>CM057233.1:27019351-27196851 GCA_029891385.1 Erythroxylum novogranatense | reverse complement strand
TCAACAATATATACAAATTACTGAAATAGGCGAACAATTGGACCTTCAATGTAGTCAATATTAGAGGAAGATACATATACCTGCATTCAGGTTCAGAAGACCATTTACAATACCTATGAGTATCACCCCAACTAATCACTAGGTTCCTTGCAGAGATCATGTAACATTTCTTCCCAGTTGATTTGTCCAACGAAAAGCTCTTCGAATTCAAATGACATGGAGAAAATTGATGAATCATTACTGGGCATACACATCTAACATAGGACGCGAAATAAATACATACGAAGGTCCAACAATGAGACCCAAAAAAAAACTTTTTTTGCAAGTATAAATGAAAGAAATAAATATTGGAGCGTAATTGGAAAAATATCAATAATAGAGGAGAGAATTTACCAACTTAACGTCGTCGATGAGAATAGGGTTGTCACAAAGGCTGAAATAGAGGTCCTTCAAAGAAGAGAAGCGTGTCAACATAGATGGATCAGTGGATCTAGCAATGATTGATCGATAATCCGGCGGTAGATATTTCTGCCAAACAACATTGGATTTTACCGCCGACATGAACCGAGATGATATAATCGACAGTCGGCAAGTATCCCGAGGACCCGTCAACAAGAGAACGTTCTCTATGCAATCTTCTGGCAACGCCGACAAATCCAACCCTTGCCTTCCCATTTGTAAGAGTCTGAATCTGTTGCTGTGAAGGAATGGATTGTATCAATGTCTAATGCTTGCGCAGAAGTAATTGTTGGGCTTTGTAAAATTTCTTCAATTGATTGAAAGTGAGCTAAGCGGACCTGGAAAGTAAAAATAGCTCGAAATCAAATAAACCTAATTAGGATTTACTCTTAAAATTATATCTTTATCATCTTCAACTAAAATATTAAATCACATATAGAATAATAAATACCTTTAATACTTCATAAATATCTGATATTTTAAATAATAAATATCTTTAGTACATTATCTATGCCTTTAGACTTACACCGTGTTTTAAACCAGGTGAATTAAATTCAATTACAACATTGAATTCAATTACTTGTTTGGAACACAAAAACAAACATGAATTTAATTCACTTATGTAATTGAAACCCACTACTCTTTATAAATTCAATTCATCTACAAACTCTCGTGAATTGAATTATAAACGACTGTTAACTCTTATTTTTAAACATTGAAATGAGTCTTCCAGTAATACCCACACGATACTCTTCAACGCAAGCAATAATACCCACGCCACTGCAGCCACTTTTCTCCCATCTCTTGGCTTTGGTGTTGCTCTTGGCTTTTGAGTTTCGCTTCTTCCTCTCTTGGCTACGTTTTCATCTTCCTCCCAAGCTGCTATTGTGTCGTTTTTACTTCTTCTTATCCGTTACGTTTGAGCTTTTATTCTTCTTCTACATCGCATTTTATTGGATACTAGAGTGCTACTCTCTGTTTTTCTGCTACTGTGCATTTTATTTTATCCTCTGGCGCTTTGGCTACTACTTCGTTTTCTCTTTTGTTCTCTAAGTTTTACTACTCTTCTCCTACTCCACGTTTTGCTACTCTTCTCCTATTCTTGGTGCTGCATCATTTTGGTTGTTGCTGTTGGACATTTGGTGGCCATATGTGTGTGTGTATGCATATATATAACGAACGTTTTGTGGGCATATATATCACGACCATGTGTGTATATAAGATAAAAGCTTGGTACCCATATGTTTGTGTGTGTATAAACAAGATAAAAGCTTAGTACTCATGTGTGGATATGTGTGTATTTACATAGGATAAAAGCTCAGTGCTCATGCGAGTATACTTATAGGAAAAAATTTATCGACATGTGTGTGTATATATATAGGAATAAAATTTGGTTAGCATTTGTCTATATATTGCAAAAAAGTTTTGTGACTATGTGTTTATATATAGAGAAAAATGTCTGATTGCCATGTGTGTTTGTATATAGGATAAAGGTTCCTATATGTGTATATATATAAGAAAAGGATTTGGTTATCATATGTGTATATATATATGAAATTTTTTGGTACTGTTCATTCATGCATTTTTAAGCTTCCAAATTATAATAGTTTTCTATTGTCTTTATAGCTCGGTCTAGCTTAACGTCATTTGCAATCAACTTTTTCTTTTCATTTTAATAATGAAATTTTTTATTATATCACTTTTAATGAAATTGATGTTTATAACTTGCTTTATGCAAGTGTGAAAATTTATTATTTAATAAGATTATTTTTAGTCAAGGTAAAATGTCATATAAAATAATTGAATTCATTTTGATTGTGTTCCAAATAGTGTAATTGAATTCAATTCTAATATTACTGGGTTTGATCCAAACAGTGTAAATTGAATTCAATTCAATCT
The DNA here is from genome assembly GCA_029891385.1 of Erythroxylum novogranatense. Classification (NCBI taxonomy): domain Eukaryota; kingdom Viridiplantae; phylum Streptophyta; class Magnoliopsida; order Malpighiales; family Erythroxylaceae; genus Erythroxylum; species Erythroxylum novogranatense. The sequence continues at coordinate 27,194,493 of CM057233.1, read as the reverse complement.
CATTAATGTAATTAAATCTAATTCGTTAATGAATTCAATTCGAAGGTTTCCAAACACCCTGTTAGAATAAGTTAACAACGTCCAATTTATCTCTGTAGATCTAATTCCCATAATTAAGCTGTTATTTTTTCATATCCAACAAGAGTTGATCTTGAAAATTGTGTGTTCAACAATTGAAAATTAGAATTATTATTCTCTATAAGCAATATTTCTTCACGTACTCTTACTAAAGAGGACAACTATACTCCCACTAGCCCTCTTATAGACATGATAAATTAACAATCATTTCCAAAACAAACCCTTTGAATTTATCATAAAAGTGAATCTTTCAACATCTCGTAGCCTTTCAATTATACATCAAATGTATCATTAAAGGCATTAGTTACAATCGGATGTATTGTCATAAGATTTGAACTTTTCATTCTATTAAACACGTTTGGATATGAAAAAATGCTTACCAATAGTGTTCGTTTCAATAACCAAAATAATTAATTATACAAATAGTGTTCGTTTCAATAATTGTTATTATGACTGCACCAACAAAGAATTATCAATACAATTTTTTTATGTGTGTAGAGATATGCAAAAGGAAAATATACATACCAAAACAGGAAAATTAGGAGTCTGGGAGAGAAATAGAGATAACAAAGGAACTGAGAGTTGGTAGAATTTACTCAAAAAACGTGAATGCGGTTAGGATATAAAAAAATTAGAATACAAGATAGAGATAAGTAGGGACACAAAATATAAAAAAGGCGCCAAATAACAAAATCTGGCGCCAAAATAAAAACAATCTAAATCCAATTGAAACCGATGATCCAAACTGTAAATCCAAATTCAAAGCAATCTAAAGAAAGCTTTATTGTAACCGTTCTATACGCACGCGAAATAGAAAAGCACAAAGCAATAACTGACCTTTGATCAAACAAACAGATGGGTAATGGAATCAGTGAGAATCGGAGTGGTGGTGGTGAGAAGAGGAGGAAGGAGCCTCTGAAATGTCTTCTCCTTCGTTGACGTTGGTACATCATCGAAACCTCCTCTTATCCTCTCATGTTCAAGCCTCCAAAGTCTTTCACTTCTTCAACATACGCTAATCTCTTCTCCACTTCGTGATTCCAGATCTACCATTTTCCAGTTCGTAAAAGAATTCCGTTCTTTTTTTGACTCTTTTTTCTGGGTTTTCTGGGTATCTTTAACTCCTTTAATCTGGGTTTTCTACGTTTGGAATTTAGATTGTTCATATTAGGGTTTATGTTCTTCATAATGCAGAAGGAACTAGCATCGACGATGGTGCTCTAAAGGGCTGGTTTATTCTCGTTCAAAATCAACAACCCGTTGAACTTTACACCTCCTCCGAGCTCCACTTGACTGCCTTATCCATGTCCCATTTCGCTCTCATATTCAATTTCAGCTCACTTCTGTTAGTAGTCATTTTTCTGCATATTTTTCATCTCCTACATGTTTAATAGCATTAAAGCTTCACCTATTGAATTTGCTTTTCATTATTCCCGTGAACAGAGCATTTCTTAAATGGGTACATCTTCGAGACCACGCTTTTGTTTGATTTCAATCGTTATCTTTCCAGTAGAAATTGCTAGTCCAAGAAGGCTTTGACTAAGAAATGGTACCTTCCTCTGCCAAATTATGAATGTGAATCACCCATTGAATCCCAATTAAACATCAAGTTAAAAGGTGTCAACCCTGTTTATGTTGCACGTTCTTATTCAATGCAATCTTCCATCATCTTTGTATGTGCTTAATGAGTCCCTTTCTCTGATGAATTGTTCGAAGTTCAAAGATTTAATTAATTGCCTATAATTAAATTAATTAATTGGCTATCTCTGATGAATTGTTCGGAGTTCAAAGACTTTCTTGAACTCCGAACAATTCATCAGAGATAGCCAATTAATTAATTTAATTATAGGCAATTAATTAAATCAACAATCAAGAATCCAAACACTTAACACGCAATTTTAGTTAGGTAGTCTTTGTTTGCTTATTGTTTTGATCATACATTAGTGTTAGTTCATATATAATGAATAGATATGAATTGCAATCTGGGGCTAGAGGGTTTTAGTGCCATTACGATCCTCAAACTAGACCAAAGGGAGCTTTTGGAGTTCTGCATTAATTTGTGCTTCTGAACAGAACACATGGATTCATTTGGATCTAGGAATAAGTTTCTCGTACAATAAGGGGAGATAATATGCATCGAAGCATTCATGATTAAGTTATGGGGTTTCTATTGCATTCTGTAATGTGCACCTTGATTTGAACAAGTTGGTTGTCATTGACACTAACATTTAACCCTGTTGATGCGTATATAGAGAGAAGATGCTTCTCAACTGCACCAATTCATACTCCATGCAGCTCTGGATGTTGTTCAAGACCTTGCATGGACTACTAGTGCCATGTATGTTCTCTTCTTTAGATTGTTTCTCGTCAATACACTTGTACCTCCACTCCTCTATATCTACATCTTTCCATGTGCCTCTTCCCATATATATATCTAACTATAAATATATATTCTTTTTCTTGATACTCCTTATCTGTTTGTTGCATTTTCTCTCAGGTTCTTGAAAGGAATTAACAGGTTTAATGGTATGGTGGTATAGTCTATGTTACAGCTGGTCATATCCTTTCTATTGATCATTTCTTGAACTGCTGATGCGAATATCCTGGAATTAATATGTAATTGATTGGATTCTAGTAAATTTGGTGTTTGCTTCATTTATGTTTCTGATGTTCCTCTTATTCTCTATGGTATGCTGTTTGTTTTATTTCATACAACTGGGGCCACCATTTTGTAGATAAGGTAAACTTTATAACCTTGTATGTGAATTTAGAAGTTTCAATTTTAGCGTGATGATGTTTAGGCTATTCTTCTTATTATTAGCCTACAGCGTTAATCAGTTATGTGAAGGAAGAGGATGGGTCTCAGTGTCATTTTAAAGTTCCCTTGGCAGAACATTTTTTGTATTGTCATAAAGCCATAGAATTTGGAATTGTCTTATATTTGTTTTCCTTCAAGTTTGGTTTATCCATTAATTTGTGTGGTTTACCTATTTTATGATATCTAGTCTTTACTGTAATCTTTGACTTCTCTTACATACACGATTTATGCTACTTCATGACTCGCGAAATGAGGATGGGGATCAAGAGCTTTTTCCAAGAGGTTCATGGGTTGTATATAAAGGTAATTGTTTAACCACTAACCATCGTTAAGAACAGTTGCTTGTCTCCTTATTTAAGTTGACAATAATGGGCTTGTAATCTGCAGATTCTTCTCATTCCTATGTATTTTCCTGGTTCTCGCATTACATCTTCACATTTTGACACAAAAGCCTGTGCCCTTGCAAGGAAATATATATAGAGGCCTGTGGAAATGGAAGTGCCCCAGCTCAGCACAGATGATAGTTTAAGGATTGGTTTGCTGTCAGTATTAATGATGGTCTTGAGGATTAGTCATCCTATGATTTTAGCTTATATATTTTGATCCTTCATTTGATTCCACAGGAACACTAGAAAATGAAGTTGTTCTTATAAAAGTTACTCCTGAGAACAGTTAACTTTAACACCTGTTTGGTAGAATAATAATAATAATAACAATAAAAATAACATTTTTTTGTATTTCTCTCAAACTCTGTTTTTTTTCTGTACTTCTAAAATTTTAAATTTGTAATAAAAATAAATATAATATAATATATTTTAAAAGCAACACTTTGAATGGAACTCAAACATATGAAGATGGGATTGACATTAATTGGTACAGCCGCATAACATTTATGTTTAGGAAACCTCTGGATAGCTCTCTACTAAAAAGGCGCCATGTCTATTAATTTATTGGTATTTTACATTATAAAACTCATAATTAAAATACACTATAGTTTTAATGAATAAAATATGGCGTTATTGCAAATTTCGTCCCATAACTATTGGCAAATGGCATAATAAGACCATCCCCTTTTTTGTGGCAATTTAAGGACCATTATTTTTAAATATAACAATTTAAGGATAAATTTAATCAAAAATTTCAAAATCCGCTGTAATTTGTCGTGTGAGGTGCACGTGTTGTATAAAATTGGGATTTCAGACATGTTATTGCTACTTTATGATAGTTTGTTTTAGTTTGAAGGCATTGAGCAGTTGAGATAGCTTTGAGCTTTTTTAGAAGTTGTCATCATTTGAAGACAGATTTCAGCTGATTTTGAAATTTTCGATTAAATTTATCCTTAAATTGCTATATTTAAAAAGCTGTGGTCCTGAAATTACTATATTTAAAAAACAATGGTCCTTAAATTGCTATATTTAAAAAGAAGTGGTACTTAAAATGCCACCAAAAAGGGATGGTGTAGCGCCCCCTTATCGTAAGGTACGCACCGGGACGCCTGTAGTTCATTCCGATACATATCCGCCAATAAGGGTGCACTACGAACGATCACTACTATCATCCACATGGCATCAATATAATTAAACCGTAATACGAAAATCACTATATTTTAAAACCAAGATACTTTCTCATTTCATATCATCAAACAGAAATATAGACAAGTCTATCAGTTTTCCAATGTCTAAATACATTACTCCAAAAGGAAACTGATACAAAAGTCTATACTAGGTCATCCCCAAAATCAATCCCAGCTGACCGACCTGTGTGCCATAACTTCTCTTACCAACTCGCTCACACGGCAGGAAAAGTCTATCTCTGGAGCTAGGAGTCTAATCTATCAATCTTGAAAAATAGATGCAATTTTGGGTGAGTTTGCGAACTCAATGAGAAACCATCATCGATGGTTCACTCAATTCATGCATTACGCAAATAGCGTACAACATATCACAATAACACATTCAGAATACCATATATCAATTTACAATTTCTCATACAATCACAGAACTCAGAAATTTTACAAATCAGTTATCACAATTATAACATGCATTCTTTCCCATTTTCCATTCACAGTATTCAATCCATCACAATGTATATGCAATGCATATGTGACTCTTTCCCATTTTATTACAGTGTTGTGACCGAGCGCTTAAACAGTGTACAGTGTTTAGTAGACGCGTCTAAGGAGTAGGAGAGCCCTCTGGGTATGCACTAACTCCCTTCGAGCTCAAGGCTCGTTTCAGTATCAGTGGCGACTCAGGTCACAACTATCATTATCTGTTCATGCATTTGTGTATGAAATGCAAAATGCCCAATAATTCACAGTCACATTGCCATTAAAACCTATTTATCACTATTCTTCAGAATCACATAGCAATCAAATCCGATTTATCAAAAGTAAACGTATCGCTTCTAATCATTCACATGATCATACAATTCACATTCACAGACAGTTCACAGAGAGCATTTAGCAATCAAAAATTGAGGAACCAACTAGGTTACTCACCTGTAACTTCCGAGCTACTGCCTGGAAGTCCCAGCAATATCTGTGAAATGACGATCCAACGGTGCCTCTATAATAGTTAAATAATTACCCATTACTAAATGCATAATCAGAACAATTCAATGATGCACATGTCTTTATTAAAAGATGCACGATGCATGTTCACGACTTTCCGGCGCTATATCCCAATTTCACTATCTTTTGCCTCAAAACCAGTATTCACTATTTACTAGGTCAATATCTTCCATTGAAGACTCCAAAAACATACCATTGATTTCATAAGTCTCCAATTTAAACTCCAATTATCAAGAAACTATTTCTCTTATAAATCAACCATAACTCACTCACAACTGCACAAATCGAGAAATGGTCCAAATTAAAAAAAAAAAACTCACTCACAACTACTCCAAAACTTTCATATAAAACACCATAAATGCATTTCAACTAACAATAAACACATTAAAGCCATTTTACTTACCAATCAAGCCCTAAATCTTCAAATCTCCGAAAATCTCCTCCAAGCCCTAACACCCACGATTATCTCCCATATCCACATAAGACTTCATCTTCTTTAAGCATCAAGCAAGGCTTTACACAAGGAGAGGGAGCAACAAGCAAACAACGAAGGATCACACACCAAGAGGAGGGAATCGAAAATCACCAACGAAGGAAGGAGGAAGCTTGCCCTAGGTAAAGGAGAAGATAAGCTTTTCTACCAAATTTCAAAACCTAAGGCTTTTAAAGGGGTTCTTTCTTTCCTCAAACACTCATCAAGTTCCTCTTTCTTTTCATAACCATTTCCAGTGTCTAAGTCGTCTCTAAATTCTAATGGCTCATCATTTTCATTCCTAAAGTCATAAATCTAAATTTTTCATTACCATTGGACAATTATTTCGATATCATTTAGTCAACCAGTCTGTCACTCGAAAAATCTCGGTCTGGACATTTACACCCAAATTTCCAGAAAAATTTCTTATAGGTCGCTATCAACTGCCAATTACTCTTAAAACATTTTAAATCGCTATTCAAACCCGATTTCCATAAGTCCCAATAAATCATAATCAAACATAATTATCTCAATTTCACAAATCATATCATAATCAAAATTAAATGCCGAAAAATGTCATGAATGTATGTACCTATATGTGCATGTGCAAAATAACTCATTCCTCTATAATTAGAGGCCAATGAATGCTCAATCAATAATATGCAAAACAAAATCCTAACTCGTCTCAATTTACCAATATAACCTTCCCATCGGTGATGAGATGTTACAGATGGTCCTATTTTGCCATTTGCCAATAGTTATGGGATGAAATTTGCAATAAAGTCAATTAAAATATTTAGTTTTAAATTTGGTACCATAACTTATAATTTATATCAATTTAGGTAAATTTGGTTTATATACTATAAATGACTAACGACAGATCTTACGTATATGTTATTATAAAATAGATATTTTATTAAATTATTTTAACAAAAGATACTATTAAAATTAAAAAGAAATAATTATACAACATTATTATTTATGTAATAAATAATCATATGGTATTTTTGGTGAAAGTAATTTAATTAAATTTTTATTAAAAATATTTAAAAGAATTAAAACACAAAAATTCCTTTTTTTTTCTATGAATTATAAGAAGTGAGTGGGGGCTAATGACAATAGCAATCATTGGTTTGACATTTCTATGTAATACCTTTGTTATACCTCGATGATTGTTGACTTGATTCCAAGCCTCCAAGTGGAAGAAAGTGATATCTCGCTTGTTGAATTATATTACTGAAAAAGGTTATAATTTAATAGTAATCGATCTAATAATCACCTAGTGGATCCTAATAGTAAATGATGAAAAGTTAAAGAACTAAATTAAACCGGTTAATTTTTATTTAACAGCTTTTGTTAATTAAACTTCAATTAATAAAGATAATCTCTTTTTAATCATATTTTAAATTTTTTAATTTTGTTCGATTTTTATTATATACCGCTTTATAACAATCCAATATCGCTAAATCTTTAAACCTTAAACTTTTTATCTTACCGATTTAATTTTAGTCATGAGTTTGGTATAAAAGATCATAAATTTAAAGTTTGTTGGTTTCACTTTACTTTTAGTTTTTTGTTTCGATTTAAAATTTAAAAATTATTTGATTGAATTTATAAAACTTTTTTTTATTTTTATATTTTCATAACGAGAAAATCATAAAAATTAATTTTGATTTTTGTCGTAATATTTATTTATGATTAAATAAATATATTATTTAATTATTTAATATTTATTATATAAAATTATGAAAAGTCATTTAATTTATGATTTCTTGAAAATTTAAGAATCACTTAATCAATACATATTAAATTTAAAATAGTTAAAATTAAAATTACAAACTTTAAAAATATTTGTTTAAAATATTTAGTATTACCGATTCAACTCATAACTAACTCTAATGCTTTGTTTGAATCCTTATTTGCACAAGAGAAAGGAAATGAAATATTGAGAGGAAAAGAGGAGAAAAGAACGGAAGAGAAATGAGATTTCCTTTCCCTTGTTTGTTTTCTTTAATTTATCATAGGAGGGAATTGAAACTTATATTGGACAAAAGAATGTTTTGAGACCTTTATGTCCTTGATCAGTATCTCTGTTCTTCTCGTGAATGTAATGACATAATTAAAGAACAATAATAATTTTTAACCATAATAAAATGATTAATAATAATAAGCAATATAAAATTAGCACAACTTATAAAAATTCCAAAGAATCATTTCTAAAGTAACAAATTATAAGGAAATTACACTTATCATATTTGAAAACAATTAAAATAATAAGAATAATTAAAGAAACATAACGCTTTTATTATTTATTATAATATAATTGATAATAATAATCCTTCAAGTAATTTATAAATTAAAACCGATTATAAGGAATTAGCATAAATAAGCATATAATTTTTCCTTATTATTATCAAGAATAAAATTAATAATAATAAGGGATTTAATCATATTATTTAATATCTTTAATAAATTGATAAATAATAAGAATAATAGTAAGTAGACAATTAATAACTAAAGCCCATTTTAAATAGCTTAAATTAATTAGGATAATTAAATAACCACTATAATTTTTAATAATAATATAATGGTGAATAATAATAAGGAATATAAAATTAGCACAACTTATAATTACAATTATCATATTTCAAAACAATTAAATTAATAAGAATGATTAAAGAAATATAACGTTTTTATTATTTTTATAATAGCATCCCTCGGGTATGACCACATGGAGATACTTGGTTAGTTTTCTGTTTGACAAATGACAATGATATGAAGTCTTGTTACCGCTTACTTGATGGTATTGGTTTCAAAACTTTGGGCAGGTGGGAATTTCATTTTCGATTATGGTTGATGCATAACTTTTGTGCAGGGCTTCACAACAACTCCATGGCTAAGTTGTTTATAGTCAATTTTCTGAGTCTGCACTCAATAGTGTCTTCTTCCTGATGTGTATGAAACAATGAGGAACTTCTTGTCGTAAAAGAAAGTGCTTGTTCAAAAATGCATTCAGTAAAAGCTTGTTAATTGGAACGGTCTTGAATAGCATTTCTTTTTATCTTTGAGGATTTGCTGCATGTCTCACTCAATTGAAATGAATGTACATTTGCGGTGTGATTTTATGGGGATCTCTTAAGTAACTTATTATGTGGATTTAATCCTGCTTCACAGCTTTACTTTTGATGCATTTGTTTCCCTTTCTTGGTGGATTCTCTAAATAGGAAATACTCTTGGAGAAATTGCTGGGGAGAAGGCTGGTATTTTTAAGCATGCGGTTCCAGCATTTGCTGTGCCTCAACTTGATGAAGCTATGCATGTACTTGAAGATAAGGCTTCTAAATTAGAGGTACCACTTAAAGTAGCACCGCCCCTGGATGTTAACTTACTAAATGGTCTAAAACTTGGACTTGAAGGTGAACACCAATTTGTAAATGCTGGTCTTGCTGTTGCACTTTCTTCTACTTGGCTTCAGAAAACAGGTCACCTCGAAGTCAATTACTTGGAGCAGAATGTAAGTTTAATATCCAGATGTTCACAATCTTCTCATTCGTCTTGGTGACTATTTTTGTAATGCATTTGTTTTGTTTGGAACAGAGCTCTCTTCCTGAGCAGTTCATTAAGGGGCTGACAACTTCTAGTTTACAAGGGCGTGCTCAAATTGTTCCTGATCATTATATCAACAATAGAAGTGACGGTGATCTCGTGTTTTACTTGGATGGAGCCCATAGTCCTGAAAGCATGGATATATGTGCGAAGTGGTTTTCTGTTGCCATCGCTGATGACAATCAGCAAAACCAGATGAACCATCTGGTACAAAACAACTCTGGATCCCCAGCTGATTTACAACAGAGAAACCAAATTGGTGGATCTACGCAGAAAATGCAGGTGAGTGTTGAACTTTCAACCTTATATGAGTATCCTGTTTTCACGAATGTATTGAATTGAGATGTCTATGCAGACTTGATAATGAGTATTTGATTAGTAAAAAGTGGAAGATCAGTGTCTCCCGCATTTGGTAAGAAGTTGCAAGAATACTATGATGTGGCCATCTTGGATATCTCTGCAGCCATTAGTTTTTTTAGCAGACTTGTCTTTCTGTTATGTGTGTTCACATGAATCATATTCTGTCTAGTAATTCGTTATGTAGATAAGCTTAATTTTAATACAAATTCTTACACTTATATCAGCAATTTTATCAATGCAATTAATGATTATTAATAGAAGGCATTAATTGTATTATTAGTGTTAAAATATAAATATTAGTTTTATCAGGAAATTATGTGAAAGTTCCTTTAGAGTTTGTTCAACATGTATATTGGAAATATTAGTATTCCCCATCTTTTTCTTTTTTTATTGTTTTTGTATACCACATCATTCTTATATTGTCTCATTTGATATGTTATAATTAAGAATTTATATATTGATTATTATTATTATTATGAATACTACATCATCATTATCATTATTATTATTATTATTATGAGTATTATTATTATTAAGATTATTATTATTATTATTGTTATTGTAATTATTATTATTATTATTATTATTATTATTATTATTATTATATTCGTCATTAGTATCTTATGCATGCATGGGAATTGTAGCTGAGAATGTTATTTTTATTGAGTTAAATAAGGATATAATGGTAATTTACTTATAGAAATGTTATCTTCTCTTCAATTTCCCTTCCTTTCCCACCAATTCGGTGGGAAATACAATTGGTCCAAATTTCTCTCCTATTCCTCTTCATTCCCTCCCTTTTCCTTGACTTATTTTTGTCTAAACAATAGAAAAGAAGAGAAATGTAATTCTCTTTCTTTCTTTTATCTTGCTTTCCTTCGATCCAAACACAGGCTAAAGGACTCCAGCCATTTTCCCACGTGTTGGCGCTTCTAAACACACGCAATAGCACTCTCACCTTCGGCCAAGTTCTCCAACATCAACTCCTTCCTATTGGTGTTTCTGAGGTGGCGGGTTTATTGAGATTCGTCGAAAGTCAGACAGAAGGCTGGTTGTTCGTTGCTCCTCTGAAATGGAGTTCTCCTCAGACCCAGTGAACTCAAGGTTTGCGCCCAAAACTTTTTCATTTTTGAGTTTTGGATTGATTTTAAGTGTGCACTCGGTGTTTTTTTTTAAAATACCTATGTGGGACTTTTCATACTATCGTGAATGTGTGCTTAGAGTTTCATTGCCTATATGCTTGACCTATTGTAAACGTTTGTGCTCAAAGCTTGTTTTTTTGGCGAGTTTGGACTGATTTTAAACATGCATGCTCGATGTCTGTTGAAATGCCCATGTGGGACTCTTCATATTGTCGTGAAAGTGTTCTTCGAGTTGCCTGTTCACGGGCTATATGCTTGAGCTATTGCTTCTTCTAAAATAGCATTATTTAATGTTCTCTGTTACTTACTACCGTCTGTCCTCTCTTCTGGGTAAGACTCAATATTCTATGCTCACTCTCTTTCACCGTTGTTTCTAGTATAATTTCTTGCGTTTTGGTTAGATAATAGTTCTTTTGGAAATATTGATTCAAAGTTAAAATTGAAATTTTTGTTTAAAGATAAGATATTTGTTAAAAGATAAAATTTTATCTATTAAGATAGAGTTATTATCTAGTTAGGATTTAAACTTTTGAATTTGATTTGTTTTATCTAGATATTAGCTAAGTTTTTTATTTCATTCTCTATATATTTAGACTTTCATGTCAATGTAAAGTAGAATCAATCAATAAATTGTCTCTTGTTTTATCTCTTTTCTATTCTACTTTATTTTAGATAGTTTCCCTTTCTCAAAATTCCAACATGGTATTAGAGCCATAGATCTTTGAGGGACCTATGAGGGATTAATGTTTTGTAAGTTCAAGAGAAAAAAAAAGGGCAATGAGAAATCAAGAAAATGAAAAGACGGTGGAAGGAGCCTATCTAGCAAGGTTGAAGTGGCTGCAGAAGAATCTTTTTTGAATTAGTTGAGAGAAAGTGCTCAACAATGATAAGATGATGAAAAAATGCATCAACAATAGTAAGATGATGAGAAAATGCATCAAACAGTGAATAATTTTTTTTTAAGATTTGTTGGTGAGAAGTGCACCAAGATGTGTTTGGAAAGACGTGTTCCAATAATTGCAAGATGATGAGAAGTGCATCAATAAGAAATTGGTGAAGAGAAGTGCTTCACATAATCATTGGAAGTTGATGAGAAGGGCATCAACGAGAATTTGGTGAAGAGAAGTGCTTCACATAATATTATGAAGATTAAGAGTGATGTCCTCCATAGAGTTTGAATTTTCTGCAACTTTGAATCAAGGGAGAATGTTGGAAATATTGATTCAAAGTTAAAATTGAAATTTTTGTTTAAAGATAAGATATTTGTTAAAAGATAAAATTTTATCTATTAAGATAGAGTTATTATCTAGTTAGGATTTAAACTTTCGAATTTGATTTGTTTTATCTAGATATTAGCTAAGTTTGTTATTTCATTCTCTATATATTTAGACTTTCATGTCAATGTAAAGTAGAATCAATCAATAAATTGTCTCTTGTTTTATCTCTTTTCTATTCTACTTTATTTTAGATAGTTTCCCATTCTCACAATTCCAACAAATAGTTCTTTTAGAAGAACGCCTTCTTCCTTTGTCATCTTAAATTTGTCTCTTCTATTCAGTGATCTCTCCTTTTCCATCTTGGGTTTTTGATTACTCAGGTGTATAAACGTTTGCAACTCACACTGGAGTTGGTCAAAAAAGAAATGGAAATTAGCAAGATTCAGGTATCCTTGTTGCTTTTATTAGAAAAATGAGCATTGTTGATGTTTCAAATCTTATATTTTAACTGTTGGCTCTTTCAATTAGGAATTAATTGCAAAAGCAATTGAAGAAAAGATAAGTGGAGAGCAACGTCGCTATTTATTGAATGAACAGCTTAAGGCCATAAAGAAGGTACTTGGTCCTCTTTTATCTTTCCTCTTTTATCTTGTTCTTATTTGATATTTAGGTCTTATTTTACCACTAAATTTAAATCAAAAATGAAATGTCCTCTAACTACAAGTATAGTTTACATTTGTAACAACTTAAGGTTAAACATATGTTATTCAGAGCTAGGGTGGAGATGATGACAAGACATCTCTTTCTCGTTAGTTCTACTTTAATTTGCTTGTCTTAAAGTCATATGGTTGTTGTTTTCGCTTAATGACAAACACATGTTTGCTATGGTGACACTTTGTAGAAGATGGTAAAATGTGCGCCCAAAGATATTGATTTGAAGAATATGCTAACCATGTTAGCACATATGTCAGATATGATGCTCAACAATTTTAACACAAGATGGCCTTTCAAATAATTGAGTCTAAAACTATCCCCATAATTTTTAATTGGTTAATCACAAAAAAGATATCTTTAGTCGTAATGTATGATTGAAAGTATATGTATGAGATGGTTATTTCAGTATGCGAAAAAAGGATTTAGCAATTAGATTATGAGATAAAAAAGATGATTGTTGCTTATTTAATTTCCTCAATCTTGTTGTTGTAAATTGCCACATTCTCATGTTTGATTTCTTGCTCCTGCCTTGATATGGACAAAAGAAATCATTAAAATTCTATATTTGTAGTGTGGGATTTCCTATTTTTCCTATTCTTTGATGCAGTAAAGTTTCGGGAAAGGATTGAACCAAGGAAGGAGAAAATTCCAGCTCAGGTTTCGCAGGTTATAGAAGAAGAGCTTGCAAAATTGCAGCTTTTAGAGGCCAGTTCAAGTGAATTTAATGTGACTCAGAACTATCTGGATTGGTCGATCGCTTTGCCTTGGGAAGACTACAGTGTTTGTTTCTTATTCGCTTGTTCAAGCTAAACTTTCTCGCTTGTTCATTGCTAAACTTCTAGGAGTAATTTTAAACTAGTTTTAGATATCTTTCTTTTTTTCTCCCATGTTCCATAAGCTCTTGTTTCTTCTCTTATTCTTCTTTTGTTATGTTATTTTATTCCCATTATTCTATTCTCGATCTACTCTTGTTCTTCCTTGTTACATGAAGGTCCCTCATTTCCTTGAATTTCCAATCATAGGACTTGTCCTTCATTAGTTATGTTTCTCAAATAATAATAATAATAATATTATTATTATTATTAATTTTAAATTATTAGAATTATTATTAGTCTATTATATATGAATAGACATTATTAGTGCATTTTTATTTTAATAAGGTATTTTATTGTATACTACATTTTTACTTATTCTTATAATTTTTCTTCTTATTTATTATATACTAATTTTATAGCTATTTAATAACAGCTTAAACCTTTAAATTTTGAACTTTTCTTTGACGCCTCAATATCGATCTCGATTTTTAAGCAATGGGTTGTTTTGTGAACGAATGTTAACATAAAGGGTCAATTACAAACGCCAAAAGTTTAGGGTTGTATTTGAATATTTGAGAAATTTTAATAAAGAATTTGTACCTTAAATAATATTTATCGCTTTAATTGCTCAAGAAGAATCTTAAAGTTTTTAAAGGTGCAAAACAACCCCGATTATGTTACACCTTTGTTAAGAAAAACATAACTAACATATTTCATTAATTTTGTTTTAAGCAAAGAAATGGATTCTTAAGAATTTCATCATTCAATGGTGTTTATCATTTCTATTCACGTTCAGTCATCATGCAAACGATCAATATTTCAAAATGAATATATTCACAATCTTTTCATACACATCAGTCAATCTATCACAATTAGTCAACGACTAAACCGAAGACGATTAGTGGTCCATGCTCTTCAATATTCAACATTCATTGGACTTTAACTCAAGATTCAATTAATACTCACCTCACAATACTCCACCATGCAAAAATTGCCTATTATTATCATAGAACTCATCTTTGCAAAAGAGATTGCTTCCATGTTATTATTTTATATTTCAGACCTTATCAATGATTCCAATAGGCTTATTGGTTATATCCGAGAATTTTTCATGCATCCAAGGAATTCTACTACGGAGTCAAGATTGTACCTCCTTCCAATGCTAGAACAATCTTTTCGAGCAAAGTCCATTAATTGCAAAAGGCAAAACTAATGCAAGAAGCCCAATTACAGTATATTCTTCAATAATACTCTACAATGAAGTAGCAAGGCACTAAACAAATCAAGAAACAAAAGCCTACAATACTAATAATTTGGAGAACAAATAGTGCTATAAAAGATATTGCAACTGAGCACCAAATTATGCCAATCGCTCAAGTAAGATCTCATATCCATATGCCTCAATCAAAATTGCCACTATTATTCATCGCTAAGATAATATCTCATAAGATAGTATATACATAAACAAACAATAAACCAAATGCTAACCTTTTTCAGCATCATGGAGTACCCATATTGTGTGACATGACAACCACCATGATGCTGAAAAAGGTTAGCATTTGGTTTATTGTTTGTTTATTTGCTTGTACTATCTTATGAGATGTTATCTTGGCGATATCTTTTATAGCACTATTTGTTCTCCAAATTATTCGTATTGTAGGCTTTTGTTTACTGATTTGTTTAAAGGCTCTTGCACTACTTCATCAGGAGTATTATCAAGAATGTCTATCTCAGAATTGGGCTTTATATCGCTTTGCCTTTTGCGCTAATGGACTTTGCTCAAGGAAAGATTGTTTTAGCATTGGAAGGAGAGTACAATCTTGACTCCATAGCAGATTCATTCCTTGGATGCATGAAAGTATTACTCGAGGATAAGTGTTGCAAAATAGGAAAGAAGAATTCTAACAAGAACGGGGATATAACAGAGTTGCAAGATTACTCTGTACATCGTCCTGTGACTCGATCTATGAAAAAGGGTCCTAACAATAAGCCTATTTCCAATCTTCGTAGCATATCCATTTGCATCCTCATGGCGCAGGATATGCTGCAAATGTATTACTGCTTTTAATAACTTAGCTGAATGGATCTCTCTCACCGTGTCTAGTATTGTTTCTGCTATTGTTTAAGAAGTATAATAATGGTATTTGCTTTCTCAACAAGTTACATGGAATCTCTTCTCTAGGTTTGCAAGGAATTAAGTGCTTACTGGCCAATACTTGCAAATGGATTACAGGAGCTGAGTTTCAATATTGGTGATGTTAGCAACCATGCAAGAGGAGGCCAAGAGCATGTCGTGAATGTTGGTAACTTTGTGGGTTTGTAGGAGGGACCACCTAATCGTCCCTTATTGATTTATAGTCGTAGGAAGAGAAGTAGTACAATTATAGATAATAACTAATTGTGACACCTAGGAGGTAGCAGGTTGTTACGTGTGGGGTATATTACATATATAGAGCTAGAAAGCTATATATGAGGGGTCTTTTATCATCTATCTTTTTGAAGAAACATTTTGTACTCGGCTGTGGCTTGGGAAGGGTAGCAGTGACACCCTTATTTCTCAATTTAACGTCAATACAATTCAGTATTTTCTTCTTTCTCGTTTTGTGCAGTATTCCTTAGATCCTAACTCTACCAGGTGATGGAGGGTGCAATGATAAGAAACCACCCTTACATACTTATTTTAGAAAGAGACGACGTAGATATTGTGCATGAAACAATATTCAACCTTCTCTTGATCAATATTGATGAAACTAAAGTGTTGTTCTTAATGAGTTTTTAAGCGACGTGGTTCTCTCAAAGTCCATTTCTTTTGCTTGAAACTACTTATCAGGGAAGATTCCTACGTCTTTGAGCGTGTGTGCTAATTTTGCCTATGTAAATTTCAGTTCTAATTGATTTTCTTGAACTCTGCCACCTGGCATCTAGAGGTTGAACGGGCTTAGATCGCTCAACTTATTTGATAGTATGGTTGAGGGTGAGCTTCTGACATTTATTGAACAACTTGCATGCTATTAATTTGAACAAGAATGATTTTATTGTCCAAGTTTCTGATGGGATTGAGAGTTATTTGTTGCTGAGAACTGTTAATTTTAGCATGAACTCAATTTCTGGGTACGTTCTATACATGATGCATAGGCTTGGCTTGGGCAATCATATCAGTCTAAGCAACAACTTGTTAATTGGCTAAGTCCCAAACCGCATTGGAGATATGACAAGTCTCAAAATTTTAGGTTTATGTTTTGGTGATAAATATGCCCACACAAAATTAATGAAATATGTTAGTTATGTTTTTTCTTAACAAAGGTGTAACATAATCGGGGTTGTTTTTGTACCTTTAGAAACTTTAAGATTCTTCTTGAATGAATTAAAACGATAAATATTATTTAAGGTACAAATTCACTGTTAAAAATTATCCCAAATATTCAAATGCAACCCTAAACTTTTGACGTTTGTAATTGACCCTTTATGTTAACATTCGTTCACAAAATAACCGATTGCTTAAAAATCAGATCTGACATTGAATTGGTCTATTAATATATAATAGACTAATAATAAATCTAATAATTTAAAAACATAAATTTATTATTATTATTATTACTATTATTATTATTATTTCAAGATTATTATTATTATTATTATTATTATTATTATTATTATTATTATTATTATTATTATTATTTCAATATTATTATTATTATTTAAATATTATAATTTATTTTAAAACTTATAAAACTTGAATTATATTTAAAAAGTCAACAAAAAGACTCCAAGTTTATTCTAATTGCCTTTTAATGTCCTTTAAATGTAATTCTTTTATATTTTAAATATTATTTTAACACATTCTTAATTATTTTAAGCAAAATTACTTATATATACTAACTAATAATTTAATTTACTAAACAAATTTATGATAAACATAATAATTGGATTCTAACAATAATAATTTAAAATTTTCAATTAAAATATAAGGAGATAAATAGAGAATTTAAATTTTCACAAATATAATTTATTAGTGAGTACGAATAAATTAGTATTTTGTTTTATAAATAAAATTTTAATCAAAATATAAAGAAATAAATAAAGAACATGAATTTTGAAAAATATAATTTTTTATTTAGATTGTATGAAAGAGTTGAAAAAATTTTCATTGAAAATTTAAAAGCTTTACGAGTCTACCCTTTAAAATCTCAACTTTCATTATAATGCATTATATTTGAACTCAAAAGTTAAAAGATTTACAACTACAAGTACAGTCGTTGTTGGTGTGCGCGGAGAAAAGAAAAACTTAAACGTTAGTAGTGGGTTCCGCATCATTATAAAGAAAGTGGGTCCCATATCATTAAATAGACCATGAGAAACGTTGACTTAATCATTTTTTAGGAAAATCGGGCGGTCTTTAAAGAAACCGGCAGATTTTTTTATCAGAGAGGTTATAAGTATAAACCGGAACAGAAACTTAACCGGTTCATATTTATTTGGGTCGAATTAGCCGGTCCGGTTTGGTTTTAAAATCAGTGCTTATAAGCAAAATTTACTAACAATGTCAAAATTAATATAATATGAAAATAAGGGCTTATCCTTACAATAGGAAGAACCTTAACGAGTCCATTATTCGTTTTCTTACAAATAAGGGTTCTTTTATAAACATATAATAATATTAAGGATTAACTTATAAGAACTACGAAATGTTTTAAACTTTTATAAAAATCTTAATGGTAACTTGATTTGATGGAAAAACAAGAAGCAATTTGTGTTTAAACACGTACTGTGAACTCATGCAATAGGGCTACCGATGTGCAAGATAAATGTGGGTGAAATAGCTCTTCAAGATGTTGAGATTTAGAAATTATATTATGAAGTTGTGGTGTGACAGCCGAGCCATCACTCATATCATCTCTATTCTAATGTTTTGTGAACATATTAATCATTATTGAAGTTGATTGTCATTTGATTAGGAGATGGATTGTTTGCATCAACTCATTTTTTAATTTGAAAACAAGTTGCTTATATCTTTACTGATTCATTGCACGGACTTATGATGAGTGTGGTTTGTAACAAGCTAGGCATGATATAACTAAGTTCAAAGTTGAGAAAAGTAACATCTCAATATAAATCCTATTGAGACGAAGGGACTAAGAAGGTATAGTAGTATGCAACCTTACCTTTAACTAATAAAGAGGTTGTTTTCAATAGACTCATAAAAAAAAGTTTTGATAATTGTTTAAAAAAACAAAAGTGAAAAATGTAAACAAATAATTGTATTAAAAAGTTAATAGAATAAAATAAGAATAAAGAAATTTAAAATCAAAATAATAATATACTATAATATAAATACGATAAAATATAAATAAATAACAAATAACAATAACAATACTAATACTAATAAATAATAAAATAAAGATTAAAACACTTAAAATTAGTAATCCCATGACATAAGCCTAACGTAAGGAGTTTTGAATTAATTGTAATAAAAGTTTTGAATATTAATAAATACATATTATATAATAATAATAATAACAATAATAAATTTGAATAATAATAAATACAACTTATATAATAATAATGTTAACAATAATTAGACATAATAATTTACAATTTGAAGAAATTGTAACAATAAATTTGATTAACAATAAATATAAATTTTATAATAATAATAATATTATAATTAGTATTACAAATTATGTAATAATAATAATAATAATAAAATAATAATAATAACAATAATTACACATAATAATAATAAATTTGAATAATTTGTAATAATATTTTGATTAATAATAAATATGAAATATATAATAATAATAAGTATAATAATAAAAAATTTGAATTACAATAATTACACATAATAATAATGTATTTGAATTATTTGTAATAATAATTTTAAACAATAATAAATACAAATTATATAATACTAATAATTACAACAATAATAACATTAATAAATTTGAATAATAATAAATCAAAATTTATTATAATAATTATAATAATAATTACACATAATATTTTTAAATTTGAATAAATTGTAATAATAAATTTTAATAATAATAAATACAAATTATATAATAATAATAATAATAATATCAATAATAATAAGATTTAGACAATTCAAATAATAATAAGAAAATAATCCTAATAAAAATAAAATAATAATAATAATAAAACAATAATAATAATAATATAATTATTTAAATTAATAATAACAATAATAATAATATTTATTATTATTATTATTATTATTATTATTATTATTATTATTATTATTATTATTATTATTATTCTAATAATAAGATTTAGATAATCAGAGAAATTTTATAATTAATTTATTTAATTATCATCTCGTATATAATAACAATAATAATAATAATAATAATAATAATAATAATAATAATAATAATAATAATAATAATAATAATAATAATAATAATAATAATAATAATAATAATAATAATAATAATAATAATAATAATAATAATAATAATAATAATAATAATAATAATAATAATAATAATAATAATAATAATAACAACAAATAATAATATTAACATAGTAATAATATTAACATAATAATCATATTTATGATAATCATAAGATTTAGATAATAATAGAATTTAATATAATGAATTTGTTTAATAATAATATCGAATAGAATAATAATGATAATAAATATCAAAATAAAGATAATAATAATAATAATAAAAATAATAATAATAATACTGATACTTAGACATAATAATAACAAATTTGAATAAATAGTAATAATTAATTTGAATACTAACAAATAGAAATAACAATAATGATAATATAATAAAAATAATAAAAATTTCATTTGAATAATAATAATAATAATAATAATAATAATAATAATAATAATAATAATAATAATAATAATAATAATAATATTAACATAATAATAATAATAATAATAATAATAATAATAATAATAATAATATTTACGATAATCATAAGATTTAGATAATAATTGAAATTAATATAATGAATTTATTTAATTATGATATCGAAAATAATAATAATAATAATAATAATAATAATAATAATAATAATAATAATAATAATAATAATAATAATAATAATAATAATAATAATAATAATAATACTAATACTTAGACATAATAATAACAAATTTGAATAAGTAGTAATAATTAATTTGAATACTAATAAATAAAAATAACAATAAAATAATATAATAAAATTAATAAAAATATTTAATTTGAATAATATTAAACACAAATAATAATAACAATAATAACAATCATAATCTTAATAATAATAAATATGGATATATGCATTTAATCATAATAAGCATTTTACTAATATTATTAATAATAAATATAATTTAAATTTGTAATAAGATTTATATTGATAAATATATATACTCAAGTCGAAATAATAATAATAATTAAACATTTTAAGTAATTTAAATTTAATCGAATAATAAAGTTCATAACAAAAGGAAGAAAATTTTCAATTAAATTGTAATAATAAAAACAAATTAATTATTAAAATTTTAATGATATTATAATTAATAATTTAGTGAAATTATTCATTACATGATTATTATTATTATTAAATAATACTAAATTATTTAAATTACACTTAATATCAACAACAAAATTAATAATGTTTATGAAGTATATTAAACGGGTTTTAGTAATAGTCCTGTACTCCAAAAGTCGTTGGTTTACATAAATAATAGTCCTGTCTTAAAAGCCATGTCTCTTTGCAAAGCCAAGCTGGTAGGCGGCTTGGCTTTGCTGTCAGATCACCATATTGAAAACAGTCGTAGGCTTTCAAAATTTTTAACCAAATACGACGTCGTCTTACTCTTGGACAGAGTAAGACAGGACTAATTAGAAAGGTGATCTGTTCTCTTAGTTTCAGGGCTCTTCTTGCGGATCCAGAAATTTCAAAATTTTTAACGGGGATAAAAAAAATTTTTGTGGAGCAAATTTTATTTTATTGAATACAAAAAATTTAAAGTAATAATATTTTTATATAAATTTTTCTGAAAAAATTGGTGACTCAATAATGGATTTATACAATTTTCGAACTCTTCGCTACTTCCATTTCATTTAGATTCCAGTTTTAGAGCAGCCAAACAAAAGAAGAAGACTGGTAACCAACCTTTGAGGTATGTTGTTGGAGAGGAGTTTGTTCCAGATGACTTTGATGCGATCGGGGTTCTCGGGGTGAGGATCACCATCCGGAGTTCGATGTTTGCACATGCGATCATCGTAAAGTAGTTCGACGCGCCTTACACTGCTCTTGACCTCACGACATACCACTTCCCCCATGGCCTTTTCTTGTTCTTCTTTCTCTACCTATCACTAAGGTTGACGTCTTCTTTTAGCTTAGTAGTTCAGACTCCAAGCAAGAGATAAAAGGGAGGTTGTGGAAAAAGACCCTCTGCTCTGTTCATGAAATCCAAATACCCACAAACCGGAATAACTAAAAGTTAAAGAAATTAATGAAAGAAGTACAAAATATTATTTATACTTACTGGTTCAAGGCTTCAAGCTGGAGATAAAAGGAGGGATGTGGAAAAGACTGGTTTTTGATCGACCAAACTCTATGAAAAACTTGTTACTGTTCAAGGAATCAGAAGAAAGGAATCAAAGAAGAAGAAACAGAGAGTAAGAACGTAATCAGTAGAGCAAGAAAAATTGGAGAAAATGAAAAAAAACCAAGTAGAAGAAGAAATGTAGGAAACTGTTGAAGGGTTGTGCTTCACTGAAGAAGACGAAATTATGTACATATAGCATGCAAAATTTAGACTCAATAATATTTTATTATAAATTTATTTCCACCACCGCTTTTAGAGAATTTTATAATAGTTTTAATGTTACAAAATAAAAATAGTTTTATAAAATTAAAAAATATTTAATTTAAAATTACAATTTTATTTAAAGATATTTTATATTTTTATTTTAATGTTTGCATGTTAAAAAGTTATTTATTTACTGATTCGACTTTATTTAAATTCTAATCTAATTGGGATAATATTATAATATTATAATATTTATTTATATTAAATTATATGTGAAATTATTTATTCAAGGAATTGCATATCATTTTAATTAGATTTAACTCTTTTGCCTGGTTCTCTTTATATATCAGGGGTAAATGTGTCATATGAAATAATTGAATTCAATTCTAATCTTATTGGATTTGTTCCAAACAGTGTAATTGAATTCAATTATAATATTACTGAATTTGTTCCAAACAGTGTAAATTGAATTCAATTCAATCTCATTAATGTAATTGAATTAAATTCGTTAATGAATTCAATTCGAAGGTTTTCAAACAGCCTGTTAGTTTCTTTTCTTTATTTCTTTTATCTTTAATTTGAAGGATGTTCGAGGGAAGGTTACCTTGTCTTTTAACCGTATACTACATTTCATTTTAACTAGTCTTTTATTTATTAGCCTCCGAGCCAATCTGATTGGCCCAAACTTTTAATTTGATTTTATTATAAGTTTAATCTTTTTAATGATTTGAATTTAATTATTAGTTTATTAAATAATTTAATTAAAATTTTATAATATGTATTTAAAATTTTATTTAATATATAGTTAAAAGATTATATATGTGAATTTCTTTTTATTAAAATAAAGCTAATGAGTAGGATCAAATGTATTTTTTGGTCTAAACATCACATTATTGAGCTCAAGTAATTTAAACAATGATTGGATTAGAGTTCAAACAATTTTATTTTGATAAGTGTGACCAAAAAGAAAATGATGTTATTTTGATAAATATAACTAAATGACATCATTTTGTTCAAACTAATTTGACCCCTAAATTTTGAGTCAAACATCAACTTAGATCTAACACGTTGATTTTAGTTTGATTGAACACATTTTGTCATCTTTACTATTCGACCTTTAAATCTAAATAGTAACATCATGTAATTGTTGGCAAGCCTTAAGGATGCTTGGCACTTGGGTTGAAATATAATCATATCTTGATGAAGAATAAGATAAAGAATTGCAAGTAGGCAAAGCAAATGGGATATCAACGAGAGATCGAGTGTAGGAGAGTATTGACATGTGTTGGTATATATTGGAAAAATTTTCAGTGATAGACGAGATTTGTGTTAGTAGTGTGCCCTAGGCCAATGGATATTTGTTATTCATGTATTAACATTATGACTTGTTAATAATATATTATGAGGTATTCCTTTCATATATGCATGTATTTCGTTTATGTAATGTGATTTACATTCCATGAATGGTATTAGACTTATGTCATCAAGTATGTGACTTGATAGTAAAACCATAAGCGTTATAACGCTATTCTAGACTGTCCCTGGTCGATCATTATTGGTGGAACAATAATGAATTAAGACTAGTATGTATTCTGATTGATGATCACGTTTTACTGATTAGGGATATATATCAAATCAGAAACATAGATATATGTTAGAGAAAATATATTGGACCGACCCACATAAAGAATACTACATGGTTTCATGTCATTAGTGATTCTTAATATGGTTTGACTTTAGTCCTTTGACCTGAAGTCATCATGGTTCCCTACATGAGGAATTCGGTGTTTTGATATTAGACTAAGTTATTTTTAACCGAATAACAAGTAGTCTTATGTTGGACATCAAATGAATCATGAGGAGGGATGTGAATGACGTAGATGGGATTTGTATCTCTCTTAAGTGAGAGAGATATCATTTGGGCCTCTTGACAAGTGTGACTGAAGAAATGCATGGCCGTGCTCAAATGAATTGATGAAGAGTCATCAATGTCATTTGTTATAATCAGTCAACTTGGGGATCAAGAAACTATGATTAATCAAAGGTTGACATGTACCATGCCTTATGATTAATCTTGATATCGTGTTACAAAAGGTCTGAGCCTATAACCATGGTTACAGGTTAAATCGGATTATCGATCCTCATTTGATTTGGGTAGTCATAATGTCTTGCTAGAGGCCGCTTATGACTTATGGGCCTTGAAGTGTGATCAAGCCCATTGTTAACATCAAATGAGCCTACATGATCACACACAAAGAGTGATGTGATCTGGGCTTATTCTCTTGGGCCTAATTTATTAGGTATTAAATAAATATATGTAGATATATTTATTAGGCTAGAAAATTAAGTTGTCGGGCTTTTATTATATGAGATATAATGGGCCGAAACTTATTGGGGCCTCAATGGGATTAGGGTTTCTCTATAAATAGAGAAGCTTAGGTCTCATTAGGTAGGAGAGCACAATTGTCACAAAACCCTAGCCACCATCCGAGAGAAAAATTATGCGACGTTCGGAAGAGTTTCAGGACGTGTTAGCACACCACAGTCGCAGCCCAGATCGTGCATACTCGTGTGGATACCGGTAGAGGGCATTCGCCTTTGCATTGTCTTGGAATCCGAAAAAGAAGCAACCTATCCATGAAAATAAGGTATTTTTGTACATCTTTGGTATTTTCGATTATACATCATGTTGTTGTATGGTCTTTTCCGCAGTGTATTGTGAATACTCAGACTGTACGCAATCCAATAGTGGTATCAGAGATAGGTTCTTTTGTATAATCGTTAATATACGTGTTTTGATTACATGTGTTCATGATTTTGGCTTCTGTATAATAAAAAATATGCATGTTTGGATTACATGTGCTCACGGTTTTTGGTTACATGATACAAAAGTGTTTTTTATTTTATGCATGTTGTTTTCGGATTTGTTGATTATCTTGGTACTGATGAGAATATATGACAAGCATGAAGGGTTTGACCGAAAGGTGGTGGCTGCTAGGGTTTCCACCATGTAAGGCATGGATGTGGAATAGGAAACCGTAAGTATCCATGTTGGACAAGGATACTCCAGTCGACTATCATCTCTTCCAGTCGACTAGAAGTGTTCCAGTCGACTGATTGGAGAGCGAAGATGAGCGTTTCAGCATAAAACGTTTGTTCCAGTCGACTGACATTGGTTCCAGTCGACTAGCACAAGTCGACCAGTCGACTATCATCTCTTTCAGTCGACTAGAAGCGTTCCAATCGACTGATCGGAGAGCGAAGATGAGCGTTTTAGCAAAAACGTTTGTTCTAGTCGATTGACATTGGTTCCAGTCGACTAACACAAGTCGACCAGTCGACTATCATCTCTTCCAGTCGACTGACGAGCCCAGCAAGGGGCAGCTTCCCTTACGCTTGTTTGTTCGTTATGTGTTATATATTCTGGGTGACGTTACATGTGTTTATTTATATTTTTTGAATATTTATATTCATGTGTAAGTTACTATTCTATACTTCTAATATATATATACTCAAGTATGTTGTAGTATAAGATCAGAAATAGCATAGTACAAACACCCTTACTAATAGGATTAGTAGCCTTCATAATGTACTAAGAACGACCCTCTTCATAATTTTAAGTTTATATGCCTTCCATAAATCTTTACCAATGTTTATCTCTAGCTTATCCTTATGTGGGTTTTTGCCAAAGCAAGGCATGTGGGGATCATCTAGGGAAAGACATTTGAATAATGGTGCTATTAATAGGTAAAGTATGGTTAAACTTAACTAAGCTATCAAAACAGTTTTGGGCTTAGGGCATAAGATTGGATTTTTACATACATGCAGTACATAAGATGCATTTTAACATAAGCCCATCAAGAATTACATGTGATGTAATTGAAAAGAGTTTTCTACCTAAATAATTAAGTCTTGAGTGTTAAGCCAAAGCTTTCTTAGGACTTAGTGAAATATAGATCTTGTTTCTCCCATTTTTCAATTGAGGGTTATTTATTTGAGTGGGAGCTAATACCTCTTAATAATAAGAATGTTGACCCTTATTGCATAATTTTTGTAGATTATGGCTACTCCATCCACAAACCTTTCTATGCGGTCTATCCTAGAGAAAGAAAAGCAAGACTTGTTGCTAAAGGTTATCGACAAGTTCATGGAATTGATTATGATGAGACATTTTCTCTAGTGGTCATGATCAAATCCATTAGAATTCTTATTGCCATAGCTGCATACTATGATTATGAGATATGACAAATGGATGTCAAAACGGCTTTCCTTAATGGAAACTTACTTGAGGATGTATATATGATACAGCCTGAGGGTTTTGTCCATCCTAAGAATTCGGGAAAGGTGTGCAAGCTTCAAAGATCCATTTATGGATTGAAGCAAGCATCAAGAAGTTGGAATCTTCGTTTTGATGAAGTTGTCAAAGAGTTTGGATTCATCAAGAATGAAGATGAACCTTGTGTTTACAAAAAGGTTAGTGGGAGTGCTGTTGTCTTTTTAGCTTTATATGTTGATGACATACTGCTCATTGGAAACAATATTCCAACCTTACAGAGTGTCAAGATTTAGTTAAGGAAATGTTTCTCAATGAAAGACTTAGGTGAGGCTGCTTATGTTTTAGGCATTAAGATCTATAGAGATAGATCAAGAAAGCTTATAGGCCTAAGTCAGAGTACATACATAGATAAGATACTGAAAAGGTTCAGTATGCAAGATTCCAAGAGAGGATTCTTGCCTATGTCACATGGAATCAAGCTTCTAAGAAGGATTGTCCTACTTCAGGTAAAGAGCATGAGCGCATGAGTAAGATTCCATATGCATCTGCAATTGGATCTATCATGTATACCATGTTATGTACTCGACCAGATGTCTCATATTCTTTGAGCATAACAAGTAGATACCAATCTAATTATGGTGAGAGTCACTGGATAGTAGTTAAGAATATCCTTAAGTACTTGAGAAGAACTAAGGATATGTTCCTAGTCTATGGAGGACTTGAAGGAGAGCTCGTTGTAAATGGTTACACTGATGCTGGTTTTCAGTCTGACATAGATGATTTTAGATCGCAATCAGGTTTTGTGTTCTGTTTGAATGGAGGTGCAGTGAGCTGGAAAAGTTCAAAGCAAGACATTGTTGCTGATTCTACAACTGAAGCTGAGTACATTGTTGCCTCGGATGCTACTAAGGAAGTCAGATGGATCGGGAAGTTCATTATCGAGCTTGGAGTTGTTCCTAGCATTGCAAGTCCTATAGACCTTTATTGTGATAATAATGGGGCTATAGCACAGGCTAAGGAACCAAACTCGCATCATAGATCCAAACACATACTCAGACGTTTCCATCTAATTAGAGAGATCATTGGGAGAGGAGACGTGAAGATATGCAAAGTGGGCACAGATGACAACATTGCCGATCCACTTACTAAGCCTCTTCCACAGCTTAAACATGAGAGTCATACGAGGTCTATGGGTATTAGATATCTGACCTATTAGGCCTAGTGCAAGTGGGAGATTGTTAGTAGTGTGCCCTAGGCCAATGGATATTTGTTATTCATGTATTAACATTATGACTTGTTAATAATATATTATGAGGTATTCCTTTCATATATGCATGTATTTCGTTTATGTAATGTGATTTACATTCCATGAATGGTATTAGACTTATGTCATCAAGTATGTGACTTGATAGTAAAACCATAAGCGTTATAACACTATTCTAGATCGTCTCGGTCGATCATTATTGGTGGAACAATAATGAATTAAGACTAGTATGTGTTCGATTGATGATCACGTTTTACTGATTAGGGATATGAGATATCAAATCAGAAACATAGATATATGTTAGAGAACATATATTGGAACGACCCATATAAAGAATACTACATGGTTTCATGTCATTAGTGATTCTTAATATGGTTTGACTTTAGTCCTTTGACCTGAAGTCATCATGGTTCCCTACATGAGGAATTCGGTGTTTTGATATTAGACTAAGTTATTTTTAACCGAATAACAAGTAGTCTTATGTTGGATATCAAATGAATCATGCGGAGGGATGTGAATGACGTAGATGGGATTTGTACCTCTCTTAAGTGAGAGAGATATCATTTGGGCCTCTTGACAAGTGTGACTGAAGAAATACATGGCCGTGCTCAAATGAATTGATGAAGAGTCATCAATGTCATTTGTTATAATAAGTCAACTTGGGGATCAAGAAACTATGATTAATCAAAGGTTAACATGTACCATGCCTTGTGATTAATCTTGATATCGTGTTACAAAAGGACTGAGCCTATAACCATGGTTACAGGTTAAATCGGATTATCGATCCTCATTTGATTTGGGTAGTCATAATGTCTTGCTAGAGGCCACTTATGACTTATGGGCCTTGAAGTGTGATCAAGCCCATTGCCAACATCAAATGAGCCTACAGGGTCGCACACAAAGAGTGATGTGATCTGGGCTTATTCTCTTGGGCCTAATTTATTAGGTATTAAATAAATATATGTAGATATATTTATTGGGCTAGAAAATTAAGTTGTCGGGCTTTTATTATATGAGATATAATGGGCCGAAACTTATTGGGGCCTCAATGGGATTAGGGTTTCTCTATAAATAGAGAAGCTTAGGTCTCATTAGGTAGGAGAGACACAATTGTCACAAAACCCTAGCCACCATCCGAGAGAAAAATCGTGTGGCATTCGAAAGAGTTTCAGGACGTGCTAGCACACCACAGTCGCAGCCCGGATGGTGCATACTCGTGTGGATACCGGCAGAGGGCATTCGCGTTTGCAGTGTCTTGGAATCTGATAAAGAAGCAACCTATCCACGAAAATAAGGTATTTTCATACATCTTTGGTATTTTCGATTATACATCATATTATTGTATGGTCTTTTTCGCAGTGTATTGTGAATACTCAGACTGTACGCGATCCAACAATTCGAATACAAGATCAAAGATGAATGGTGAAATTAAGTCATGCTAACTCCCAAAGTCCGTGAAGGTATTTAACTTCGACGAGGAGGTCCGAAAGTATGTAAATCTACAACGTTTATTATATAATTTTCTCGAATTATTACTAACTTTGATTATGGAGCAATGTGACTGTACTATGAATGCACCTAGTAGACCATACACAAAAATGGTATTAGCTGGTTAATTAAAGGCTCATCAAGGTACTTATCTTCAAGAGGCAATGACACGTAATAAGAACATGGGCAAAACAAGTGGCTTTACAAAATAGGGGTGTTTCTTTAAGTAGTAGTAAAATTGTCAAATGATATGATAATGAATTATGTATCTTTTAAGTCTATGTTTTTCATGTGTTAAGTGGAGTCAATGGTGAAAGAAAGGCATAACTCCCCCACTAATTTGGAGGAGTCAGTAAAGAAGTGTTAATTTTTCCCTAAATTGGAAGTGGAGAAGTTAGGTAGGTTAGCTTATTTGGTCATAAAGTTCTTGCCTGTATAAACACATCCTTTATAGTTCATTTGTAAGCAAGGCTATATTCAACCATATGTAAGAGCAAGTTGAGAGCTTTGAGAGAAAGTTATTATTAAGATGTTTGAGTAGGAAGATCTTGAGTGATTATTGTAGATTTCTTCAAGTTGGAAGCATTTAGAGTCTTTATATAGTTTCTTTATAAATATATGAATAAAAGATGGCATTGTTCTATCTCTCTTATTCATTTCATTTGATTAAATTGTACTAAATATTTTATGTTGAGAATGAGGGAATCACTCAAATATGAGTCGTGTGAAACGTTAAAAAACAAACCAATTTATTAGTTGGTGATCTTAGGAAGGCTAAGTTAGGTTTTAGCAGACTTAATTTGACTATTGCACAAGCATTTTGTTAATCTTATTCAATTTTGTTATGCCTAAAAAAGTTCCCGTAATAACTTGTATTAGACCTTAGCGAGGAATTCTTATATTATTCATTTACAATGGCAAGTAAAAGCAAATTTACAGAGAAGGTTGTAAAATTAGAGGAAATTGTTGACCATCTAGCCACGATGGATGAGGGTATTATTCCTTTGTTTGAAAGGTGTGAAACTTTGTTGTTACAATTTCAAGAAACAACGAGAGCATTCAAGGAACAGTTGAAAACTCATGAGGAAATGAATTAAAACTTGTTGATGTTTAATCAGGTTATAACTAGGCACAAACTAGGAGTCTGATATGAGAGCACTTTGGTAAAGGTACAGGAGCCATAAGTTTTGGATGAAAAGCAAACTACGAAAGAGAATGAAAATTTCTTGTGAGATATAGAGAAATAGATTGTAGTGAAAAAGATGTTGCTAGAAACCTACTAGGTGCATAAGTCAGTTAAGTCAATAAAAAAAGAAATCAAGGAATGTAAAGAACATAATTAGAAAGATAAAAAAGAATCATAATAAAAGCAAAAGATATATAGAGAGAAAATTATGAAGCAAGAGTGAGTGGTCCTTATTAATTAAAAATCTGTGATAATCATTATGTTATAATGACTATTCTAGTTGCTGAGTCTCTGCCTTACAAACATTACTTGTGTTCTCCTTTTTGAACCCCCCTCGTTAACAACCTTGTTTACAATGTTGATGTTAGGATAGTATTGTTGTATGTCATAAAGATAATTTTATGAGTTATTATGCTTATTATCATTGGACCACTGAAGAGGATCTACACTATTGATTAATTGCAATGATTCAACAACTGATGATCTCTAATGGCCAGTGGAATATGTATAGTAGAAGGGATAGAAATTGGAATGTGGTTGCTAATATGAGAGATATAAACACATGTTTCTTCAATTACGATGCATGAACATTGGATGAATGCAGGCATCCTCTGAAAATGCTAATTGATAAAGAACCTTACTCACTTTGAATATAACCTGGAAAGGATAAAAAATAATGGAGATAGAGTCTGAGAAGTTCAACCTTATACCAAATAAATGGATATCCTACCATACAAATTGGTATTTATTGTACCAGCCTAAAAATAGTACCAAAATTTAAATATTATATTAGTTTATAATATCACTTAATACTATTAATTTCGAATGGCACCAATTGATATAATAAATAACTGTAAATATTGATAAAATTTAGGTTAAAATTGCAAAAATTATAAAAATACAAAACTTACCCTATTTTCGTTCTTTTAAGAGATGTTGCTTCAAGAAAACGAGAGTCTCCAATGGGCCTTGAGAAAACCTCCACTTTGTTTTTCCTTATTCTCTTCACCACCCTTAAGTATTTTATGTTGTTTTCTTTGTTTATCATTTTGTTTTTAAGACCTCTCTCTTTGGATTGTTTTAACTTTTTTTTTCTTTTTTGAACTTTTTTTTGTTCTCTTTCTCATTTCTTCCATGCTCTCTCTCTTTTTATTTTTGAAGCTTTTATAACTTCTCTCTCTCATTTTATTCATTCTTTATTTTTCTCCAACTCTTTTTTCATTATCCTTCCTCTTTGTTCATAACTCTGTCTCTCTCTTCTATTGTATGTACTCTTTTTACTATCTCTTTAGTGAAAAGATTTACTAAAAGAGAGATAAAAATATTTAGAGTTTACGTTATTTATTTTTATTTGTATTTATTTTTGTACATACTATATCATGAAGATATTTAATACATGAAATTAATAAAATAAATTTAAATTTGTCGAATGATACTTACCAATCTTTAGTTATAAACCTAAATACTTGATAGATGCATAATTTATCATATTTATATCCCATATTTGATTTTTTTGCTTGATATTTTATACAGTTATTGTGCATTTGGTACTTAATTTGCTCCAAGTGTATTTATGAGTTATAATTGTTTTTATATACTTAAAGGAGAAGAATTCAGATGAAAATGCTGCACATAATGAAGATTTGAAGCATATAAGGGATGCATGGTTGTGCATTAGCTCATGTACTTCTCTTAGGTCCTATAGATTCGCGAATTCTAGAGATTTTGAGTTATTAATGGTTTAATGCATAACTGCGCATCAGCTCGTGCATCTTTCAGAACCCTAAAATTTATTATAAAAAGACGTGTTTAGAGGCAAAACGGAGTGAGTAGATATTAGTAGGTGATTGCAAAACCAAAGATTATTTAGAAGGGGTGATTTTAAGGTAGAGAAGTGGGAAACACGAAGAATTCATCTAAAGATTCATTGGAATTCAAGATCAAACCTCTACCTTGCAAGAATATTCGATAGAAGACAAACAAGGAGATTTAGAATTATGAACCCATTGTTTTCAATTCGTTTTTCTTTCTATTTATGTTTGATTTCGTTTTCTATCAAGTGTAACTAAATTCTTTTAGTGTCTAGGCTAGATGAACCATAGTTTTATGTAATGA
Organism: Erythroxylum novogranatense; assembly: GCA_029891385.1. Classification (NCBI taxonomy): domain Eukaryota; kingdom Viridiplantae; phylum Streptophyta; class Magnoliopsida; order Malpighiales; family Erythroxylaceae; genus Erythroxylum; species Erythroxylum novogranatense. The sequence continues at coordinate 27,161,585 of CM057233.1, read as the reverse complement.
CAGGTTTTGATTCTTTTATTAATGGCATTCGTTGGATTGATATATTGTGATTCAATTACGTGTTTAATTTATGTTATAATAGATCTAAAATATTAGATCATAATTTGATTTCATAACATAGAGATTTAGAAATCCTTATATGAATAGATCCACCGTAATTTGAAGAAGTTGACTGCAACCCTAGAAATAGGATGACATAAATCCTTCAGATTATGATCAAACCTAATAGAGGGATTCACAAATTGGTAAAGCAATCCTATAAACTTTAACTTGAGTAATTCGGTTGAAACCTTGGGATTAGTTGTTATTAAACTCGAGAGAGCTATTAGCATACCATAATAATTTCTATGGTCTAATAAATCAATAAAATAATTGCATAATAGAGGTCAATCAATTAAGGGTAATTAGGGGGATTCGAAACCTAAACACTAATTCTCGATATTGATAGTTTTCTAATTAATTTCTTAATTCTTTGTTCAATCTTATTGCCTGTTTTATTTTATTTACTTAAGTTTTCTTTTCTTTAATTAAAATTCAAATCAAATTTGTAAACTAGATAATAGGATGACGATAACTACTAGTATTCATCATCTTCATGGATTGACCTATACTTGTCGATATTAGCTACAACTACACCGTGCATTTATGGTAATTTATAATTGACATATATAGAAAAATTCAATCAAGTTTTTAACATTGTTACGGGTACTTTTATATTAGAAACACTGAATACTATTAATCTAGTCATTAGTTTTTATATTATATTATTTTTATTTTATTTTATTTTATTATATCTTGTTGTATTTGTAGCTTATTCATTTAATTATCTTTTGAACTTCTCTACATAATCTTGAGTTTGTGGTTTGTTGTAGGATTTAAAATTCATTATCATAACCACAACTTACAATGGAAGGATGGAGCAGACAATCCTTTTATAGGAGTTAGAATATGTCTTCACAATCTGTACATCACCACATGGGAGAGAGAGGTGTCCTCACATATTTTCGAAAGCTCAACTGATATCTAGACCATGTTATGACATTAGTGGGAGTAATTACAACAATTATGAATGTCGAGCACCAACTTGTATATAAGAGCGACCGAGCATGTATACTCAACCTCAAGGTGCACTATATAAGAATAAATGTAATTCAGAGTGGAGTAACTCTTATGCCTATGGATGGAACGATTATGCTTCGGCTGAAAATTTATAGCACCAAGCACCTTTAGGGCCTGTTTGGATGAGCTTTTGTCAGTAGAGCTTTTATCAGTACAGCTTTTGTCAGTAGAGCTTTTCTGAGAAGAGTTTTTTTTAAAAGCCAGTTGACTGTTTGGCTGTCGATTAAAAAATAGCTTTTTTAAAAGAGCTTCATACAGTAGACTGTTTGGCAACATAAAAATAAAAAGGACTTTTATTAATTTTAACTATATTTTATTTTATAATAAAATTATTTATGCTAAATAATTTTAAAGTATATTAAACAATATGCAAAGTACCATATTGTAGGAAATTTTAGATAACCATCTTGTAGGAAATAATTTAAAGAGATGTCTCATTTTCTTATAGGAAATAAAATAATATGAAAATAAATATTAAAACATGTAAAAAGTTAAATAATATTATAATCCCAAAATAAATATTCAAGTTGAAATAGTTAAATACAAAATAAACTATGCATTTTATCGTAATACAAGAAGATTTGCAATATGTTCCCTCGCATCATTCATCTCGTTATTTTGTGGCTCATCTAAATGATTTCCTTCAACGTCTTCAATTTCATTGATTTCTTCATTTGTAGGAAGTAATTCATCATCTTCATCATAGGGAGAAAACTCTTCATCCTTATGAGCATTTAACCTTATAAAATTGTGAATGGTCATTGAAGCAATCACAATTTTAACTTGCTTTGGAAAAGGAAAACTTGGCATTTGACGTAAAATTTTCCACCTATTTTTCCAAATGCCAAATGTTCTTTCGATTGTACATCTTAAAGAAGAATGTGCATGATTGAATATTTCTTTCTTTCCTCTTGGTTGACCAGCACGTCGAAAATTAGGAAGATGATAACTTTCACCTTTGTATGGTCATAAATAACCTTGCATGTAAGGATATCCTGCATCTACCAAATAATATTTTCCTACATTCCAAATTAAAAAATAAATAAATAAAGAAACATTTAATTATTAAGAATGAATAAAAACGTATTAAGTTATCTGTTACAAACCTCTAGGTGGATGAGGGAAGTGTAATCTATCATTACGCAAAGCCTCCATAAAAATTCGAGCATCATGTGCTGTGCCTTCCCAACCAGCCCAAGCAATTGTGAAGCACATATCAAAATCTACAGCCATTACATTTTATGTAGGAATGCCTTTTCTCCCAATATATTTTATTTGATTGGACCTTAGAACGACAACTGGTATATGTGTTCCATCAATTGCTCCAATACAGTCTTTAAAATAAGGCCAATACCTTCTATCATCTTTAATTTTGCTTGAAATTTCTCTAAAAGTTGGATCTTTTGGTTTGATGAAATCAATCAACATACGTGAAACAACCTCTAATACTATTCCAAACCATCCAGAAATTGTTTCACCTGAATGTTAAAATCTTTCTTGAACCATTCTTGTTGGAACCCCTCCCCGGCGAGACACGTGTTCGATGTCCTACGTGACATCTGGATGCACAACCCATGAGGGAGGGAGTCCTCACCACGAGGAATAACTTAATCGAACTTAAACTCAAAACAGACTTATTTTAATCATTCGAACAAATCTTGAGAAATTCATCCTAACAATCCGCCAATAAAAATTAATCTGCTTAGGGCACGAAATTAAAATCCAATACCTAAGCTAAAATGGAATTTCATGTCTCTATAATAATTAGAAACGAAAATCACTGCAATCGAAGCTTCCTAGATCAAGAAATCACCGAAATACGGAAACATGTTCAATATGTTCGACTAATTCTCTCTCTTTGATAAAAACCGACAAAAACTTGAAAATTTTGAAAATTCATAACTTGTCACACCGAATTCCAAAACTCACAAATTTGGTATCAATAAAAAAGGTAAAAGGGAGCCCTACGACTTCCCTGAAGGGTTGAAAAACTAGTTTGGCCTTTAAACGGGTCAAAAGTCGTTTCAAAGTTTCTGCTACAATTGAAAAATTCCTACACTATACTAGAAGTTTGAAAATTCATAACTTTTAACACAAAAGCCTAAAAATGTCACATTTTAGCTCATTTGAAAGATAAAGAAATGATTTACAACCTTCATGAAGGGAGCAAGAATCAATTTAGTCATTTAAAGAGGTAAAAACACTCTCAAAGTTACTACCTGTATAAAAAAAACCAATGGAACAGTGTAATTAACAAAATGAACAGTACCTGCAATCTTTCTAACCTTATAACTTTTTGTTCCTAACTCCAAAAGTTGCATATTATACATCATTAGAAAGATAGAAAGATGATCTACATTTTTATGAAGGATGCAAAAACCAAAATAGGCTCTAAAGGGGTGAAAAACCCTTCCAAAGGTTCTTCCCAAATTTGCCAAATGAACAGTAACTGATCTAGGTCTAACCCCATAGCTTTTTACTCCAATTCCCTAAAATTTCACATTATACCTCATTAAAAAGATAATAAGATGCTCTACAATTTTTATGAAGGGTGTCAAAATCAATTTAGTCATTTAGAGAGGTAAAAAGGCACTCAAAGTTACTGCTCATATAAAATCCAATGGAACAGTGAAATTGTCCAAATGAACAGTAACTGTCTTTTTTCAAACTTCATAACTTTTTATTCCTAACTCCGAAAATCGCATATGATACATCAATGAAAAGAGTAAAGGGCAATCCACCTCTTTTATAAAGAATGCGAAAATCAAAACAGTCTCCAAGGAAGTGGAAAATCCTTCCAAAGCTACTGCATAATCATAAATCAATCCAACATCAGCAACAATCTTTCCAACCTTATATCTTCTTCATTCTAAGTTCAAAAGTGACAAATTCTATATCATTGGAAAGCTCTCAACAAGTAATACAATCTTTAAGAAGGCATCTCAATTAAATTCAAGCTCTAAAATGTTTTAAAACCCGAAACAAGTTTCTGCCCATTTTAGGAAAAATTGGACAACACCTTCCCTAAAAGTGCTCTAGCCAAAAATTCTTCAATCCAACTCCATTACCTGCATAAAACTCAATCTTCGAAACTTTCACAACACAACCCAATCCAAACATATCTATCTACTTGAACGGTAGTAACACACTCCTAGGATTCTAATTGTTTCCAAAACATAAAGTAATCTCACTTTACTCTTTCTTTTTATCAATTGCAACCATTCAACCATACATTATTAGAAAACATATACAAGACACATTTAAAATTCGAACCTCTTATATTTACATGGAAATATGTTAATAAAAAGCTTTAGAGGGCATTTTAGCCCAAATACATCAAAGTCTCAAAGAAAAAAATACAAAGTACGTCATTAGCTTCAAAATGCTATCTAAACCCTTGTTTTCTAACATATGATTTCAAAAACAAAAATGCATCGGAGTAATGCCTCTGTTGGACCCCGTCTCCGAGGCCCAACATTCAGACCAGAACAGGTATAGAAGACCCAAAACCGACAACATACTGACCACAATTTGGGGGACTTCTAATAGGAAAAATGGATCGGCTTCTTATGGACATTTATTCCTTATGGTCTAACGATTCTAACACCTCTGAAAACACTCAATTTGGATTAGAAATGAAAAAGTTATGACCAAAATATTGTCTTAAAAGAAATAGACCAAGAATGCTATATCCGACTTCATGACAGAAATTGAAAATCCTAAAGGTAAAATTGCAGCTCAGCTCCTTCATGTGACTTGAAAATCTATGCCTCTAGTTTAATTTAAAACAATAATCGCCTCAATCGGAGCTCTATAGCTCAAGATATTTCAAAATAAGTGAAGTATATTCAGACTTTATTGACCAACCATCACACTTTGTTTCAAACCACTTTTTACAATTTAAAAGAAATACTAATCAAACATGTGTGGAAAGATAGAAAAATGTCTAAGAAATCTATCGCTTCAAAAATGAGGTCGATCGGAGGTCTGTGCAAAAAGTTATGGCCAAAAGAAGGAAGAAGGGTCAAAACAAAAGCAGACGATGATGATGTCAGAACAACTAAGACAAAGATGACGTCATCATAGACGAAGATGATGTCAGCACAGACGAAGATGACATCATCATAGACGAAGATGACGTCAGCACAGACGAAGATGACGTCATCATAGATGAAGATGACGTCAGCAAAACTAAGACGAAGATGACGTCATCATAGACGAAGATGACATCAGCACAGACGAAGATGACGTCAGCATAGACGAAGATGAAGATGAACAGTAACTTTGTCTTACTTTAGCTCCTGAATTTTTTCACTTGGAAAGACGATAACTTTCTACTCAGAACTCCAAATTTAACAAACTTGGTGTCTACGGAAAGGTAAAAGAATTCTCTACAACCTTCATGAAGATCACCGATCCCAATTCTAACTCTATGATGGTCAAAAGTGGACTTAAAGCTTCTGCTTGGAATCTGTCATTTAGACAGCACCTGCATCTGATTCTAACAACTCATATCTACTAATTAACACACCCTAAAATAGTTCATAACACATCAAGGAAGAGCTCTACAGCTCGCCTACAGCTCCCCATAAAACAAAAGATCCCATATGATCTATACAGTCCATAATTTGGCTGAAAACACATAATCACCCAAATCTAACTCAAGGAACACATCAGCATAGAAATTTGCAGAACTTCATCAGCTCCTAAACCTATGCAAATTTCCAACGAGCTCTCTCAAGGCAAAACTCAACAGCGAACTCAATAATAAAAGACTCATACACATACTTCACACATAGATCACAAAACAACACAACATAAGATGAAGAGAGTACTGGAGCTCTCATTCTCTTTTCAAATCATAACAAAAGTTCATACACAGCTTTAGTTACATATCAACATATTCATCAAGAGTCTAGTATAAATTACAAAATATGAGATGTTCAATGATCGATATGCTTATAAAGCCATTACAAAATGCTAATTACTAACTTAATACAAAAGTTTCTAGAGTCCTTGGAGTTATGCCCGATGCCTTGCAAAGTTCCACAATCAACTAAAATTTTCACCTGAGGAGGGAGAATGGGTGAGCAAACACGGCTCAGTGGCTAACACCTTTATAGCCATCGAGTAATGAGCCATACAACACATAAAAGAATCCGAAACATTATCAATCTATCATATACAACACAAATAACTCAACTTCATCGCATAAATCATAAATTAGCCAAAACATCATATAAAGCATAACATGGAATCTTCTATCAATTAAAACACATATTATGCATCATAACACCAAATTGATGAAATGCACACAATTGGCTCGAGATGTTGGAACCCCTCCCTGGTGAGTCGCGTGCCCGACGTCCTACGTGACATCTGGACGTGCATCTCACGAGGGAGGAATTCCTTACCACGAAAGAAAACTCAAATCGAACTTAATTTAAGGTCATCCGAACAAAACTTGATAAATTTACCCTATTTATCCTCCAATAAAATTGATTCGCTTAGGGCCCATAATAAAATCCGATTCTCACTCAAATGAAATTCCATGTCTTGGTCAATAGAATCAGAATCTCCTCAATCGGATCTCTATAGATCAAAAATCGTCCAAAAACGGAAAAATATTCAATATCGTCACATGATTGGCTTTCTTTAATAGTATCCATAAATTCCCGCTAAAACCCGAATCTCTAATTTTGTCAAAAGGGGTAAAATTTTTTATACTTTTTTTTGGTAAAATGAGAGTGTCGGGTTTTGGTGGGACTTTACGGATGGTATTAAAGAGAGTCAATTACGTGATTCGCTTTTGAATGTAATTCGCTTTCTGCATTTTGTGAGCTATAGAGACTCGATTGAGGCGATTTCTAATTTAATTGATCGAGAGATATGAAATTTCATTTTAGCTAGGATTAGGATTTAGTTATGGGCCCTAAGAAGATAAAGTTTATCGGTGATAATTAGGTGAACTTATCAAGTTTTGTTCTGATGACGTTAAAATAAGTTCGATTTGAGGTTTCTTTCGTGGAGGAATTCTCCTCGTGAGATGCGCGCCCAGATGTCACGTAGACGCCGGGCACGCCACCATCGGGAGGGGTTCCAACAGTTATGGTATCAGAGCGCCGGAATTGAGATCTTACATGGGCGTATGTGTAAGTTACTCAAATAAGAAATTAAAAGTTTAGGCTGATCGAATTAGTGAGAACAAAAGTAATCTTTCATTGGATAAATGGAAATGCGAAACAACATATGGGTAATATGACAGAAAACGATTCAATGAAATTGAAGTGGGCGGGGGGATGCCGTGTATGGCATTATGGTGATATATCCCCGAATGTGATATAGATGTAAATGTATGGACATAGCTTGTCTGAGGAAGGCAAGGATATAAGTGAAAACGTTGAGCTTAAAGTGAACAGGTGGAATGTATAGAAAACAAGGATTCTTATGGTTTTAAGAATATGAAATCGGAACCTAAGTGGGTAAAAGCTTATAATTTGAGAAATGAGCCTTTAAGTTTTTTTTTTCGAATCAAGAAATAAAAGATTGTTTTTGAATCAAGATAATGAAATGCTTTCAATTTCTGGAAAAATGTTGCTTTTCTTGCTTGTGACTGATTTGAAAAATGTGCTACATGTTTGATATGTAAGTTGTGTGATGATTTTTCTTACATTTATAAATTGTGTGATGATTTTTAAATCAATGGTGAATTGATATATGTAAGATGTTATGTGAAGGAAAATGGGAAGATTATAGGATTGAAGGTGATATTTGTACAAGTCCAAGAAGGTTAAATTGTTATTATTGTGAGTATCTGTATGATGACCCTTCATCATACACAAGTAAGAATATTAAGCACGTAGGTTATATAAATATATGTGGAGATGATAGAGGAAGAAACTTGTGACTTATTGGATTTTGTAGTCATAGTTTCCATGGTCTACAGTTTGAGGAGAAACTAGAGTAACATATGAGGGTGCTCAAAATGATCATGTGAGAATAGATTGAGATTTGTTAAAACTGTCACAATAAGAAATAAATTGATCTGAGAAGAATATTGTCCGGGATTAATGGAGACCAAAGTATCAAGCATGAAAAATATGAATTAGTAGTAAGTGGACAAAATCGGATGAATTTGATGACGCCACCCAAGCATATACGACAATAAGTATGTTCATTACTCCCTTGGGTTTTGGGTATTTTGAACATTATGACCTGCTAGGGAAGATAGGAATTGTTCTTCCTGCGGTATTAAGAATAGTTAATAATAGGTGATTGATCAAGATTGCATAAAGAGTATAGATGATGGTAACAAGAAACCCTCTTTTGAAGAAAATTTTATTAAGTTAGAATAAGCAGATCAGGTAGTTTATATTAAAGATGATCAATGGAAGAACTGATCATGAAGGAATATGTAATGATTTGAAAGTTAGGACACTCCCTAACAGAGCATCACGTAGGAAGGTGAAATATGTTACCGAAAAAGGTATGTGCTTTTGTTTGATGTAAAGGGTAGTATGAGTGGATTTTGACTCTATGGAGACATGACTTTGTTAGTATGAGGAATATGTACGTTCAAGTTATATTATGTGAAAGTATGTTCGAGAGATGTAAATTCGACTTGATGAAGGTATTCAAATCAAGAATTTAAGTTTTAGTATGAATGAGCAAACATGAGAATAAGTCCAAGAGAGATATGAGGAAATTCAAGCATTCGAGGAAGGAAGTAAATAGGAAATTGAAAAGAAAGTGAGACAATGCACCTCATTAAGGAATCAGTTATTTGAGAAATCACGAGAGCTAATCAGGAGGCACATGAAATGTGTTAATAAATGCTTGAGTTAACAAATGCCTAGTAGCACTATGGTATTGGAGACTAAAGAGATTCAAGATTTGATGGTTTATTAAAGACATTCGAAGAATTGAGAAAAATAGTTGGAATACATGGAGAAAAAAAATGTGTAAGGCGTATGAGTAACGTAAGTAAAGAGAATTTTGAAGGAACTATGCTGAGGTAAATTATATCATATAGATTTGGAAATTTTATAGTATGTACTGGTGTTGTATAAGACATTTAGCTGAAATCCAACGTAGCGTAACAACGTGATTTTATATGTATGAAGACAACTGAAGACCTATGAGTTGATTATTTGAGACATGATTGAGAACTGCTACATTAATGATTATTTTGAAAGTTTGAAGATAGTATATGTACAGGAATATCTTAAATATACATATTCAAGTGCAGACCGTAAAAGTTTGAGACAATCAATGAATTGGGAGAATTAATTATGAGACGCAGGAGATTGATATAAACACCGAAAGGCTATGATTGTTCTAGCGCGAAAGTCCAAGTGAATATCAGATACCTTAAGTAGAAATTCGATATTGAGGTTATCAGAAACTAATACAAAAGAAGCATAGAATAGAGGGTTGGTTTACCTCAAATTAAGGATTAAGAGATTGTGAGATTGAAAACAGATCTAAGTGTCAAGTTTGAATGAGAAAAAGGATATAGGGTAAGTGAATCAAGAAGTATGAGAAATCAATAACGATGCTTGAGTTGAAAGAATTGAATATGAGGCTGAAGTAATAGATAGAATTATTCGAAGGATTATGATTGTATAAGTAAGTACTATACTGGTAAAGCAAATGTTATGATCGGATGCATTGAATAGAGAAATTAATAGCAGTGTCTCGTAAATTTGGATATTGAGGTTATCAAATCTAGTGCAGTAAAGAGTGTAGAATGTGGAATTGAATTTTGGGCAAAATGATTAGTTACTGAAAGTTTAGATCAGTTCATATAAACCAAGACCAAATTGAAGATTCAGAACTTGTAAATTTTACTAAGAAATTAGAAATGAGTATGAATTTTAAGTGCGAGTAGGAAAAATGATACAGGGAGATCGAGATAAGAAGTTTGCGTACTGGCAAAGATGAATAAGCAAAGAGACTGTGAGAAAAGTACAAATGGCGATTTAAGCTATACAGCTTAGAAGAAATATGTCAAGTGACTGAAAGATTGAATTGTCGACGGTTTTAACTGTCGGAGATGTGCTTAAAGTTTATAGTTTAGAGCTGTAGGAATATGAGATCAATGTATAGTTCTATTTGACCTTAAGCATCACATCGTTGGTATAGTATTTTCAATAGAATACTGTATAAGGAGTTAGGTAATAGAAAGAGCCATCGCTTTTGTATTATGTTAAGTAAGGCCTAAAAATGATTGAAAGTCAGATCGATTGGAGAGATAAGTGAAGTCAATCAGTATAAGATATGAAATACGGGAGATTGACACAAGAGTTACATGAACTGAGATTAAAGTGATGTGAATCAGTAAGTGAAAGCTGAATTGTCTCGGAAGGTATTATCTTGCTAAGGTGTGCTCACGATAGGGAAAAGAATTCACTAAGCCGCTATGAATTGGGTCGTATGGAATTATTTTGAGTTAGTGTTACTGATAAAAGATGAATTAGATTCAAAATGTGATATACGTGAGTATGTTAAGAAAATATGGATGTGATAAGATTTGGGTGTTACCGACACAGGAAGTGGAAATTGTGAGTGACCTGAAGCCTTAGGAGGAACTAGTTAAGAAAGTGAATGACCAACCACAAATTGAATGACCGAGTGAGTTTACTAAATACTATCATTTGAAAGAAAGTTTTCGAGTGATGAAGTTAAATGAGAAACGGAGGAGCATCCTGCACTCCTAATAAATCCGATAAGAATTTCGAGGATGAAATTCTTTTAAGGGGGGGAGAAATCGCATTAAGCATGTTTTGTGTATTTTGAGGATTAGTTTACTAATTTCCTTTTAGTTAGAATTAATTTGGGATTAATAGAATTTAATTGAAGGGATTTAGTTAAATTTAGAATTTTGATAAATTTTGAGAAGTTAAAAAGAATAAGATGAATTGGGGGTAAATTGGGAAGTTTACTTATGTTTTTAAGGTTAAAGGCTAAGGAGGAGGGCTTAAATTGTCTTTTTAGTTTAAGTTAAATGAAGAAAAGAGGAAATAAATGGCTTAAGGATGTAGGCTTACGTATCTTATAAGGAAAAGAAATAAAATGATTGATGATTTAGCCTTAAAACATGAAGAAGGAAACAAAAATGGCAAGGAAAGGAGGAAAATAAGTGACTTGATGAAACTACGTAGTTTTGCTCTAGGTTATAAGTAAGACACAATTTCCTTAAGGCTTTCAAGAGACATACGAAACTTATAACATAAAAGAGTGGGAGAGGAGACTTACGGCCAAGATAAGAAGAAGAAGAAGAAGAAGAAGAAGAAGAAGAGAAGTAAGAGCTTGGTTTATTTTGCTTTAGAAAGGAGAGTTTAAGAGTTTTATTTAAGAAGAAAGTGGAAAGGAAGGATGAATCTTCCAATAGGAGCAAGAAGATAATTTCGTGGGTTTCATATAGGTAAGGGAAATTTCGAAATTCTTGAAGTTTCTTTATGGGTTTTGGGTTTAAATAGCTTAGTTAAGGTATGGGTAAGGTTAGGTAGGTGTTAATTCATGTTTCCTTTTCCTAAGGATTATGAATTTTGCTATCTCTTATGCTTTTGGGATTATTGTGTTTGATTAAGGTGAAAGGAGACATTTGGAGGTAGAAGAAAGGAAAATTGACCAATCCTAGAGCTAAAGGAATTAAGGTGGGTGATTTCTTAATACTTGAGATAATAGGCCTACTTAAGTTTTAGAATAAATGTAAAATAATGCTTTCCAATGACTTTGAATCTTTGTATAGATTACTCTTTGTTATATTTTTCATTTGTATGAGATGTTCCTTTGATTGTAAATCATGTTAGAAATCATTTGTATAATGTTTCGTTATGTGAAAAAGACTTGAATGTGTGATTTCGGAAAAGATTTGCTAGTTCGGTCTAATCATGCGAAAGTGATTTTTGAAACGGCCAGTTACGGCTAATAATTTCGAATTATATGAATTATGTGCTTTCTTTGGGTTTAGGGTGATCCTGTCCGAGTCAGGTGCACCTGTCTAACCATAGGCTTATCCCGCCTGCCCGCTAGTGGCCGTGGAGTTCCTCTCAAGGACTCCTATCTGTCACGGCTACACATGACCGTTTCGCGGAAATATGTAGTACGTTCTGTTTCGGATCCACCCGAACCACTTTCTCTGTGTTTATGTGATATTTGATGTGTAATTGGTTTGATGAAATGAGTTTTACAAGAGGCTTTGATGAATTGAAAGTGTTTTGATCAATGTAAATTGGCTTTGATAAATTTGAAAGGTTTTTATCAACGTGAATGATGCTTTGAGAATGAATAAATAAAGAATGTTTTGCTTATTACTTGATTATTAAGTTGTCACCCACTGAGTCGTCATGCTTACACCCCATCTTCCCCTCTGCAGGCATCAAGCGAGAAACCGAGTCACCGCATCGGGATTGAGGCGACTCCGATGCATTTTGCTTTTGAAGTTGTATTTAAGAAAACAATGCTTTAGGTTGCATTGTGGAGAAATGGTTTTCTTTGTATTTTAGATTTTGCTACTTTCGATGTATTCAGGCTAAAATGCCCTATAAAGCCTTGTATAATATATATCCTCCTTGTAAACGCAAAAAGAATTGGGTTTTAATGTATTTTGTGTGTATTGATCAACATGTATTGTTGTATGCTTTACAATGATTAGCAAAGGAAGATTGAGGTTGCTTTATGTTTGAGAATAATTAGAATCCTAAGAGTGTGGTTGCTGCTATTTGAGGATATATATTTAGATTGGTTTGAGTTGTGGAAGATTGGAAAGTGAGTTTTTATGCAGGTTGTTGAGTGGGATTGAAGATTTTGGCTAGAGCATTTTTAGGGGAAGTGTTGTCCAAATTTTTCCAAATTGGACAGCAACTTGTTTTGGGTTTTAGAGTATTTTAGAGTAAGATTTTCAGTGAGATGCCTTCTTGAAGATTGTAGTGCATGATTAGATCTTTCCAATGACATAAATTTTGTCACATTTGAGTTTAAGATGAAAAAGTTATGAGAGTTGAAAGGTTTCAGCCACTGTTGTTAGTCATGAAATTTTGCAGAATGTTTAGAGGTGTTTTTCACCCTCTTAGAGACTGATTTGGTTTTTGCTTTCTTCATGAAAAATGTAGATTATTGTTTCCTCTTTCCGATGAGGTATCATTTGCAATTATTGGAGTTAGGAATAAAAAGATATGATTTTGGGAATGTTGACAGTTACTGTTCATTAAGCTAAATTACTATTCCATTGATTTTCACTTAGGCTGAAACTTTGAGAGAGTTTTTAACCCTTTAAATGATTGAAATGATTTTTGTTTCCTTCATGAAACTTGTAGGTAATCTTCTTATCTTTCCAATGAGATAAAATGTGTCATTTTTAGACTTGTGTGCTAAAAGATATGAATTCTCAAATTCTTGGTATTGTGTAGGGAAATTGACATTTTTCGTGGCAGCAACTTTAAAGCAAAATTTGACCCTCTTAATGACTAAAGTAGTTTTTAAATCCTTCTATGAAGTTGTAGAGCTCCCTTTTTCCTTTTTATTGATACCAAATTTATGAATTTTAGACTTCGGGAGAAAAAGTTATAATGTTTGTAAATTCTGAAATTTTCCTGCAAATCCAGACTTCATCCTTAGACGTGGCCACGTCTAGTCTCTAAACCTCTTAGACATGCCCTCGCCTAATCTCTAAATGTCCTCCTCTCACTCTTTTGCTTGTAACCTTTTTCGGTTGGCCTCGGATTCACTCAGTTTTCGAAGCGTTGGTTTTCTAAAAAAATTTCACTTATATCCTTGTCTTCCTCAGACAAGCTATGTCCATACATTTACATCTATATCACATTCGGGGATATATCACCATAATGCCATACACGGCATCCCCCCGCCCACTTCAATTTCATTGAATCATTTTCTGTCATATTACCCATATGCTGTTTTGCGTTTCCATTTATCCAATGAAAGGTTACTGTTTTTCTCACTAATTCGATCAGCCTAAACTCTTAACTGCTTATTTGAATAACTTACACATGCGCCCATGTAAGATCTCAATTCCATAGCCGATACCATAATCGTTGAACCCTCCCGATGAGTCGCGTGCCCGACGTCCTACGTGACATCTGGACACACATCTCACGAGGGAGGAATTCCTCACCACGAAAGAAACCTCAAATCGAACTTATTTTAACGTCATCCGAACAAAACCTGATAAGTTCACCCTAATTATCACCCAATAAACTTTATCTGCTTAGGGCCCATAACTAAATCCTAATCCTAAACTAAAATGAAATTTCATATCTCTCGATCAATTAGAATCAGAAATCGCCTCAATCGGATCTCTATAGCTCACAAAATCACCCGAAAACCAAATTATATTCAAAACCGTCACGTAATTGACTCTCTTTAATACCATCCGTAAAGTCCCACCAAAACCCGACACTCTCATTTTACCAAAAAAAAAGTATAAATTTTTTTTTTGAAAACCAACGCTTCGAAAACCGAGTGAATCCGAGGCCAACCGAAAAAGGTTACAAGCAAAAGAGTGAGTGGAGGACATTCAGAGATTAGGCGAGGGCACGCCTAAGAGGTTTAGAGACTAGACGTGGCCACGTCTAAGGATGAAGTCTGGATTTACAGGAAAATTTCAGAATTTACAAACATTATAACTTTTGCTCCCGAAGTCTAAAATTCATAAATTTGGTATCAATAAAAAGGAAAAAGGGAGCTCTACAACTTCATAGAAGGATTTAAAAACTACTTTAGTCATTAAGAGGGTCAAAATTTGCTTTAAAGTTGTTGCCACTAAAAATGTCAATTTCCCTACACAATACCAAGAATTTGAGAATTCATATCTTTTAGCACACAAGTCTAAAAATGACACATTTTACCTCATTGGAAAAATAAGAAGATTACCTACAAGTTTCATGAAGGAAACAAAAATCATTTCAATCATTTAAAGGGGTAAAAACTCTCTCAAAGTTTCAGCCTAAGTGAAAATCAATGGAACAGTAATTTAGCTTAATGAACAGTAACTGTCAACATTCCCAAACTCATATCTTTTTATTCCTAACTCCAATAATTGCAAATGATACCTCATCGGAAAGAGGAAAAGATAATCTACATTTTTCATGAAGAAAGCAAAAACCAAATCAGTCTCTAAGAGGGTGAAAAATCCCTCTAAACATTCTGCAAAATTTCATGACTAACAACAGTGGCTGAAACCTTTCAACTCTCATAACTTTTTCATCTTAAACTCAAATGTGACAAACTTTATGTCATTGGAAAGATCTAATCATGCACTACAATCTTCAAGAAGGCATCTCGCTGAAAATGTTTCATTCTTTTCTTTCAAATCAGAGGAATACACTTTCAATATACACACAATTTTACAAAGGTAGCACACATAGGGCATTTGCTCATTACACAACAACTATAAAAATGTTACCCACCTAACGTCCGAATCCGAATTCAAGATTGCCCTTCCTCCTTGTCTTGAGTGGGGTTTTCTTGAGTTCCTTCAATTAAATCACACCCCATTTAATAAATATATTCTAAAAGAAAGGCATAGCATTCATAAAATCAAGCAAAGGTAAAATAAGCTTTAAACCTAACCTACCCATAAGCCATCTATGCTAGAATAACCAAAACCTTAACTTAGAAATCCCAAAAATCCATAGATCTTACCCTTCTCTTATTTCTTTCTTCAAACCCTACACAAACCCTAACTTCCATTTCACCCCATTTCGAACCTATCATAAACAAAGATGGAACTTACCTTCAACAAGTAGATTTATCTTCTTTTTCCTCTTCTTTCTTCCTTCCTTCAAGCTTCCTACGGCTCTCCCTTTTTCTTCTTGGCCAAAACCCTTCTTTCTCTTGGCTCACGTTTTGCTCTTCTCTTCTTTTCTTTTGATCTCTACGACAACTTGCTTCCTCTTCTACACAACTTAATTCACTTATCTCATTTTTAAAGCCCTCCTCCAATACTACGTAGTTTTGCTCTCCTTATAGCTTACTATGCGTTTCCTTTGGGCTCTCATCCTTCTTCTTATTCCATTAGTCTCTAAAGCCCATTCTTTCTAACAAACCCTTATTTGTCTCATATGGCTCTACACATATCACAAGCCTACTACCAATTAATTTAATTAATTCTAACCCTTCACTTTAACTTCAAAATTTCCAATTTCCAATCATACTAACTAATTCCAAGGCTCAACTATATTAAAATAAATATATATATATATATACACATAATTAAAAGAATTAAAGCAAAAATAAATAATAATTCAAGTAAATCAATCAATAAATAAATAAAAAAAATAAAAAAAATTGGGGCCCAACAACTCTCCCCTCCTAAAAGAATTTCATCCTCGAAATCCTTACCTGAGCCCATAAAGAGGTATGGGTACTTCTCCTTCATGGCTTCTAAAGGCTCCCAAGTTGCCTCTTCCGTCGAATGGTTCCTCCACAAGACCTTAACTAGCTTTACAACTTTGTTCCTTAACACCTTTTCCTTTGAATCTAAGATCTCCACTGGTTGCTCCTCATAAGTCAAATCCTCCCTCAACTGAACTTCGAAAGGTTGAACTATATGCGAAGGATCTGATCTGTACTTCCTCAACATCGATACATGGAACACATTATGAATCTTAGCTAACTCCAATGGCAAATCTAACTTATAAGCCAAAGGCTCAATCCTCTCAGTGATCTCATATGGGCTTATGTACCTCGGGCTAAGCTTGCCCTTCTTACCAAACCTCAAAACACCTTTCCATGGAGAGCTCTAAGAAACACCTTCTCACCCACTTCAAATTCCATCTCTTTTCTATGGGCATCCGAATAACTTTCCATCCTATCTTGAGCTGCTTTAAGCCTCTGCCTCACTAACTTAACTTTATCGACTGTAATCTGTACTAACTCAAGTCCTACAAGCTTCCTTTCACCTTCCTCATCCAAACAAATAGGAGTTTTGCATCTCCTACCATACAAAGCCTCATAAGGTGCCATCTGAATTCCCGAGTGATAGGAATTATTGTAAGCAAACTCAATCAAAGGTAGGTGATCATCCCACGAACCTTTGAAATCCAAAGCACAAGCTCTCAACATTACCTCCAAAGTCCGTATCGTCCTCTCCGATTGTCCATCAGTCTGCGGATGAAAAGCCGTACTAAAATGCAATCTAGTCCCCGAGCCTCCTGCAAACTTTCCCAAAATCTGAGGTAAACCTAGATCCCCGCCGAAACTATCGAGCTTGGAATCCCATGAAGTCTGATTACCTTATCCACATACTTCTTAGCCAAAACATTCAAAGAATCTGTCTGTTTAATTGGCAAGAAGTGTGCTGACTTGGTCAACCTATCAATGATCACCCAAATAGCGTCATGCTTCTTACTAGTCCTCGGTAATCCCATCAGAAAATCCATGGTAATCTTCTCCCATTTCCATTTCGGAATCGGCAATGGATTAAGCTTGCCTGAAGGTGCTTGGTGTTCAGCTTTAACTCGCTGACACACTAAACATCTTTTAGCATACTCTGCCACATCTTTCCTCATTCCTTTCCACCAAAAATGCTCTTTCAAATCCCGATACATCTTAGAACTCCCTGGGTGCATTGCATAAGGAGTGTTATGCGCCTCATCAAGGATCTCATCCCTTAGCTCTAACAGGTCTGGAACGCACAATCTGTTGCCCATAACCATCAATCCATCTTCCTTTACCTCTACACCAGAAGGTTTGCCATTCTTTATCTCTTCTCTAAACTTACTCAAGTACTCATCCTGTTCCTGCAATTCTTTAATCTTCTCCTTCAATACTGGTCTCACTCTGAAATTTGCTAAGATACAATCAGGTTTGACTTGTCTCAACGTCACATCAAGTCTGGCTAATTCCTTCAGCAAGGGAAGATACACCGTTTCCACATGTTCCATAGTGGACTTCCTACTCAAAGCATCATCTACCACATTAGCTTTCCCCGGATGGTAATCTATCATCAAATCATAATCTTTCAACAATTCTAACCATCGCCTCTGCCTCAAATTCAGCTCTTTCTAGGTCAACAAGTACTTAAGACTCTTATGATCTGTAAATACCCTAATAGTAACTCCATATAAGTAATGTCTCCAGATCTTCAATGAAAAAATTATAGCAGCCAATTCCAAGTCATGAATAGGATAGTTCATCTCATAAGGCTTTAATTGCCTAGAAGCATAGGCAATCACTTTCTCCCCTTGCATCAGTACACACCCTAAACCCTTCCTAGAGGTGTCACTGTATACAATGTATTCATCATCACCATAAGGTAATGTCAAAATCGGTGCAGTAGTAAGTCTATTCTTCAATTCCTCAAAACTGTTCTGGCACTCCTCTGTCCACTCAAATTTCTGATTCTTCCTCGTCAATTTGGAAAGCGGAGCAGCTATCATAGAAAAGCCCTCCACAAACCTCCTGTAATATTCGACTAATCCCAAGAAACTTTTCACTTCAGCTATATTCTTAGGTGCTTCCCATTTAACCACAGCTTCTATCTTTTGTGGATCTACATGCACTCCACGCTCTGAAATCACATGCCCAAGAAATACACTTCTCTTAACCAAAATTCGCATTTATCGAATTTGGCATACAATTCATTCTTTCTCAATGTCTCCAAGGCAACCCTCAGATGATCCTCATGCTCCTCATCACTCTTAGAATAGACCAATATATCATCAATAAAGACAATGATAAATTGGTCTAGGAAAGACTTGAAGACTCTATTCATCAAATCCATAAAGACTGCAGGAGCATTCGTTAATCCAAAAGGCATAACCAAAAACTCAAAGTGGCCATACCTAGTTTTGAAAGCAGTCTTTGACACATCGGTCTCCTTTATTCTCAACTGATGATAACCCGATCTCAAATCTATCTTGGAAAAGACTCTCGCCCCTTGCAATTGGTCAAATAAATCATCTATGTGCGGGAGCGGATATCTATTCTTAACGGTGGCATGGTTCAGCTTCCTATAATCCACACACATCCGCAACGACCCACCTTTCTTCTTCATAAAGAGAACCGGAGCTCCCCAAGGTGAAGAGCTCGGCCTAATATAACCCTTCTCTAAAAGATCCTCCAATTGCTCCTTAAGCTCCTTCAATTTCGCCGGAGCCATTCGGTAAGGCAGAATTGAGATCGACGCAGTACCTGGAAGAAACTCAACGGGAAACTCAATTTCTAAAGGGGTAATCCTGCAATTCCTCGAAAGACATCCGGAATTCCTCGACTACGTGAATGTCTTCCAACCTCCTCTATCCGCCTTCGTGTCAACACATAGGCCAAATATGCTTCACACCTGCTACTCATCATTCTCTCTCGTCATCATCATTGAAACAATTCGAGGCGGACTGACCTTTCTATCTCCTATGAATACCACTTTTCTGCCATCCTCTAACTCGAATTCAACTGTCTTCTACTTGCAGTCTAAATTGGCATGATACTTCTCTAATGTATCCATACCTAGGATCACATCCAATCCCCCCATTTTCAAAGGCATCAAATCCACCACAAATTTTCCTCCACTAATCCCTATCTCACAATCTCTATACACTTGACTGATAATAATATACTGGCCGATTGGAGTACTCACCATCAACGGAGTATCCAATGGGCTCAAAATCCTCCTAGGCACAGTCCTACTCGAAGACACAAAGGAATGGGTAGAACTTGGATCAATTAAAGCAAGAACATCAACATCAAACAATTTTACCATACTCGTCACCACTTCTGGAGCTGTCTCTGCCTCCTCTCGAGTCATTGCAAACACTCTAGCTGGTGATTGCCCCCTGGATCTATCTGGAGGATGAGCTCTCTTAGGTGCTCTAGAGCTACCCACTTCACCACAACCTTCATCCCACTGCCTCTGCTCTCCCGAAGCTTGATCTGTGATCCCTCTCTTCTATCCAAATTTTAGGACACTGCTTTGGCTATGTTTCCTCTCTGTCCACAATTAAAGCATGCTCCTGTCAATCATGACATTCTCCCTATGGAGATTCCCACAAGCTCTCACATTTGGGAAGAGGTGGCCTCTCCCATCTCCTCTTCTATCGCCACCACCGTTGAGGCTTGGTGAGAAACAAGAGAGGTCCTCATAGGCCTAGCCGCCTCACCTGCCGCTTCTCTCCTCGATCAGACAGAAAGGTCCCGACACTTCTCTCGTAAATAGAAGTACCACCTCCCTCCCGAATCGCTCTCTCCCTTTCTTTTCCTATAATCGCACTCTTAATGTTCTCGATGTTCTCAACTCTCAATGCTGCTTCAACCAGCTGTTGAAAGTCGCCAAAGTTCTGCACTACCACCTTCTCTCTGATAGCTAGGTGCAGGCCCGACTCAAACCGGCGGCACTTTGCAGCTTCACTGAACATCATCTCTGAAGCATACCTTGACAACTGAGTAAACCGACGCTCATATTCAGTAACTGTCATCTCTCTCTGGGTGAGACTCAGAAACTCCCTATGCTTCTGCTGAATGTACACCTCAGACAGATACTTCTTCCTGTAAGCAGCCAGGAAGTCTTCCCATGTCAACCCTATCGGCCAAACCGACTCCCGTGACACACTCCCACCAATGCGAGGCATCACCCTGGAGTAGACTGACAGCATAAATCACCCTCTCATCATCCTCACACTCCATCTGATCCAACACTCTCTCGGTCTTCCTCAACCAGGTCTCAGCTTTCTCAGGATCAGTGGTCCCGTAGAAGTCCACTGCTCCATACTTTCTCAATTTGTCAAACTGTCTCCCCTTTTTAACTGTGGCCGAACCAGAAGCCTGTGGCATTTGATCCATAGAATGAACAAAAGCTTGGGTAAATGCCTGGAACAATCTCGGATCTAAAGCAGGCACTTGTTCAAATTGACTAGGCGACTGCTGAGTCTGAGGTCGGAGGGGCTCACTACTTTGCCCTCGAGAAGCCTCAGCCACTCCCGGGGCTATAGACTCATCCGTGCTCTCCTCTCTCGAAGGAGAGTCAGGTGCAATTGAACCTTGCAGAACTCCTCGTGTCTTTCTACGAGGTGGCATCTTACTCCTTCAATGAAAACATTTATGATTAGCTACAATTCTTTTTAATCTTAGTTCCTATATGTATGCATGATATGCATGTCACTTAATACAAACAATCAATTCATAATGCAAACATTTAATCACATAGCAAAATAATTTTTCTACTATGCATCCTAAGCCTAGGAGTGAAACCTACGCTCTAATACCAAACAATGTTGGACCCCGTCTCCGAGACCCAACATTCAGACCCGAACAGGCATAGAAGACCCAAAACTGACAACATACTGACCACAATTTGGGGGACTTGCAATAGGAAAAATGGATTAGCTTCTTATGTACATTTATTCCTTATGGTCTAACGATTCTAACGCCTCTGAAAACGCTCAATTTGGATTAGAAATGAAAAAGTTATGACCAAAATATTGTCTTAAAAGAAACAGACCAAGAATGCTATATCCGAATTCATGACAAAAATTGAAAATCCTAAAGGTAAAATTACAGCTCAGCTCCTTCATGTGACTTGAAAATCTATGCCTCTAGTTTAATTTAAAACAAGAATCTACTCAATCGGAGCTCTATAGCTCAAGATATTTGAAAATAAGTGAAGTATATTTAGACTTTATTGACCGACCATCACACTTTGTTTCACACCACTTTTTACAATTTAAAAGAAATACTGATCAAACATGTGTGGAAAGATAGAAAAATGTCTGAGAAATCTATCGCTTCAAAAATGAGGTCAATCGGAGGTCTGTGCAAAAAGTTATGGCCAAAAGAAGAAGAAGGGTTAAAACAAAAGCAGACGATGATGATGTCAGAACAACTACGACGAAGATGATGTCATCATAGACGAAGATGACGTCAGCACAGACGAAGATGACGTCAGCAAAACTAAGATGAAGATGATGTCATCATAGACGAAGATGACGTCAGCACAGACGAAGATGACGTCAGCATAGACGAAGATGAAGATGAGCAGTAACTTTGTCTTACTTTAGCTCCTGAATGTTTCCACTTGGAAAGATCATAACTTTCTACTCAGAACTCCAAATTTAACAAACATGGTGTCTACGGAAAGGTAAAAGAATTCTCTACAACCTTCATGAAGATCACAGATCCCAATTCTAACTCTATGATGGTCAAAAGTGGACTCAAAGCTTCTGCCTGGAATCTGTCATTTAGACAGCACCTGCATCTGATTCTAACAACTCATATCTACCAATTAACACACCCTAAAATAGTTCATAACACATCAAGGAAGAGCTCTACAGCTCGCCTACAGCTCCCCATAAAACAAAAGATCCCATCTGATCTATACAGTCCATAATTTGGCTGAAAGCACACAAACATCCAAATCTAACTCAAGGAACAAATCAGCCCAGAAATTTGTAGAACTTCATCAGCTCCTAAACTTATGCAAATTTCTAGCGAGCTCTCTCAAGGCAAAACTCAACAGCGAACTCAATAATAAAAGACTCATACACATACTTCACACATAGATCACAAAACAACACAACACAAGATGAAGAGAGTACTAGAGCTCTCATTCTCTTTTCAAATCATAACAAAAGTTCATACACAGCTTTAGTTACATATCAACATATTCATCAAGAGTCCAGTATAAATTACAAAATATGAGATGTTCAATGATCGATATGCTTATAAAGCCATTACAAAATGCTAATTACTAACTTAATACAAAAGTTTCTAGAGTCCTTGGAGTTATGCCCGATGCCTTGCAAGGTTCCACGATCAACTAAAATTTTCACCTGAGGAGGGAGAATGTGGGGTGAGCAAACACAGCTCAGTAGCTAACACCTTTATAGCCATCGAGTAATGAGCCATACAACACATAAAAGAATCCGAAACATTATCAATCTATCATATACAACACAAATAACTCAACTTCATCGCATAAATCATAAATTAGCCAAAACATCATATAAAGCATAACATGGAATCTTCTATCAATTAAAACACATATTATGCATCATAACACCAAATTGATGAAATGCACACAATTGGC
Organism: Erythroxylum novogranatense; assembly: GCA_029891385.1. Lineage (NCBI taxonomy): Eukaryota > Viridiplantae > Streptophyta > Magnoliopsida > Malpighiales > Erythroxylaceae > Erythroxylum > Erythroxylum novogranatense. The sequence goes on along the minus strand of CM057233.1, from coordinate 27,138,427 downwards.
TCGAGAGTTACATAAACACGACGAAAACTGAAGTTTACCGTAAACACGACGAGTCCATTTTTGGATCTTGTGGGCCTCAAGCGGGCAGCCGGGAGATGGCTAGGGGGTCAACGTGCACGTGACTTAACGAAATAGGTTCTCTCTCGCCCAATCACAACCAAATTATGCTCACATATTCAAACACTAGAATAGCATTTTATGCTTCTTTCATTTCATCGAATCGTCATAGTTTCATTCTTTTCTTTCAAATCAGAGGAATACACTTTCAATATACACACAATTTTACAAAGGCAGCACACATAGGGCATTTGCTCATTACACAATAACTATAAAAATGTTACCCACCTAACGTCTGAATCCGAATTCAAGATTGCCCTTCCTCCTTGTCTTGAGTGGGGTTTTCTTGAGTTTCTTCAATTAAATCACACTCCATTTAATAAATATATTCTAAAAGAAAGGCGTAGCATTCATAAAATCAAGCAAAGGTAAAATAAGCTTTAAACCTAACCTACCCATAAGCCATCTATGCTAGAATAACCAAAATCTTAACTTAGAAATCCCAAAAATCCATAGATCTTACCCTTCTCTTCTTTCTTTCTTCAAACCCTACACAAACCCTAACTTCCATTTCACCCCATTTCGAACCTATCATAAACAAAGATGGAACTTACCTTCAACAAGTAGATTTCTCTTCTTTTTCCTCTTCTTTCTTCCTCCCTTCAAGCTTCCTACGGCTCTCCCTTTTTCTTCTTGGCCAAAACCCTACTTTCTCTTGACTCACGTTTTGGTCTTCTCTTCTTTTCTTTTGATCTCTACGACAACTTGCTTCCTCTTCTACACAACTTAATTTACTTATCTCATTGTTAAAGCCCTCCTCCAATACTACGTAGTTTTGCTCTCCTTATAGCTTACTATGCTTTTCCTTTGGGCTCTCATCCTTCTTCTTATTCCATTAGTCTCTAAAGCCCATTCTTTCTAACAAACCCTTATTTGTCTCATATGGCTCTACACATATCACAAGCCTACTACCAATTAATCCAATTAATTCTAACCCTTCACTTTAACTTCAAAATTTCCAATTTCTAATTTCCAATCATACTAACTAATTCCAAGGCTCAACTATATTAAAATAAATATATATATATATATACACATAATTAAAACAATTAAAGCAAAAATAAAGAATAAGTCAAGTAAATAAATAAATAAAATAAATAAAATTTGGGGCCCAACAGCCTCAATCCCGCCGCGGTGTCTCGGTTTCTCGCTCATCATCTGTGGAAGGAAATGGGGGGTGAGCTCGACGGCTCAGTGGGTAACAACTTATTAATCAGGAAATAAGCTAAAACATTATATAATCATTCCTTTCCAAAATCAATATCACATTGATAACAACATTTTCAATTTCTCAAAACTCTTTATAAAAATTCATCACATCAAACAAGTTATAAATCAACCTATCACATAATCACAGAAAAGTGGTTCGGGTGGATCCGAAATGGAACGTACTACACATTCCCGCGAAGCGTTCCTGTGTAGCCGTGAACTTATGGGAGTCCGTGAGGACCTCCAATGCCACTAGCGGGCACGCGGAAGAAGCCTATGGTTAGACAGGTGCACCTGACTCTTATGGGACCACCACAAACCCAAAGAAAACATGCATATCACATAATTTACACAATTCATACACATTAGCCACAAATGGCTCTTACAAAAATTCACTTTCACTTGATTTTCACATAATCGTCGAAATCACATATCCGAATCTTTTTCACTTAACAAATCATTTTTCAAACACTTCCAACATAAACTTACATACAAAAGACACTTCATGCAAATTGTAATCTTCACAAAGAACAATTAATATAAAATTCTTAAGTCATTGGAAATCATAATTAGCATTTATTATAACCACTTTAATAAGCCTATTAACTCAATTATTAAGAAATCACCCACCTTAATTCCTTTAGGTCTAGGATTGGTCAATTTGCCTTTCTTCTACCTCCAATTGCCTTCCTTCACCTTTATCAAGCACAATAATCCCAATTTAACATAGGATACTAAAATTGGAAATTCTAAGGATAGGAAGTCAAGAATTTAAACCTATATAACCTTACCCATGACTTTCCTAAACTATTTAAACCAAAAACTACCTAAAATATCCAAGAATTTTGAAATTCTCTTACCTTAGAAGATAACCCACGAAATTTGATGTTGCCTTAAATGGAGGATTTAACCTTCCTCTAACCTTATCCTTCTTAAAGAACTTCTTAAATCTCCTTTCTCAAGCAAAATAATCAACAAAGCCCTAGCTTTTTCCCTCTTCTTATTCTTCTTCTTCTTCTTCTTCCCTTGGTCGAAGATCACTCTCCCTCTCTTATTCCTTGTAGTCTCGTAAGCTTTCTTATTAAAAGCCTTAGGGAATTAGTTCTAACTTATAAAACCTACACTAAAACTACGTAGTTTTGTTAAGTTACTAATCTTTCCTTGCAATTTCGTGGCTCTTCCTTCATGTTATACGGCTACATCCTCATTTATTTCCTTTCTTCCTCATTTAATATCATTTAAAAGGACTAAAAGCCCATCTCATAAGCCTTAAGCCTTAAAAATATTAGCAAACTTCCCAAATTACCTCTACACCATCTTATTCCTTTTTAATTCTAACAACTTATTAAAAATTTAATTTTAACTAGATACCTCTAATAAATTTCCATTAACTAAGTACTAAAAATCCCAAATTATTCTAACTAAAAGAAATTATCAATCTAAACCTCAAAATAAATAAAATATGCTTAATGCGAATTGGGGCCTAACATTTCTCCCCCCTTAAAAGAATTTCATCCTCAAAATTCTTACCTGAATCACTGAAGAGATGAGGATACTTCGCCTTCATAGTTTCCAATGGCTCCCACGTGGCATCTTCCACTGAATGGTTCCTCCACAAGACCTTGACTAGCTGCACTGTCTTGTTCCTAAGAACCTTTTCTTTTGTATCTAAAATCTACACTGGAAGTTCCTCATATCTCAAGTCATCACTCAACTGAACTTCATCAGCTTGAATGACATGAGAAGGATCTGATCGATATCTCCTCAATATAGAAACATGAAACACATCATGAATCTGTGATAGCTCAGCAGGCAATGCTAACTTGTATGCCAACGGACCAATCCTCTCCAAAATCTCATAAGGTCCCACATACCTCGGACTCAGCTTACCCTTCTTTCCAAATCTCATAATCCCTTTCCAAGGAGAAGTCTTCAGAAACACCTTTTCGCCAACCTCATACGCCATCTCTTTTCTGTGAGCATCTTCATAACTTTTCATCCTGTGCTGAGCTGCTTTCAGCCTGTGTTTTATCAAGTTGACCTTATCAACGGTCATCTGAATCAACTCTGGGCCCAAAAGTTTCCTGTCTCCCTCTTCATCCCAACACACCAGAGTCCTACATCTCTTCCCATACAGAGCCTAATAAGGAGCCATCTGAATGCTCGAATGATACGAATTATTATAAGCAAATTCGATCAAGGGCAAGTGCTCATCCCATGCTCCTATAAAATCCATCACACATGCCCTGAGCATTCCCTCAAGGGTCCGAATGGTCCTCTCAGATTGACCATTGGTCTGAGGATGGAAAGCAGTGCTGAAACTCAACTTAGTACCCAAAGCTTCCTACAAACTGCTCCAAAATCTCGAGGTAAAACTAGGATCCCTATCAGACACAATCAAATCCGGGATCCCATGCAATCTCACAACCTCTTCAATATACTTCTTAGCTAGCACATGCAGAGGATCTGTCTGTCTAATTGCCAGAAAATAGGCTGATTTTGTCAATCTATCTACAATCACCCATATGACATCATGCCTCCTACTGGTTCTGGGCAAACCCATCAGAAAATCCATAGTGACTCTCTGCCATTTCCACTCAGGAATGGATAATGGCCTTAATTAGCCTGAAGGTGCCTGATGCTCAGCCTTAACTTGCTGACACACCAGACACTTACTCACATACTCGGCCACATTTTTCTTCATAACTCTCCACTAGAATTGTTCCTTGAGATCCCTGTACATCCTGGTGCTACCTGGGTGCATAGCATAAGGCGCGTTGTACGCCTCATCCAGAATCTCATCTTTTACCTCCTTGACGTCAGGAATACAGAGCCTATTCCTGACTGTCAGGAGTCCATCTTCACTCAGCACCATATCGGACTCTTTACCCCTCTTCATCTCTTCCCGCAGCTTACTCAATTCTGGATCCTAAACCTGCAACTCTCTCACTTTTTCTCTGAGAATTGGCCTCACCCGAAAAGTGGCAACCATGCAATCAGACTCCTTCTGCTTAAGACTGATTCTGAGCTTAGCCATCTCTTCCAATAGCGGTAGATAGACTGTCTACACATATTCTATGGAAGACTTCCTACTCAAGGCATCTGCAACCACATTGGCCTTACCTGGATGATACTCAATCAACAGGTCATAATCTTTGAGCAGCTCAATCCATCTCCTCTGTCTCAAATTCAACTCCTTCTGACTCAAAAAGTGTTTGAGACTCTTGTGATCTATAAAGATCCTGGTTTGCACTCCATACAGATAATGCCTCTAGATTTTCAAGGCAAAGATGTAACACCCCACTCCCGCAAGACCTGAACCCGACATCGACGGTGATATCTAGGTCCGTGCCTCGCGAGGGTGGCGTGCTACATAACTCAGTAGAAAACTCAGTATAACTTTTTTTTAACACATACTCAACCAACAGATGTCTTAAGCCCGTTGCCTAACGGGGTATTCTTCTAAGTCCTGAAAAATAGATGCAAATTTTGGGTAAGTTTTGCGAACTCAGTGAGAAACCATCATCGATGGTTCACTCAATTCATGCATGTTCAATCAGCTTACCAAATATCACATACGATCATGATTCACAAATGTAATCTCAAATAATACATACCATTACATTTCACAAATGTAAGGCATATCACCTTTCATACAATCCAAATTCAATCATACCATATATGCAATGCACATGAGACCCTTTCCATTTTCATTACGTTGTTGTGACTGCGCTGGCAAATCGTCCCAAGAATTCGGCACATTGCGTTGAGCCGGTGGTTTCAAACATTGGGCTTGAAGCCTAATACATTGAGCCCGAGGCTCAATACGTTGGACTGAGGTCTCGTGCGCTGAAATGAAAGCTCTCATATACGTTAGGCGTGATATGCCCGATATGGTGGTCGCTCGGTCACAACCGCCTTTTATCTCGATCATACTTTTATGTTTATGCATGCAATGTACCTATTCCAATTTCCATTTACATGTCAACGCTTATTTGCCGCTTCTTGAACGCTTGGTCCGTATTTCAATTATCTACATTTCCAATTTATTTCATCCTACTATATCATATTGACAATCCCATCCAATGTATCAAATGCACAATTAACACTTCAATATCAATTTTCCATTTCCTCGACCTCTGGTCCGAGATCTCCAATGTAACATTCACAAACAAGCTACACACAAGTAGCACTTCGTTATCTCATTCCAAATATTTCGATACCCATGGTCCGAAATCAATCGTAATCAAACACACATAAACCCTCCATTATCTCCACATGGCATAATTGCAAAATCTTAAACACATAAAGGTTGAGGAACCAACTAGGTTACTCACTTTGCACTTTCGAGCTAACATCTGGAAGTTTTAGTAACGCCGGTAGATCGACGCCCAAATGTGCCTCTATAACAAAATGAGAGAGAAATCCGATCACTAATTATCCAATCCGAACTAATATAATGCACATGTAAGTGTATAATGCATGTTCATGAGATTTCCGGCCCTAAATCTAAATTTTTCCAATCATAAAAATTCCATCAAAAATTAGAAAACTATAGCCACTGACAGCACTCAATTCGGATCTCGATCGGTCCAAAAATAAATAAAACAAAGGACTATAGAACAATTACCCGGCCACGCCAATTTCCGTCCAAAATTCCCAATTTCTCAAAAATGAAATTAATATTTCACTAATCCGATGCCTCAAGAATCAAATCAATCTGACGCTCTGACGGAAAAGAAATTGACAAAAGAAACACCAAATACCAAATAATCAAATAATAATAAATAATAAAAAAAATCAGATGGCCTCGTCACTAGGGTGAGGCGTCGCCCTAGTGATTCCGGCTGATCCAGCCTCGTCACTAGGGCGAGGCGTCGCCCTAGTGACCGGGCGCAATTCCACTTCCCATTTTCCTCTTTTTTTTTTTTCCTGATTTCCCAATCCAACTTCCAACACTCATAATTCTCAGCACACAATTCAGAAAAATACAAATTATACCTTGTTGGAAAGATAAAGAAACCCTCTACAATTCTCAAGAATACCATAAAAATCAATCTCACCCCTAAGGGTGTCAAAAATCCCTTCAAAGCTACTGCCTACTCAAATCCCATTAAAACAGAACAGTACATTGCAAATTCCATAACTCTCTGATTTTTCAGCCAAAAATTACCACATAAATATGCTCAATAGTTTCACAATGTCATCTACAACTTTCATGAACAACCCAAAATCAAATTCCATAACCAACTAGGTCAAACAATTTGACAAAGAATCTGTATACAGAAATTAACCAATCTGGTCAGTAATTTCCTAATCAGCATAACTCTTAGCACAAATGTCACAAAATTCACTACCTTATATCCCTGAAAAGATAAGATCTCAAACTTCAATTTTCATGAAGAACTCAAAATCCAATTCAATTTCTAACAATTTCAAAACTGTCATGCAAGTTACTGCCATGATCAGCAGTTCATAACCTAATGTAGGTTCAATATTTAAAAAATCATAACTCCCAAATTTGACCTCTAAAAATTACATGTCATATATCATTTTCAAGATACTTTCTTCCTCTGCAACTTTGCAGAAGATCACTCACACCAATTCAGTTCACATAATTTGCTAAAATTTCTTCCAATCCGCAAGCTCACAAACTCAATACTTAGGCTAGGTTTCATCAAAATGCTCAAAACCAGTCAATAGAAATCAGGTCATATCTCCCAATATACAACTCGAAAATTAGCAAGATCAGTGGCAATGGAAAGCTAACTCAATATGCTACAACTTCCATGAAGACCATTTTCCCAAATTCCATCTCAATTAATTTAGAAAAATCAGCAAAATAATCAGGTCATATATGCAGGTACTGTTCACAGACCCTACAACCAGAAACTTTCCATGCAAACATTCACCTTCCTAACATTACAATTTGACAACACCTATTTCACACAAATTTGAAGCCAACATCCCAAAGTTTCAGTGGGCACAAACCTCACCTCATTTGCACACCTACACAATTAATTATGATCAAAACATTTCAATAGGTTAAACACCAATTTTCCAGATTTCATCTATACCTCATCCTCTTCCATTCTATCACTTTACCTACATTAATAAACATTCACTTACACCTCCAATTCAGCCACAAACTCAACACAACAATTATTTGTATACTAACACAAAATTTGGCAGCACTCACACAATCATTTTCATTACTTTCCTATACATCTAACCTTGCAAAACAATCCAAAACCAAGCCAAATCAATGGAAACCTTATTCAATCATTCATCCATGCACAAGCATATATTTAAACCCATTTAAACCTACCCTTATAATGATCAAATAAATGCTCAAAGGATTCCCATGCATGCTTCTAATTACTAAAAGAAGGAAAGCAAATCAAGTTCAAGCTATAAATTCTCTAATCTCCAAGTTCACACCACTTCTACTTCAATCTTCCAAGCTTTACTCAATTCCTTACCTCTCACAAAACTCACGATTATCACCACCACACATGCATATGATCATCACCTCAAGGCTTCAACTTGGTTGCATGAAAGAAAGCTTGAGTTTGGAAGAAGAATCTATTTTAAAGGAGGAAAATCGATGGAGAGGAGAAGAAGCAAGGTGGATTTCGGATGATGATGAGCAAGAAACCCAATAATTGATCTTTTAAAACTTATCTATTGACTTCAAGTAGGAAGAGGGTCGTAGGTATTGATAATAGAAGACAACACTCCTTAATAACAAAGAGACACTTGGCATTTTAAATGTAGAAAAGACAAAAATGAGCTAATCCCAATTAATTAAGCACTAATCCCACTTAAGCTCTAAACATGGCACTAACATAATTCCCACAATTATTTATTCACTAATCTCATGCCATTAGGCAACCCTTTTCAATACAAAAACAGCTCACTCAGTCAGGCAGTTGGAATTTTCCGATCCGGGCAAGAACCCCAAAAAATTCCAGAAAAATTTCCATAAATCCCTAAAAATGGAAAACAATTTATGACGCACTCAAAATAATTTTCCAATTACGATTATCCCATAAATTTCACAAAAGGTCTCAATTTGAAACCTAAGCCGGAAAATGTCATGAATGCATGTTTACCATGTGTAAGTGCAACAACCCATCACCATAGAGGCTATAAATCAGATGCGCATGCCGAGCTATAATTTAATATTCCTAGCCCGTCCCAATTTACCAAAATATCCTTCCCATAGGAGATGGGATGTTACAATTCTCCCCTCCTAATAAAAATTTCGTCCGCAAAATTTCATAAACGGTTGATCAGGAAGGCAGGGGATTCTTTTCGATTAATACACTCTGTTTCCCACTGATTTCGCTACACGACCACATTCGGTCAATGAACGGAGATCAAAACAATCAATGACTCTATTTCCCTTTCTCAAGCTTTCCATTATTTTACTGCTTTCTCATGATTATGCGCAACGTGTCACTTTTCAATATCATCACTATCAATAACATAAATATCGAATCTATGAAACACTTTGTGAATCCGAACCATCTTTTAAGTTTTAGCCTAACTTACCAATCCATAATTCGATTCATACCACAATCACATAGAGGCCCCTTATCACGAATTCAATTTCCCTTAACTACACCTTGATTTCACATCTAAGTACCTTTTGACCGAGGCCATATCTTTCAAAATATTTCATTTATTACATATCGGATTTCGTTATTATCAAACCACAAATCTCATGAGATTTAGAACCTCAGTGAATCAATTCGACTTATTGTCACCATCTTAAATTACTTAACCTATCACTTTATTATCTTGATCACATAATATAGGGATAACGACTCCTTTTTGGCAATAAGACCCCTTATACGCTTTTCGAATGGTGACACCAATATAATGATTGTCATGCCATAATCCCTTTGCACTATATATCAATCTCATATCCCAATGAAGTCCAAAATTATCAATTTCACATTTGTCTTCAGGAGTCAAGCCTGTTGATTAATCACACACGTCATCGTTCAATTTAACAGATTATACCAGCAATTGCTTTTCCACAATACTTTTACTAGAACATAACGCTTCGATTGTTTCATATGCTTTCTCAAACCATTTACTGATAATCATTTGATTTCCCAGTCTAACCTTTCAATTACTCTATCAATACACACTTGCTAGTACATAAAGCTTCGATCATTCCTTACATTTTCACTAACAGTTCCCGTAATAAGTATCACCCATATCTCTTAATCCGAACTATACCTATCACTTTCCTCACAATTGGAGTTAATTCCCGTTCCTCAATACAGTTTACAATTTCTACATCCTCACTTCAGGTTTTGCCAATCCGCTTTGATGCATACCAACTTTGAACTTCTCATAGCTAATAATACTTTCTTTTTCCCCATTTTGTCAGTTCGACTATAACACTCAATAATACACTAGATTTGATAACCTTCTTACCCAAATTTTGATCTTCTGCAATTGAATTTATTTTTTTTTCTTTGTTCAATCTCTTAAATTGCGCCATTGGCTTAGTTTAAATTAATCAGCCGTTGAATCCTTTTCAAATCATTTAAATGCATAAACTAATTCAATCGTTATCAATTTGCATATTCATAGACATCTCCCAACGATATCTGTACGATTAATGTCTCCAAGCCTTTAGGCCACACTCAGTATAACAAATTGCAAATCATCCATCATGATACCGCCCATGGAAGTATATTTACCCCAAGGTACATAAAATCACTTTATACAATTTCAATAGATCACATCATACCCTTTACTGGGACACTTCAAGAATATAGTAATTTTTTAATGTCTCCTTTATGATCATCACCATAATATTCACACGTTTGCCTCAAATATTCTTGTTAATTTACTAAAACTAGAAAATCTTTGACAATTTCTATATGCATCTAGCATTCCGTTAGTTCTAATAAATTCCCAATTCCACATACCCATATCTTTTGAACTTCCACATTTTATCAAAACCTATATCTTGATTAATTCTCCCAATATCCCATGTTCGCATACTAATCCATCCATTCTTCATTCAATTAGGTTAAGATTCACTCTTATGAGACTTGTATAACGACCAATTTCCTCAACTATCCCAATTTATCCATTTCTTATGCTTATATCCTCTTATGTTTATATCCATTATCCACTCCAAACACAATTGAGACATGTTCCTTTTCATGATCAAACGTCTCCAATGAGGAACAATTTCCTTATAATTTTCTCCTCATAACATATTCTGCCACAAGGTCCTTCATTTCTTCACATAGCTCAATTTATTCACAATAAATCACTCACTGACTTGACTAAACAATCATTATATCGATCTCGTACTTTCAGAACATAATTACACAAAGTATACCCGAACTTTTAATCCCTCAAATTCGCAATTAATATTTCCTTAATATGCGATTTCTCTTACATAATCAAAGTCATCTCATTAACGTGTACACTTTTTCAAGAGTATATTTTATCTCTTACGATTGAGTCATAAAACTTTATCAATCAACTATTTTCCATCTCATATATATTAGTGCCTCTTAATATTTCATGAAGCTCAATCTCCAAAGGCACTTAAACAATTTCTTTCCTCTACTATCTTGCCATACATCACCATAATCATCACATTCTATCTAACAATATATATCTCTATAATCCCATCAATTTGCCCGTTAATAGATCATACTGCTAAGAATACCGTAATTACATTTAATTCTCGATAACCATTTTCTTTTTGGTACCAATTCTTAATCATGGGGACCTTACTATATTCATATCCCTCATTTTATTCTCGCAAGCTCATTACCGATGCTAACATCTTTAACTCTCTCACTTCTTTCGCAATTGATCATTTTGAGCATTCTCCTGCCTTACTCTCACTCATTTTGAACTTGAGCTACCGGCATTATAATCGGAGCTTACGTAATAGGTCACCGATTACCTCCTATATCATATTCATGTAAATTATTCATTTATGCTTGCTCAGTTCACCCATGATGGTAATCCCACTATCACATATACACTTACAAAGGATCATATAATCTGAACTCAACAATCTTCCCATTTACACCCGTCCTCGCCAGGAGGATCATATACAATCTCAATTCATTCACAACTAATCATTATAAGCACTTTCATTTCTTCTTCTAACTCATAAAGGGATTTTTTTACATCTAATTCTGCTAGCAAGTAGCTATTAACTCATTAATTACAGGTAACATTTTCACTTACCATAGGCTCCCATAATCAGTGTGCATTTACTTAGGTAGATCAATTAAACCCGAACAACTTTTTCATCTACCAAGTTCATTGTCTTTCTTTTCAATCTTTTCATTTTTGCATTAGACCCATATATTTCCATACTCAAATCAATATCATAGATATGAAATCATTCTTGATTTTGCACTTAATATATAATTTGACTCCAAATCACCAATCCTTATTTATAACTCTCATAACGGTAATCAATCCCAATTGTAACTTTTCTATATCATAGATACACTTTATTGTCATTTACCTTCTACACTGGAAATCTTACCATTGTCACATCTCTATTTTCCTCTATTAATTTGTAACTATAATCTTTATAGCTAACTCATATTCAAGGATATTCCCAATATAACTCCAATATTGTACTTCACAATATACCCGTCAATATCAATACACTACATATTCGTCTGTCTGATCAAACCATACACTCTTTCCTATTTTGTGATATCCATTACTTCCTTTTCTCACATTCTAACACATTATCCTTTTTCTCACTTTTCTAATCGCTAAAACGACTGAGACATACTTATGCATACGACCCATATACTACACTGGGGATCAGTTGTCACTGTCTGCCGTGACATGACTTAAATACATACACCCTATGTTTCAGACTGTGCCCAGATACATTACGTACTACTGGGCTCTAATACCACCTAAATGTAACACCCCACTCCCGCAAGACCTGAACCCGACATCGACGGTGATATCCAGGTCCGTGCCCCGCAAGGGTGGCGTGCTACACCACTCAGTAGAAAACTCAATATAACTTTTTTTTTAACACATACTCACACATATTATCGTGAATGCGGAAAACAATTTATATAAACAATGCAATGGCCTTGGGGCCCTTTTTACATTTACAATTTATTTCACTCAATTGACTTTACAACTTGTCCAACTTAGTAATACAAAAGTCCAAGAATAGAAATACTAAGACAGACGCTTGCCGATCCCGACCACTTCTCTGCTTCCTCAACCAACATATGTCATATGCCCGTTGCCTAACGGGGTATTCTTCTAAGTCCTGAAAAATAGATGCAAATTTTGGGTGAGTTTTGCGAACTCAGTGAGAAACCATCATCGATGGTTCACTCAATTCATGCATGTTCAATCAGCTTACCAAATATCACATACGATCATGATTCACAAATGTAATCTCAAATAATACATACCATTACATTTCACAAATGTAAGGCATATCACCTTTCATACAATCCAAATTCAATCATACCATATATGCAATGCACATGAGACCCTTTCCATTTTCATTACGTTGTTGTGACCGTATACCAAATTGTCCCAAGAATCGGCACATTGCGTTGAGCCATGGCTTCAAACATTGGGCTTGAAGCCCTAATACATTGAGCCTGAGGCTCTGAATACGTTGGACCTGAGGTCCTGTGCGTTGAGCTGAAAGCTCTCATATACGTTGGGCGTGATATGCCCTGATATGGTGGCTGCTCCGGTCACAACTGCCTTTTATCTGATCATACTTTTATGTTTATGCATGCAATGTACCTATTCCAATTTCCATTTACATGTCAACGCTATTTGCCGCTTCTTGGACGCTCGGTCCCAGATTTCAATTATCTACATTTCCAATTTATTTCATCCTACTATATCATATTGACAATCCCATCCAATGTATCGAAACAGACAATTAACACTTCAATATCAATTTTCCATTTCCTCGGACCTCTGGTCCGAGATCTCCAATGTAACATTCACAAACAGTTACACACAAGTAGCACTTCGTTATCTCATTCCAAATATTTCGCACACCTATGGTCCAAATCAATCGTAATCAAACACACATAAACCCTCCATTATCTCCACATGGCATAATTGCAAAATCTTAAACACATAAAGGTTGAGGAATCAACTAGGTTACTCGCTGCATTCGAACTAACATCTGGAAGTTTCAATAACGCCGATAGATCGACGCCCAAATGTGCCTCTATAATAAATGTAAAGGAAATCCGATCACTAATTATCCAATCCGAACTAATATAATGCACATGTAAGTGTATAATGCATGTTCATGAGATTTCCGGCCCTAAATCCAAATTTTTCCCATCATAAAAATTCCATCAAAAATTAGAAAACTATAGTCACTGACAGCACTCAATTCGTATCTCGATCAGTCCAAAAATAAATAAAATAGTGACCATAGAACAATTACCCGGGGCCACGTCAATTTCCCGTCCAAAAATTCCCAATTTCTCAAAAAATGAAATTCAATATTTCAATAATCCGATGCCTCAAGAATCAGGTCAATCGGACGTCGGACGGAAAAGAAATTGACAAAAGAAACACCAAATACCAAATAATCAAATAATAAAAAGTAATAATAATAAAAATCAGATGACCTCGTCACTAGGGTGAGGCGTCGCCCTAGTGATTCTGGCTGATCCAGCCTCGTCACTAGGGCGACGCATCGCCCTAGTGATGCTGGACAATCCGAGCCTCGTCACTAGGGCGAGGCGTCGCCCTAGTGACCGGGCGCAATTCCACTTCCCATTTTCCTCTTCTTCTTTTTTCCTGATTTCCCAATCCAACTTCCAACATTCATAATTCTCAGCACACAATTCAAAAAAATACAAATTATACCTTGTTGGAAAGATAAAAAAACCCTCTACAATTCTCAAGAAGACCATAAAAATCAATCTCACCCCTAAGGGTATCAAAAATCCCTTCAAAGCTACTGCCCCATTAAAACAGAACAGTACATTGCAAATTCCATAACTCTCTGATTTTTCAGCCAAAAATTACCACATAAATATGCTCAATAATTTCACAATGTTATCTACAACTTTCATGAACAACCCAAAATCAAATTCCATAACCAACTAGGTCAAACAATTTGACAAAGAATCTGTATACAGAAATTAACCAATCTGGTCAGTAATTTCCCAATCAGCATAACTCTTAGCACAAATGTCACAAAATTCACTACCTTATATCCCTGAAAAGATAAGATCTCAAACTTCAATTTTCATGAAGAACTCAAAATCCAATTCAATTTCTAACAATTTCAAAACTGTCATGAAAGTTACTGCCATGATCAGCAGTTCACAACCTAATGCAGGTTCAATATTTACAAAATCATAACTCCCAAATTTGACCTCTAAAAATTACATGTCATATATCATTTTCAAGATAATTTCTTCCTCTGCAACTTTTCAGAAGATCACTCACACCAATTCAGTTCACATAATTTGCTAAAATTTCTTCCAATCCGCAAGCTCACAAACTCAATACTTAGGCTAGGTTTCATCAAAATGCTCAAAACCAGTCAATAGAAATCAGGTCATATCTCCCAATATACAACTCGAAAATTATCAAGATCAGTGGCAATGGAAAGCTAACTCAATATGCTACAACTTCCATGAAGACCATTTTCCCAAATTCCATCTCAATTAATTTAGAAAAATCAGCAAAATAATCAGGTCATATATGCGGGTACTGTTCACAGACCCTACAACCAGAAACTTTCCATGCAAACATTCACCTTCCTAACATTACAATTTAACAACACCTATTTCACACAAATTTGAAGCCAACATCCCAAAGTTTCAGTGGGCACAAACCTCACCTCATTTGCACACCTAAAAAATTAGTTATGATCAAAACATTTCAATAGGTTAAACACCAATTTTCCAGATTTCATCTATACCTCATCCTCTTCCATTCTATCACTTTACCTACATTAATAAACATTCACTTACACCTCCAATTCAGCCACAAACTCAACACAACAATTATTTGTATACTAACACAAAATTTGGCAGCACTCACACAATCATTTTCATTACTTTCCTATACATCTAACCTTGCAAAACAATCCAAAACCAAGCCAAATCAATGGAAACCTTATTCAATCATTCATCCATACACAAGCATATATTTAAACCCATTTAAACCTACCCTTATAATGATCAAATAAATGCTCAAAGGATTCCCATGCATGCTTCTAATTACTAAAAGAAGGAAAGCAAATCAAGTTCAAGCTATAAATTCTCTAATCTCCAAGTTCACACCACTTACTACTCAATCTTCCAAGCTTTACTCAATTCCTTACCTCTCACAAAACTCACGATTATCACCACCACACATGCATATGATCATCACCTCAAGGCTTCAACTTGGTTGCATGAAAGAAAGCTTGAGTTTGGAAGAAGAATCTATTTTAAAGGAGGAAAATCGATGGAGAGGAGAAGAAGCAAGGTGGATTTCGGATGATGATGAGCAAGAAACCCAATAATTGATCTTTTAAAACTTATCTATTGACTTCAAGTAGGAAGAGGGTCGTAGGTATTGATAATAGAAGACAACACTCCTTAATAACAAAGAGACACTTGGCATTTTAAATGTAGAAAAGACAAAAATGAGCTAATCCCAATTAATTAAGCACTAATCCCACTTAAGCTCTAAACATGGCACTAACATAATTCCCACAATTATTTATTCACTAATCTCATGCCATTAGGCAACCCTTTTCAATACAAAAACAGCTCACTCAGTCAGGCAGTTGGAATTTTTCGATCCGGGCAAGAACCCCGAAAAATTCCAGAAAAATTTTCATAAATCCCTAAAAATGGAAAACAATTTATGACGCACTCAAAATAATTTTCCAATTACGATTATCCCATAAATTTCACAAAAGGTCTCAATTTGAAACCTGTTTAAAATGTCATGAATGCATGTTTACCATGTGTAAGTGCAACAACCCATCACCATAGAGGCTATAAACTGTATGCGCATGCCGAGCTATAATTTAATATTCCTAGCCCGTCCCAATTTACCAAAATATCCTTCCCATAGGAGATGGGATGTTACAAAAGATCACAGCTGCTAACTCCAGATCGTGGGTCGGATAATTCACCTCATAAGGCTTTAGATGCCGTGAGGCATAAGCTATCACCTTATCTCCCTGCATAAATACACATCCTAACCCCTTTCTGGAAGCATCACTATACACAGTATAACTCCACTCTCCTGTGGGCAAAGCCAGAACTGGTGCACTAATCAATCTATGCTTGAGCTCCTCAAAGCTCTGCTGGCACTCATCACTCCAGACAAGCTTCTGGTTCTTCCTCAATAGTTTGGTCAAAGGAGCAGCAATCATGGAGAATCCCTCCATAAATCTCCTGTAGTATCCTGCTAAACCCAGAAAGCTCCTTACCTCAGTCACTGTCATCAAAGCATGCCAGTTCACTACAGCTTCAATCTTCTTTGGGTCCACATGCACCCCACTCTCAGAAATAATGTGACCCAAGAAGACCACTTCATGAAGCCAAAATTCACATTTAGTGAATTTGGCATAAAGCTCTCTCTCCCTCAACCTCTACAATACAATCCTCAAATGCTCCTCATGTTCTCCCTCACTCCTGGAATATACCAGAATGTCATCGATGAACACGATAACAAACTGATCCAAAAACTCCTTAAAGACCTTGTTCATTAGATCCATAAAAGCAGCAGGAGCATTGGGCAGTCCAAAAGGCATAACCAAAAACTCATAATGGTCATACCGTGTTCTGAAAACTGTCTTGCTCACATCAGACTCTTTAATCCTGAGTTGATGGTAGCCAAACCTGAGGTCAATCTTAGAGAAGACCCTTGCCCCCTGCAACTGATCAAACAAGTCGTCTATCCGAGGAAAAGGATATTTATTTTTCACTGTTACCTTATTAACCCTCCTGTAATCAATGCACATTTTCCAAGTTCCATCTTTCTTTTTAACAAACAAGACCGGCGCTCCCCAAAGTGAGGTGCTCAGCCTAATAAACCCCTTCTCTAATAAATCCTCCAACTGTTCCTTAAGCTCCTTCAGCTCAACTGGAGCCATCCTGTACGGTGGAATAGAAATAGGAGCTGTCCCGGGAGCTAAGTCAATAGCAAATTCAATCTCCCTCTCCGGTGGCAAACCGGGTAACTCCTCTAGAAACACATCAGGAAATTCCCTCATAATGGGAATATCCTCCACCCTGCTCTCCTGTACACTGGTATCCACTACACATGCCAAGAAAGCCTCACAGCCTCTTCCCATCATTTTATCAGCTAACAAAGCTGAAAGAAGCCTTGGCGGTGTCAACTTTCTGTCCCCTCTGAAAACTACTTTCTGACCCTCACCCAGATCAAATTCCACTTCCTTTCGACAACAATCCAGCTTCGCCCTATATTTCTCCATAATGTCCATTCCGACAATCACATCTAACCCCTTCAGATCTAGAGGTAGCAGATCCACTACCAAACTAGATCCCTCGATCACAAGCTCACAATCTCGAAAGATCCGACTTACAATAACATTCCTCCCTAATGGAGTACTAACAAGCAGAAAATCATCCAAAAGAACTGACTGCATACCAGGCAATATTATACTTGCAGAGACATAGGAATGCGTGGAATCGGAATCAAAAAGAACATATACATCATAATGAAAAAACTTAGCCATACTAGTAACAACTTCCGGTGCGACTGCAGCCTCCTCCCGTATCATCGCAAACACCCTAGTCTGTGCTTGCCCTCTCGGTCTCCCTGGATGATTAGGCTTCCTCATTGACCTAGAACTACCCACCCTAGCAGCTGGTCTGGTCCCTAATGTAACACCCCACTCCCGTAAGACCCGGACCTGACATCGATGGTGATATCCGAGTCCGTGCCCTACGAGGGTGGCGTGATACATCACTCAGTCAAATCACAGTATAATTATTTTAAAACAGACGTGCATTTACATTAGATAAACATTATGGAAAACCAATCTTACAAAATATGACCAATAAATAATGTGATGAGCACGAGGATCCTCTTATAAATACACCAAAGTCCTCACACTAATGCAGACGCAACTGATCCCGTCCTCTTCTATCATTCTCAAGCGATCACTATACACCCGTTGCCTAACGGGGTATTCTTCTGAGTCCTGAAAAATAATTGCAATTTTTGGGTGAGTTTTGCGAACTCAATAAGTGACCATCATCGATGGTCCATTCAATCATGTAACAGAATCAATTCATAACCTAAATTCACATTGTTGTCTATTTGGTCTCATTTTACAATTCACATACATCTAACTTTATCTCATAATACACTTTCACAAAATTGCCCATTTACACATTTACAGAAATCCACATCCATATATATCCCATTTTTGATACATACATATTTCACTCACTTACCATTTATTATCATTTTGCTGTGACCGAGTGCCTAAACTGTTCCATTGAAAGGCTCATTAATATCTGTCCCTATCCTTTCCATCGGTGATGGGATGTTACACCTACTGTCTCTGCTCTCCTCTGAGTCTATGGTTGAGATCCTTCCCCTCTAGTCATCTGAGGACAATCTTTAATTCTGTGGCCCTTCTCTCCACACTTGAAGCAGGCACCCAAAAGCTTATAGCACTCTCCCCGATGCAGCTTCCCACAGTGCTCACATTGAGGATTCTGGTTCCTGCTTCTCTCAATTCTACTGTTTCCTCCCACTGAGGAAGCCTGTACTGAACCTGTCCTGATCTGCTGAGGGGCACTACTGCCACCCTAACTCTGAATCCGGGCACTCTTCCTACCCTTCTCACCTGACTGCACACTGCCCCCTCTCCTGGATGAATGCTCTCTGCTCTTTCTCTTCCTGCTCACCTCTTGCCTAATGTTCTCCAGCTTCTTAACCTGGAGTGCAGCATTCACCAGCTGTTGATAATCATAGAAATTGTGAATGATTACCTTCTCTTTGATGCCCAGATGGAGGCCTCCCTCAAACTTCCTGCACTTGTCTTCCTCACTGGCCACAATATGAGCTGCATATCGAGACAACTGGGTGAATCTCACCATACTCATGCTAATGTACATCTCCTCTCGAGTCAAATTGAGAAACTCCCTGGCTTTTTCCTGCATATAGACCCGGGAAAGGTATTTCTTTCTGAACAACTCTCCAAACTCCCTCCATGAAAGCACTGGAGGCACAGCCTGACTCTGTGGGACTGACTCTCACTAGTGGAGAGCATCACCCTGCAATAAACTTATAGCATACTCCAGCTTCTCCTCATCAGAACATTTCATCTGAAGAAGCACTCTCTCTGTCCTCTTCAGTCAAGATTCAGCTTCCTCCGGATTGGTGGTACCCTGAAAATCCACCGCTCCAAACTTCCGCAGTTTATCAAACTGTCCGCCCCTGACATCTGGAGCTGGCACTGGAGCCCGAGACCTTTGACCCATGGAAAAAGTGAAAGCCTGGGCAAAGGCCTGGAAAAACTGTGGGACCATCGCAGGCATAGTAGGAGGAGGAAGTGACGGCTCCTCGGGTTGCACACTAGGTGCCTCAGAGCCAGGAACAGAATGTGTCCCTACATCTTGTGGGACATGGGACTCATCCGTGCTCTCCTGGTGAGAGCGAGAACGAAGTCGAGCTCCTCGAGCTCTGCTGCGAGGTGGCATAATTACTCCTTCAAAATAAAACCAGTGAAAAACTTTAGTTCATGCAAAAACAATTTGTCAAAGTGTATCATACGATTTAAATCATGCAAAATCCGGTTAAAATCATGCAAAATCAACATTTAGTCAAAATCACCATGTAGGCATGTAAAATCAGTTAAAACAATGCAAAAGAACACAAATCATGCAATTTTAATAGAGGTCATGAAAACCCTAAAGTTCTCCTTCTACCCGAACCTAAACCGAAAGCTCTGATACCATAAGTGTTAGAACTCCTCCCTAGTGGGATGCACATCCAGATGTCACGCAGGATGTCGGACCCGCGACTCACCGGGGAGGGTTTCCAACAATTCTATTGCAAAGTCCATGACCTAAAGTGATCAAAAACATAGCTACATCCTCTTCTATTGTAACTTATGTACCTTTCTTTAATCCATATGACTCATTCAACAATTTACATAATTTGATAAACACATCCTTCTCTATTCTCAATTGTTGATGACATCTATCTTTATGACCATTAAGCAACTCCATTACAAACACCCATCCAGTGTGAGGGGATGTTCTACATGATTTTTTCATATAATATTTAATATGATGGTCTACGACCATTGCAACTCCATTTTGAACCAATTGCAAAAAAATTTCTTCAATCTCTTCATTATATTCATGATCATTGTCAGAATCATTATCAGAAGATGACATTTGTATCAAAATATATAAAAACATAAATAATAAGCTTATTGTATAACATGATAACATAGCAATAATCAAGACACAATAAAAATAAAGTACAATTTAATTCATTACAACAAAATTCACCAAAAAAAATCCAATATAACACATTAATAGTAGCAAAATCCAAAACAACACATTACAAATAGTCCAATATTAGTAACCAAAGACATGTCTAATTTATTACAAAAACCACAATCATTTCATTGCCTTAAGCCATTCGATTTGAAGCTCAACATCCTTAAGCTCAACAAACATCTCTCTATTTTCTTTCTTCAAAAATAATTTGGTAGCTAACATAAACAGTTCACTTCCCTTTTCTATTTCATTTATACTTCATAAGATGTTCAGCACCTCAGCAATGCTATAACCAAGTTCATCTCTTTTAATAGACCTCATTGAAGTTCTACTCTATATTGCATCATATATGCGGTCCAAAATTTTATTTAACTTTTCTGTTGCCCCTGTTCTAGTATCATTTTTCTTTCTTTTTTCCCTTTCCTTTTGTAGAGGTTCCTAGAATTGGAGTTGATGAACCAATCTCATTATGAATATTTTCAATTTTTGGATTGACAACAAAGCCTTTATAAAGGTCATCGTCAAGATCAATATCAACTAGGCTTTCTCTACACGCCACATCAGCATCATTTGGTACAAAACCTGAAGAAGGTGCCCAAGCTCCTTCTCCTATAGCTGCAACATATTTAAATAAAATATTCAGCTGTTCAATATGTTTCAAACCTTTAGTTCTCAGGATTTTCCTACAATAATATTGTTTAAGTTATTAAACTATCAAGTAACATTAGAATAATATAAATCTAAAGCTTAAATGCTTACCTTTAATTTCTTTTCCCACCATTCGTCACTTACGTCAATAGTTTGATTAGTAGGATCCCATCCTAGTCCAGTTTCCTTACCTACTAAATTTTTCCAAAGTTGCCAATCCTTTTTCAATCCATCTCATTTATTCTTAAATTGTTTGTATTCATAGTTCTTCTTAGTTTCATGAGCAAACTTTGAACCTATATTTTTCCATCTAATGTTGTTAAAGTGACCATTTGATCGATTTCTAACTAATGTCTCTTCCACAAAAATTTTGATTAAAATTTCAAGAGTTCTATCATTCCACTCCGCTTTAATCCTTTTTTTCAATTTATCCCCAACTTGAATATCTTGGCTTGGTATTGACATTTTCAATCAACAACAAAATCCCTACTGCATATAACAATTATTTAAGCAAGTATAAGAATACCACACAACCAGAAGTTTTACAAATTCTAAATCAATATATAAACCAATATACCAACATATGCTCAATTTCAGAAAATTTAGAAGAAAAAAAAATTGTAAGCTTACCTCAACAGTAACAAGTAGCACCTCTCCTTTTCTCTTTTTGCTTTCAATGTTGATACTGGACAATATGAAATCACAGTGTTATTACATAAAATTAATTGATAACCAAAAGACTACAGTTAAGCACTACAACCAAAAGGCTACAGTTAAAATGTGCAATTGCAAAAGATTTCAAGCTCAATATTTCATATCAAGCAAAAATTCAAGCATTTCTATTATAAGTCAATCATGATTACACTCAGATGAAATTACAACTATTCAAAAAATTCCAGAAATAACACAGAAAAAATTACAAGTCAAACCCTTCTTTCCAAATCCAATTTTCAAACTATAATTAAAACGCTACAAAAAGAAATAAAAAGTGAGCAGTTTCTGACTCCAAATTTGTCATTCAAAGCAATTAAGCTGAATGGTAAGGAAATATCTCTATTCACAATAACGACCAGTATCCATCAAGCTCAAAACCTGATATTAAAAGCCCTTAGGTAACAAATGCAAGACAATAAGAAACAACAAGCAGCAGATGCAAAATTTAAATGAATAAATTACACAGTAACAAGTCCAAGACGAACGTCTGCATTGTAGCGCAGACTCGTTTGCGCTTAATGCAGACATTGTTGTTATGCAGACGAACGTCTGCGTTCGTTATGCAGATGTGCTTCGTCTACGTTAGACGTCTGCGTATACGCAGACCCAACAACAGATATGAATCTAACCTGTGAGTGTAGCAGATAGTCAGTGAGTTGGTGAGGAACAAAAGAAAGAGAAGAAACGAAAGAAAGAGACGTTAAATAGAAGAAAACAAAGAGTTGTGAATAACCAAAGAGTCGTGAAATGTTATTTACAGAAGTGACGCAAACTGTCTACTCGAAAAAGCTAAAATTTGGAACTTTTCTGAAAAGCTCCAATTTTTAGCTTTTAAAAAAGCTGTATTTTGGTTTTTAAAAAAGTTGTTTCTATTGTAAAAGCACTTTTCAAGTTTTCAGCCAAACACTTATTTTTTGAAAAGCTCCAAATTTTAGCTTTTAAAAAAGATGTATTTTGTCTTTTAAAAAAGATGTTTCTATTGTAAAAGCACTTTTGAAGTTTTCAGCCAAACACTTATTTTTTTTTCTTAAAATGGCTTTTGCTGTGAGAAAAAAAATACTTTTGGAGCTTCCAAAAGCCGAACCAAACAGGCACTATTTAACGAGCCAACTCTGGAAGACACAATGGCCAATTTCATTCAAGAATCAATCATGATGCATCAGAAAATAGAGGCTCATATACAAAATTTGGTGAATCAGAAGGTGAAAGCATTATCTGACAAGATGCAAGGGAGTTTTCCTAATGCTACTGAAATAGATCCTACAGAATGTGGAATAACAATCACCCTCAAGAGCAAAAAAGAGTTCCCAGTAGAAGAAGAAAAGGAAGAGGAAAAGGAAAAGGAAGGAAGCATTACAGATAAATTAATGGACCTCATTGTCCAAATGAAAGATAATTGATGAGAATTCGAGAGTGAAAAAAAGACAATGATTGGCTTCATGAATGAAGTGACATTCCAAGAAGAGCTTTTGAAAGAAGATGGAGTCTCCATCTAAGAAGAGGTAGTATAGGAGTGCCAGAAGGTAATTAAAGAAGATAAGCTAGATATCTTTTTCCAGGAAGAAGAAGAAGAAGAAGAGCAGACAAAGGAGATTAAGGAAGAACTAGAAGAGGAACCAAGTAAGGAAATTACTGATAAAACGTTGGTAGTCATCTTGAGTACGGATGGTTCTCACTTCCTCAAAGACAAATTGTGAGAGTTGACCGACGATTCATGGAGTTTTGTTATTCCTCATTTTATTAATATTTTGTCATTAAAAAGGGAATTAATGCATGCAATTAGATTTATTAATTTGATAAATTATGTCACTATTATTATCTTACAACATATGGCTTACTTATAAGCTATAAAACCCTTATATGAATAAACGGATGGAAGTAAGCTACTGATCATAGCCCCAGAATGAGAGTAACATGTAGATTATATCGAGCTATTGACGTTAAAGAAACCATGCCTGGGAGGCAACCCATGAAATAGGATAAATTTTATTTTATGATTCTTAGTTATTTTATTTTTTGTTATTTTTATTTTCTTTTATCTTTTTATCCCTTTTCTTTAAATTTTGCAAGGATGTAGTCTACTATTGGATGGATCATAAATTAGAAAAATCGTCTTATTCAACTTAACCCTCTCACTTTTTTTTAAATGCTTATATTATATACGTTGAGGACAATGTACAACTTTAAGTGCAAAAGAGATTAATGAATTTTTAATAATTTTCTTTAAGCTTATTATAATCTTGATTATTAAATTTTATTAACTTATGTTCTAAATTGATTGAAATCATCCGTTAATGCTATATTTCATTATTGAATATTGATTAATTACTATGCAAAGGATGAGAGTTATAATAAAATTGCTTTCATAAGTCATATTTCTATTAATCATTTAGATAGTTGACTTAAATGAAATTGCATATTATTTATAGTTTTTCTACTAGTTAGAGGTAAGGTTACATACTACTGGATCTTCCCAAACTCTATGTATCAATGAGATTTATACTAAATGTTCTTGTTGTTATGTACTTCTCACAGTATCAACATAACCTTTTGGCTTGCCTTTCATCCATCGCTTTGTTAGTGGTTATTCTCATAACTCTTTGACTCCTTTTTACTTTTCTAACTTCCAATGATTATAGGTTTTAAAAAGATTCTTGCAAACTTCTTAAAAGACTATTTGCATTAGAGCTGAATACTAGTTCCTTAGATTAAACTTGTCAAATTCATGATAATGTAACTTAAACTAATATGCTTATTGTAGGTTTATGGGGTTCTACGTCTTCACGAAATACTCTATTTTGAATTTCAACCATGTCAACAACAAATTGAACAAGTATGATTCTAACATCACTAATTTTTATGAAAGCATATCAAATTCTACATAATCCTCCTTCATTGTTCCCATTTATTTAAGCTTGTTTAGCTTATCCACTAAGTCTTTGAATATAACATCAGTGAGGATGGCATTGGGTTGGGCCTATTGATCCGGCTTGGCCAGCTCGAAGCCCAATCAGACTTGAGTTGAGCCTAATTTTTTTATTTTTTAAAAATTTTAATTTAATGTTATGTTGCAGTCGTTTGCTCAAAATGATGTCGCTTATAGTTAATACATTCAAGCTTTAGGTTGTGCTAAACCATAAGTCGGAATCTAAGCCTAGCTTGAAGTTCAAATTAAAAAAAAAACTTAAGACTAGCCTGAACCTTGGTTAACTTGAGCCGAGTCCATTAACTTTAGGTCGGATCGAACCTAGGGAAATATGTCATCATTAATACATCTCTGTATTGTCAATCTAATGCTAACATTTATTCACCTTTGCTTAATGGTTCAAAGGCTATTCTATTTTTAAGTAAAACCCATGCCAAGCCAATACTTCACCTTCTAGATGCATCACCACCAATCTTAATTTAACTAGGAAAAAAATTGTTTGCACTTAAATATCCACGCTCATAACACTTCTACTTTAAAATAGGAAATTTGATCTTATTAAATCATGTTGGAAGTTATGTTGACCATCGTATACTCCCTCCTTACTCTTACCCTCTAGCACACGATGATCTCCATTCTCTAGTTTTGTATTCCTCATTCAATTTTGCTGATGAATGTGGCAAATTCAATTCTTCAACCCCTGCATCTAAGTTGTGATATTTTCTTCAATTAGCTCTATTCTTAAGATTTTCTTTTGTCTTCAAAATTTGCCTAAGGAGTCTTTGAGGAAAAATCTTAAAAAGGAGTGCTCATGAATTATTTCGACAAAGTCATCAAATTATTTTGATGAGAGTGGTTTTGTTAGTCCCTAAAGTTTAAATGACAAAAACGTACAAGTGTTAGTAAGCCTTGATCGATGCTTAGCATTCAAGTTGACATATAGATGATATGTTAAGAAAAGAATAAGGTAAAGACCTACGAGTGGGTGAGATAAATGGACAATGTCAACAAAAGCTTAAATAGGTGAACATTGACATACACTGGTGTGTACTAGCACAAATCTTCAACAATGGATAACATTTAAATGTGAGATCAAACATTAATTATGCTACTAATTCGTGTTAACTATGAAAGCGTGCAAAGGCGTTTAACCTCGACGAGAAGGTTCAAGAATAACTAAATATGTAAGGTTTATTATACAGTGACTCAAATTGTTGCCAAACTTTGGTCTTGGATCATTGTGATTGCACTATAAATATGCTTAGATAGACCATAGAAAAAGATGACACAGGATGACCAACTAAAGGCTCATCAAGGAACATGTTTTCAAGAGATGATAATATGGTGACTTATGACAAGAACATGAAGTAGTGGATAAAGAAAGTAAGAATATTGCCTTACATAGTAGGCGCACTTATTCAAGTAGTGAAAAAGAAATTGGATGATATGAGAACAAAGTGGACATCTTTCATATGCTAAGTAGACTTAGTGATAAGAAAGGTATATCTATCCACTAAGTAGAGTTAGTGGAAGAATTGTTAACTCTATACTAACTTGATGGTTTGATGAAGAAAGTGAGTATATTAATGTACTTGATTTCTAATTTCTTATAAGTCTATATAAAAACTTTGATTATAATTCATTTACTATGTAAGCAAGAGTACATTCAATCATCTAAAAGAAAGAGTTGAGAACTTTAAAAAAAAATTCTTCTCGAGAGTTTAAAGTACGAAGATTTTGAATGACCATTATAGAATGCTTTAAGTTGGAAATATCTTGAGTACTTGTATTGCTTCTTTGTTAATAAATCAATAAAATTTTGAGTTTGTTGTATTTTTCTTGTTAATTTCATTTTATTGAGTTGTGCTAAATGCTTGTATATTAAAAAAAATGAAACACTTGAGCCCAAGTGACATAGGGCGTTTGAAAATAAATGAATTTGTTGGTCGATAATCTAGAAACAAGATTGATTAGACTTTGATGGACTTAAACATGACTGATTATGTAGAAATTATGTTTAGGGTAAAAACGAATCTTATCTTATTGACCAAAAGAGTAAAGTTTATACACAAGTTACAACAAAAGAATGGCTAATAAAAGGCTATTAAGTTAAACTGACGAATATACCCAAGAGCCCCCCTCAAGCTGGAGCATGGATGGAAATCAATCCCAGCTTGAGTACATTAGCGTGAAAAGGAGCAGCTACCAAGGCCTTTGTGAAGATGTCAGCCAACTGATCTCGTGAAAAACAAGGCAACAACTTGATCACACCATGCTGAGCTTTCTCACGAACTAGGTGGCAGTCAATCTCAATATGTTTAGAACGGTCATGGAAAGTGGGATTAGCAGCAAGTTGGAGAGCATAACTATTGTCACAAAATAAAGCAGTAGGTCAAGAAACAGGCATATGAAGATCACGAAGAAGGTATTGGACCCATTGTATCTCACAAGTGGTCGCAGCCAAAGCACGATACTCAACCTCTGATGGAGAACGAGAAACGGTAGGCTGCTTCTTGGCTTTCCAACTAATAAGGGATGCACCATAGAACAAACATTATCCAGTGACTGATCGACATGTAGCAGGGCAGCCTGCCCAATCGGAATCACTAAATGCTTTGAGAACAGGCTGTGAAGAGGCTGCAAAGAAAAGCCAGTTGTTGGACACCCCTTTAGATACCGAAGAACTCGATGAGCAACCTGGAGATGAGAGACAGTAGGCTGATCCAAAAACTGACTTAATTGTTGTGTGGCAAAAGTAATATCAGGCCGAGTAGATGTTAAGTAGAGTAACCGACCCACAAGCTTTCTATAAATGGTATTATCAGGAAGGAGTTCATTAGAAGCATCTCGTGAAACTTTGGTAACAATGGGTGTCTTGACAGGCTTGCAATCTAAGAGACCACAATCTGTCAAGATATCTAATATGTACTTACGTTGACAAAGGTGTATACCAGAGGTGCTCCGAGCAACTTCAAGTCCCAAAAAATATTTCAACTCACCCAAGTCTTTGATACGAAATGTGGAATCCAAAAAAGACTTGACACGAGTAATTTCTGTCATGTCATCACCAGCAAGAATGACATCGTCCACATAAACAAGCAACACAGTGAAAGAAGTATCATCTTTCTTGACAAACATGTTGTAATCAGAAGTGGACTATGTGTAACCAAGAGATTGGAGTGCAGACGTGAGCTTGGAGAACCATTGCCTACTATCCTGTTTGAGGCCATATAAAGATTTTTGTAATTTGCAAACCTGTGAAGGACTTGAAGCATGAAATCCAGGTGGTAATGTCATATAAACCTCTTCACTGAGATCCCCATGCAAGAAAGCATTATGAACATCAAGCTGATGTAAATACCAATTACAAGAAGCTGCAAGAGCAAGAAGGAGGCGAACCGTAGTGATTTTAGCCACAGGAGAAAAGGTGTCAAAATAATCAACTCCCTCAGTTTGTGTGTAGCCTTTAGTCAACAAACGAGCCTTATAGCGCTCAATAGATCCATCAGCTTTATGCTTTATTCTATAAACCCATTTGCAACCGACTGCAGTTTTACCTGGTGGAAGATCCACAATGATCCAAGTATTATTTTGCTCAAGAGCAGAAATTTCAGCCTGCATTGCCTCCTACCAATGGGCATGTTTGCTGGCTTGGTGATAAGTTTTAGGTTCAGTAGCAGTAGTAATAACTAAAGTGTAATGCAAATGAGAAGAGGAAAGATTAGAATAAGAAAGAGAAGAATGCATGGAATGTAGAGTAGAGTGATGATGATTGGTAACAGCATAACAATGGTAATCACTTAGATGAGAAGGAGGTTTACGTGTTCGAGAAGGTTTAGAAGTTGTAGGATTGGAGGTAGGGTTCTGGGAAGAATCATCATAGGTTGTAGAGGGATCAAATTAGAAAGATGGTGTAAGAGGAATAGAGGAATGACTAGACTGAAATGGAAAAGTAGTTTCATGAAAAGAAACGTGTCGAGAGACAAAAACAGCATGAGAAGCAAGGTCAAAAAGAATATAACCCTTAACATTTGGTTTGAAACCAAGGAAAACACATTCTTTAGCACGAGGGTCAAATTTATGACAGTTGGCAGTAAGAGTGGAGGCAAAACTAAGATAACCAAAAACCTTTAAATGGTCCAGGGTAGGTGGAGAGTGATACAGCCTTTCAAAAGGTGTTAGGTTGGCTAAAAGTGGAGTTGGAGTTCTATTAATGAAAAAAATTGAATGAAGAACAGCATAACTCCAAAAATGCTCAGGTAAAGAAGAATGAAATAATAAAGCACGTGACACATTAAGAATATGTTGATGTTTTCTTTCAACAAGACCATTTTGCTGTGGTGTTTCAACACAAGAGGTTTGATGTAAAATACCTTTTGAGGCATAAAAAACTGGAAATATCAAATTCTTGCCCATTGTCACTACGAATCACCTTGATTACAGTAGAAAATTGGGTCTCAACAAGGGTACAAAAGTTTTGAACATGTGTACGTACTTCAGATTTTGATTTTAAAAGGATGATCCATGTAAAGCGGCTAAAGTCATTAACAATGGTAAGAAAATAGCGATGACCAGTAACAAAAACAATGCCATTTGGACCCCAAATATCCATATGAACAAGGTCAAAAACTTTATTTGATTTAGAAATGCTTACAGAAAAAGACAATTTCTTTTGTTTTGCTAAATGACAAGCCTTACAGGCATCATTATTGACTAAAGACAAAGTAGGTATAATAGGTGAAAAAAATTTGAGTCTTGAATCAGAGAGATGACCAAGACGTTGATGTCAAAGTGAAGAAGAAGGTGACACACGAGCTGAGAAAGCTGATTTGGGAGGAACAGAAGGTGTTCGAGCTGGGAAGTCCAAAATGTAAAGATCATGAGACACACTAGCTGTACCAATCATCTTCAGAGAGGGTAAAGCCTGTATGGAACAATGGGAGTGATGAAAAGTAAAAGAACAAGGCAAAGTAGAAGTTAGTTTAGGAATAAACAACAAATTGAAAGCAAATTGCGGAATATAAAGGACATTGGTGAGGTAAAAATGATTACTAAAAGTAACTGTGCCCGAGAAATGAGCACAAACTTTATTACCATTAGGAAGAGTAATATGCACAGGATTAATGTTGAGACCCGATCTGAGAACTGGATCCCAACCGGAATAACGAAGAGCGAAACAAAAAGAACGAGGCGAATAGCGAAACGAATAACCAAATTTGGAAACAACCAATCGAATAGCAAAAGTTTCGACAAAGTACGAATACCAAAATACGGAAGCAAAATACAAATTGGATAAATCAAAACATATGGAGGAGACAATTTCAAGCAGAACATATCCGACATCCGAGAACAATTATCGAAGAAAAATGATCGTGCTGGAAACCTAGACTATCCAAATCTGGTATAATTTTTTCTTTCTTTCTTTCTTTCTTTCCTTTCCTTTTCTTTTTTTTATACTCATCTTTATTCAAACTCATGCCAATCAAATACAAATAAATTCCCATTTTTGGCAATCATCCTCTATTAATTTCTCAGTTATAACAAAATTTCTTATACATACAATCCAATCCCAAAAATCCATCTTTTAAACATCCAATTCTTATTTTTTTTTCTTTTTCAACTTATTATCTAACGAAATTTCGGCAGCATAACGGTTGCCTTTAACCTAACCCAAAACCTGCAAGGGTAAATAAACACTTCTAAAATACCCAAGCCATCACACAAAATCATCCAAATCTACCAGACCCTCCGTCCGGGATCTCAGCAGATAAACATACTCCTATATCTAAAACATTTCAATAATCCTCAATCTTTAATCAGAAACATCCGTACACAACTCAATCATAATTATAACCAAATCCATAATTCACATTAATGTACAATCTTATAATTCAAATACATCGTACTCAAAATTATACACAAGTTCATAACCTTAACCATACACACTCCCAATCTATGTACAATCTCATAACTTAATACTTTCATGAGTCGAACATTTTCATAACCTTAATGGCTTTCCAAACCGTATCTTAAACCTGTCCAAAAATCAAAATTATTCCAAATACAGAAACATACACAAATCGAACTGATGTTTTGACAGTCTTTCATCTGATCTCCTGCTCGAATACCTAGAGATGAGGATGAAAGGGGGGTGAGCTAAAATAGCTCATGGATAATATGTTTATAAATTGAAAAATAAGCGGAAAAAAACAACTTTGCAAAAACCTTTGCCATTCTTTTAAAAAGAAATTCCACATTAGGAAATTTGACATATCTTATTTCTCACACTTTTCAAAACATGATCAAAACCATTTCAATCACTTTTCAGTTGAACAACTTCAATAATTTCTTTCTCAAAATTTTCACATTTCTTTTTCAAAAGGTGTCATGTAACACACTTATAAACAGAACAAAGCACACAAAACACATCAAATGGTCTGGTTCGGTCTAAACAAAATGTAATGCACATTCCCGCATAGCATCACAATGCGCACCCATGAATAGAACGTATTACACTTTCCAAGATAATGTCCAAGATTAGCCGTGAAGGAGTCCAAATCGAGTCTAATGCCACTAGCGGGTAGCCGGGAGAAGGCTTTAAACAAATAGAGACAGTGCACTGACTCACTTAAAGGACCTAACCAAACCTACATAACACATATCGAAAACAAAAGGTCGGATTGTCCGAAGGCACTTTTCGAAAATCTTACTTTTCACACACTCACATATCACATCAATGCATATAAAATTCACACATCACTTCATCATCAGCATTCAAATCATCAATTTATCAATCAATTCACATATCAATCAAAATCACAACAAGGTATGCAAATATTTCTTTCAATTATAAAATCCAACTTATTCAAATTCACATTTTCAAATCATTCATAGAATTCGAACACAACGAATTTCATAAACTTTGCATTTTCGTAAAATTTATTCCGAAAACCAAGTTTTCAAACATTTTCATAAACCATAAAAAATTTTCTAAATTTTGCTTCTTGAATTTTTCAAATATTCATGCTTAGCTTAAAATTCAATAAATAAACATACTACCCACCTCAAATTAATGCCAGAAATTTGTTCCAAGCATCAATATGGCCATTTCTCCTTTCTTCCTTCCAATTTAACATTCCCTAAAGCAATTTCATCAAAATTCAACCTCATAAATAACTTAATCCTTAAAATTGATGTCATAATTCATCAATTCATACTAATTCCAAGATATCTAAATCACCAAGTTCAAAAATCTCCAATTTCCAAAATTGGCCTAAACCAATTTACATAAATTCAATATCATAAATCACAATTGCTACAAAATTGATATCATATTTCACAAACCCATACTAGTATTTATTATTCTACACCAATAATTCACAAAATCCTCAAACACAAAATTAAGCCTAAACCTTAATTAATTTTCCATCCAAAATTAAACATAACTTAAAGCATATACATCAAAATTGACTTCATATATCACACACCCATATCATTCTCCATATCTCTAAACTAAAATTTCATCAAAAACACAAAGTTGAAAATTTTCCCTTACCTCTTTCTCTTTCAAATTTCGGATTTCTCAAGCCCCATGGGAAGCTTTCAAGTTTTTTCCACCTTTTTCCTTTGAATCCAAGCAAAACTTATGCTAGAACCCTAAAAATTCGAAAATCCTCACTTCTCTCTCTCTTTCTCCATGGTCAAGCTTCTTCTCCATTCTCTTTTATTTTCTTCTTCTTTCCTCTAAAAGTCGACTTCCACTCTTTTAATTTCGTGGGCTGCTTCTTAAAACGACAGCCAAGTGGTTCTTATTCATTTAATGAGGGTCAAATGACCCTTTTGTCCCTTTCTTTAAGTGGACTTCCCAAAACGCCCCTAACTTCATGCTTACTTTCAGATATGATTCGCACTATCGATTTGAAGGAATTTGTCAAAACTTGCTTCTAGAGAAATGTTCTTCTATGTCTTAATTTCATAGTGCCACAAGAATCATCCAATTCGGAGCACTACATCAAAAGTTATGTTCAAAACATTTCAGATATGTTCATGTTCTAACACATTTTCCAGCACGTTATTTCCATCTAGAAATTTACATTCTTAATCCCAAAAATTGACATTCAATGTCTTCATAACAATTGTAGCTCTATTTCTCTAGTTTAATTTAAATCAAGAATCGCCTCATTTCGATTACCAGAGAAAAAGTTATGCCCAATATACTTTCAGATGTTCTTAATCCAAAACTGCACACTAATCCGAACTTCAATTCAGAAATTTAAAGTCTTAGGGGAAAAATTAAAATTTAATTTCTTCATATGATTTGTAGCCCCATGTCTTAATTTATTTCGCCTCAAGAATCACTTCAATTGGATCACCACAAATCCCGAATTTCTCAAAATACTGAACTATGTTCAGAAAATAGTCCAACTAACTTTGCTTAAATTAATCACCCTTAATTTAATCTCATAAATTCACAAATTTTCCATAAATTGAAATTCATTTTCTTAGGAATCCAACGCTTCAAGAATCAACTCAATCGGATGTCGGACGGAAAAGATATAAGCAAAATAGTGAACAAAGGTCGGATTGCAGGAAAAACAAGCAAGGAAATCAAAACGGCGTCGCATGGAGGAATTACAAAATGGCGCCGTGCGGAGGGGACGGACGCTTGCTAAAGAGAGAAAGAAGCAAAACGACGTCACGTTGGAGGAAGAAAATGACATCATTTAAGGGACGCGCGCGCGGAGAAACGAAGAAACCAGCGAAGCGGCGTCGTGCGAGGAGACACGACGTCGCTTCCAGGTCGCACCCGGCTGGGTGCGACGCGTCGTAGTCGGATGAGTGCGATGTGTCGCACTCTGACGAGTGCGATGAAATTTCCTTTTTTCCTTTTTTTTTTTTTAAATTCTAAAAATTCTAAAATTCATATTTTTTGATCCCTAACTCCAATTTTAACAAACTTGATCTCTATGGAAAGCTTGAAGGAAGCTCTACAACTTTCATGAAGAACTCAAAAATCAAATTTGTCTCTAAAGGGGTCAAAAATTCAGTCAAAGGTACTACCTCAATTTAATATATCCCTAAACGAATGCCAACTTTGAAAATTCATATCTTTCAACTCCAAAATCCAATCATTTCATATTTTATATCGATGCAAAGCTTGGAAA
Source organism: Erythroxylum novogranatense (assembly GCA_029891385.1). Classification (NCBI taxonomy): domain Eukaryota; kingdom Viridiplantae; phylum Streptophyta; class Magnoliopsida; order Malpighiales; family Erythroxylaceae; genus Erythroxylum; species Erythroxylum novogranatense. Next base: position 27,104,117 of record CM057233.1, on the reverse strand, counting down.
GTCCTCTACAACTTTCATAAAGGACATAAAAATCAACTTGACCTCTAAGGAAGTCAATTTTTCAGTCAAACGTTCTATCCTCTAATAATCATGCTAAAACCATAACATAAACTTGTAAAAATCATAACTTATTTTTCCTTGATTGAAAAATTGCATACTTTATGTCAAAATAAAGATCAAATCAAATCCTTCAATTTTCATGAAGAACTTCAAAGCTAAATTATCCTTTAACTAGGTAAATTTTACAGTCAAAGCTTCAGCCATGATATAAGTCAACCTATAACACACCTAAACTTTGATTGATCATAACTTTCACTCCCGAGATCGAAAAATTACAAACTTTATGGCTACAGAAAGCTCTTAACATAATCTACAAGTTTCACGTAAATCATTTTATCAAATTTTGCCTAAATCAAAAGTCAACCCTCAAAGGCCAAAAAGTCAAACTTTTCACAATTTTTCATCTTCTCACACTTTCTCTCTTTATTTCTTGATTTTTAACTTAATTTCAATCAACTCATCCACTTTTGAATATTTCTTATTTTCAATCAAAAATCGGGGTCCAACATTTCTCCCCCTCTTAAAAGAATTTCGTCTTCGAAATTCATACTTGATTAAACTCCGAGTAACTCATTCTTACGTATAATGTCTTTCTAAACAAAGATAATCAAGCATTTTCTTACTAATTTCTTTCCAAAACTCATAATCAATCACTTTTTCTTCATCACACATAATTCTCAACTTATTTGCACTTATTCATTTCTTATGTCTAATACTAATATCCTATCCAAAATCACTATCTCCTCACATCAAATAGTTCACAAGTCATATGTCTCATTGCTTAAGGAGCCCAATAAGGACCAATAATCATTCCGAATTAACCAATGGATCTTCAATATTAATCCCATCTTTCAAACCTTTCTCATTTCATCTCACACATAAACATTCAACATCTATTCATCCAATACATCATAAACTTTCAAATCTCAATTTTATGAACTCTTTCCTTAAATTGCTCAAAATTCTTATCATCTTCATCAAATAATCACTTTTATTCTTCACATAATTCATGACAAATCATTCATATCAATTTCACATTCCTAAAGTCATTCATACTTATTGTCATCGAAATCAAACGATCACTTAGCACATTCTCACAAATTCAATTTTATCCTTACACACACTTATCAATCTTATATGCCCAGTTAAGATCCTAATAATGGGCTTTGATATTATAAATGTTGAGACTCGATCCGAGAACCGGATCCCAACCGGAATATCGAAGAGCGAAACAAAAAGAACGAGGCGAATAGCGAAACGAATAACCAAATGCGGAAACAACCAATCTAATAGCAAAAGTTTCGAATGCGAAACAAAGTATGAATACCAAAATACGGAAGCAAAATACAAATTGGATAAATCAAAACATATGGTGGAGACAATTTCAAGCAGAACATATCCGACATCCGAGAACAATTATCAAAGAAAAACGATCGCACTGGAAGCCTAGACTATCCAAATCCGGTATAAATTTTTTTTTCTTTCTTTCTTTCTTTTCCTTGCCTTTTCTTTTTTTATACTCATCTTTATTCAAACTCATGCCAATCAAATACAAATAAATTCCCATTTTTGGGAATCATCCTCCATTAATTTCTCAGTTATAACAAAATTTCTTATACATACAATCCAATCCCAAAAATCCATCTTTTAAACATCTAATTCTTATTTATTTTTCTTTTTCAACTTATTATCTAACGAAATTTTGGCAGCATAACGACTGCCTTTAACCTAAGCGAAATTTTGTTATAGCCTAAGTCAACCTATAACACACCTAAACTTTGACTGATCATAACTTTCACTCCCGAGATCGAAAAATTACAAACTTTATGGCTACAGAAAGCTCTTAACATAATCTACAAGTTTCATGTAAATCATTTTATCAAATTTTGCCTAAATCAAAATCAACCTCAAAGGCCAAAAGTCAAACTTTTCACAATTTTTCATCTTCTCACACTTTCTCTCTTTATTTCTTGATTTTCAACTTAATTTCAATCAACTCATCCACTTTTGAATATTTCTTATTTTCACTCAAAAATCGGGGTCCAGCAATTAATTTGTGTATAAGATGCAAAAACAGATAAGGAATGGGTAATATGATCAGTTGCACCAGTGTCAACAATCCAATGATGAGAATGAAAAGAGGAGGACGTACCTGCAGAAGCAGTTTGATTCAAAAATGATAAGGGTTAAGTGAGTACTTGGTTGGTAATGTGTGATGAGGACTGAGGTTTAGAGGAAGGAAGCAATGCCAACAACTATTGTAACTGATCTTGTGTCAGACTAACACAGGGATCATTAGATAAACCTGCAGTACAATGAGATGAATCCATAGATTGTGCAACACTATCATCAAACACATTGTGTGCACGAGAAGTTTGGCCACGAGACTTATAACCAGGTGGATATCCATGCTTCTCATAACATGTATCAACCATATGCCTTGATTTACCACAGAAAGTGCAGTAACGAGTGTCAATAGAAGAACGAGACTGATTCTTCTTAGAGGAGTGTGGAGAATCAGTTGAAGAACGAGAAGAATGTCGAACAGTATTGCTAACAAATACCTGAGAAGATCCAGTTGTCAACTACCGTTCTTGTTGAATAACCAAGGAGAAAGCCTTGTTAATGGTAGGCAAGGGCTCCATTAACATGATTTGAGATCGAACACCAGAAAATCGATCATGTAAACCTTTGAGGAAGCGAATCACATAGTCATTATTCTGGTACTTCTGGAAAGTAGCCACTGCACCATAGGAACAAGGAATTCTGCAAGAACACGATGGAACAGGCCGAAAAAGCAGCAATTCATCCCAAAGAATCTTCAACTCTGTGAAATAATCAGTAACAGAACGATCCTCTTGTGTGAAAATAGAAATCTCATCTTGCAGATATGAAATGCGAAATACATCTCCTTGAGAGAATCTTTCATGGAGATCACGCCAGATCTCGAAGCAAGATCGATCCAAAGAATGCTAGTTTTGATAGAAGGAGAAACAGAGTGATGTAACCAAGAAACAACCATATTGTTGCAGCGTTCCCAGGTCGAGAACAAAGAATCAGTAGCCGGTGGCGCTTTAATCGATCCATCAACAAACTTGAGTTTGTTTTTGGAAGAAAGAGCCATTTTCATGGCACAAGCCTAGGAGTGATAGTTGGAGCTTGATAAAGCTGGAGAAACAAGAACTAATGAAGGATTCTCATGATGAAGGTAATAAGCACTGGAAGGTTGAGTAGGATCTTCAGTCGCCATTGAAAAATCAAGTTGTTTGGCAAGCAAGAAGATGAAGGAAAATAGGCAGAGTGTTTGGCGGAAAAGAAATTTGCTCTGATACCATGTAGAAATTATGTTTATGGTAAAAACGAATCTTATCTTATTGACCAAAAGAGTAAAGTTTATATACAAGTTACAACAAAAGAATGGCTAATAAAAAGCTATTAAGTTAAACTGACGAATATACCCAAGAGATTAGACTTTAACAAACTTAAACTTGATTGTTGCACGAGAACTTAGAAACTTAAACTTGACTGTTGCACGAGAACTTAGATAATCTTGTTCTATTTCATTGCATCCAGAAGAAGTCCATAAAACACCTACTACCATTAGATTAGTCCAATTTTAAAAATGCTCTACCTTAAGCAATGTTACGAATATCGTATTGAATTTGGTACCGGATTGAAATCTGGTACGGTACTGTACTGATATTGGTTAATACCAAATACCGTTTTGGGTAATTTTTTAAATTTATAGAATAATCCCTGAATTTTTTAAAAAATTACAAAATACATATTATACAGTTGTTGATTATTTAATTTAGCTTTTTTGTTTATATCTTATTCATTTTAGTTTATATATATATATATATATATATTTATTATATTCTAATTATTTCTATATATAATAATTATCTATATATATTTAATTAGACATAATCACAATTTTAATTTAATATATAAAATTAACTTAATAATTATTAATAAATATAATTAAATTTAAAATATATTTTAAAATATATAAATTTCAAATAAATTTTGATTTAATAATTAAAATATATATAATAAATATTAGTTTATAAATAATAATTTTAAATTATTCATTTTAAAAATAAAATATTTGTATTAATACTTTATTAATAAATATTATATAAACTATTAAAATAAATTTAAATAAAATAAAAATTTATTTTGAAGATTTATTTAATTTATAATTATTATTAGTAATAAAAATATTTATTATTATTTTAAAAACTTTAAAAAAAGGGGGGAAAAGAGAGGTAGGAGGAAGGAATGGAGATTTTGAAAATTTTACAAAACAATCCCCCAATTTTTTAAAATTTTAAAATACCGGCCTGTACAGCCAAAACAGGCCGGTACCGACCAGTATTTAAATCTGATATCAGAACTCAACATTCCGTACCGGTTTTGGTTCGGAGCTAGTATAGTCCGGTATTCATGACAGTAAGCTTAAGCAATTATGGAATTTATGAACATTAATTGCAAGATCAGAAGAGCCCTTAGGCATAAGCGTACTCAAAATTTTGACTTTTAACTTTCTGGCAACGTTCTTGCCATTAATATGATGAAAGAAACCACAAAATGAGAAATTAAGAAGCGAAAAGGTTTATATAACACTGATCGTGTAATGTATCACTTCACTTGGCTATGCGGGGAAATTAATTTGATGTCACACAAAACTGAATGCAATAGAAGACAAGGAGTTAATGTAGTTGGTAAGGAGATGAATTAGCGGTTGAAGTCTGTTGCTTTACAAGCAAATCCCAAATCATCAGAGCTCTAAGCAAACACTAGACACTACGTGTACAGTCTTTGCGCTCTTATCTGGATACATCTTTCTTCAATTCTTTTCAAGTCTTTACCTGTACATTAAAGGAAAGTAACTAAACCCAGAATTCTATGACTAATGTATAGATTGTCGAATCCTACTGGTAAAAAGTAACTAAACCCAGAATGTTCAAAATATTCAATGTCTGAACATTGCCTTCGGCTTGTCCTCAAAACCTGGGGGGATATCAGCTTTCTCCGTAGCTTCAGAAAGTCTACCAAGTGAATTTTGTAAATGATCAGCAGAAGGCAAGGTGGGGTTAATCCTCCGAACAACTTCTGGAGGTATATAGGAGATCCTTTTATCAGTATTATAAGACACTTGCTGAAATAACCCTTTTTCGTCCGATTGTCGCCTTAGGGTTACTTCAAAAATTTAACCAAGGATTGCGTATAGCGCAACTTCGGGTCGTTCTCTTGAGTACCCAAAAGTGAAATTAATTTCCTAAGTTACTAGATGCAATGCAAACTAGACTATAAAATGGGGTTGATTTTAACAATTACCGCTAAAAATTGCAACGAATGAAGATAAACGCAAAGGACTTGTTTTTGGTATTTTAAAAATTGAAATGAGAAATTTGAAATAACAACGAGTGAATTAAATAAGAAAACAAACACAAGTAATTAACAATGATAAACACAATCCTTCAATTCAATAACGCAGGCAATCATCACTCAAAAAGATATGAGAAATAAAACAATTAAACCAAGAATTAAAATCGAGCTTTTATCTAACAACCGAGCCACTTCAAATTGTTATAAAAAATATTTTCCAAAAATCCCAATTTTCTAACTGCCACCAGACTAGTAAAATAGAATTAAGGATACTAACACCAATGCTCGACTTTGACGCAATATTTAAAAAACAGAATTAATGATAGCAACAGATAAAATGTTCCAAATAATTCAAGCCACCTTGAATAATCACCAATTTCGCTAAAATCTCAATACAAAGTTTTGACCCAAAATAAAGTAATGAAATTAAATCCGAAATCAACACAATATCAATCTCCAAACAATAATCCAGTCATAAAACACAACTCCAAATAATTAAATAGTAAAATCTATGAATTACTAATTAATTAAATGGACAAAATAAAATGCGCTTTAACTCCCTAGAAAATCCAAGCTCCCGCCATTGCCATTGAACCAAGGATTAGGAAAACTAGCAAAAAAGTCATTGAAGTCGCATTGCGGAGGTTGAGCTCAAACCAGGTCGACCATAGGATTTTCGGATTTGGTGAAGACGACAAAGAAAACGGAATAAATCCCCTTCCTATGCAACCTTGTCCAGAACATGCAAAAAGACCACCAGCTTCTATCTTCTTTAGTGTGATTAATTAAATCCTCCCTTCTTGCTCCACAACGCCTGCCTTTGCGCGATCTCCACAGCACCAAGCCAACGTTAACTCACGTTTTTCCTCTTATTTTCACAGCACCAACACATCAGATTTTGCTGTTGTCTCCTTCAGATTTTCACCAACGTCGTACAAGGCAACACACTCCCCACACACTCACACAACGCCTGTAGCGCCCCCTTACCATAGAGTACCCACCGGAACGCCCGTAGGTCATTCTGGTACATATCTTACGATAAGAGACCACTACTCACAACCACCGCTAAACTCTCCATGGCATCACAATAATAAAAACATAAATGAGAAATTGGTAACTTTTTAAAACCAAACTATATTTCATTTCATTTACTCAAACTTAGAAATTTACAAACTGTCAGTATTTTCAGTCTATAAAATCCTCAAAACACTTTACATTAAGTACTATACAATAAGGCACAAAGAACAGTTCTAACTATAAGTCTCCAAAAGAAATCCCAGCTGACCGACCTTTGAGCTATAACCTCTCTCGCCAATCCGATGTCCAAGGCTCTATAGTCCCGAGGAGCTAACGACCTACTCTTAACCCTGAAAAATAGATTGCAATTTTGGATGAGTTTGCGAACTCAATGAGGAACCATCATCGATGGTTTGCCCAATTCATGCATCACATAAGCATGTTTCAGCAATCAAGCAGTCATAGTAGTAATACAGGCTCAGCAATCACACAGTCATATATAGCAAAAGTCATTTCAGGTATTCAGTCTAGTATGCAATGCACATGTGACTCTTTTTCCATTTTTATTTCAGTGTTGTGACCGAGCGCTTAAGCGATGTCGATGTCGAATCGATGTCGATGAGCGCGTCTCGGGAGGATTATCTCCCTTCGAGCTCTAGGCATGTTTTCAGTTTCAGTGGCGACTCGGTTCATAATTATTTATATCCGTTTATGCATCTGTATATGAAATGCCTATGCTCAATTGAATAGTTAACTAACAGTCCATAATGCACAATTAACAGTCCATCAGTCACAATTAATAGTCTATAATTCACAATTAACAGTTCATAAGTCACAATTAATCACAAGAATCCCAAGTAGAGGCAAACAAGTCACACAATTTACACATTCCTGATCCCGCTATTATCCCCATATTAGACAAATAATAATTGAGAAACCCATCTAGGTTACTCACCTATTACTTCCGAGCTAATACCGGGAAGTCTCTGCTACGTCGGTCGATCGACGCTCCAATTGTGCCTCTATGTATTAAAAAAATAAGAGAAGATGAATATTACTAATTGTTCAATCATAACTATTCAATCATGCACATGTAGGTGTATAATGCTTGTTCATGATATTCCCGGCCCTAATCTCACCTTTTTTATCATAAAAATCCGTCTAAAAATTAGAAATCTAATGGCACTGACGGTACTCAATTCGGACCTTTATAGTTTCAAAAATAAATAAAACAGTGACCAGAAAATAATAAACAGGACTCACGTCAATTTCCCGTCCAAAAATTCTCAATCTCTCAGAAAATAAAATTAAATATTCTATGAATTCGATGTCTCAAGAATCAGGTCAATCGGACGTCGGACGGAAAAATTATTCCCAAAAGAACACAAAAATCAATATATATATATATATATATATATATATATATATATATATATATATATATATATATATATATATATATATATATACCTATTTCCTTCTCTTTTGAATATATATATATTGTCCCTATTTCCTTCTCTTTTTCTTATTTTCAAACCGAAATTCAGACACTTATAACTCTTTGCACACAATTCAGAAAATTACTAACCAAATCTCCTTGGAAAGATCATGAAAAACTCTACAAGTTTTATGCAGACCATAAAAATCAATTTCACCCCTAAGGGTGTCAGAATTCCAATTAAACCTACTGCCTAGTCAATGGGTTCTAAAACAGTACAGTATCTTGTAAATTCAATAACGTCTCATTTTCTTTGTCAAAAATTACACAATAAATATGTTCAGAAAGATCCCAATGTTATCTACAACTTTCATGACAACCTGAAATCAAATTCATTTGATAACTAGGCCAAACAATTCACCAAAGCATCTGCCCACTGAAATTTCTCAATCTGAACAGTACATTTCAAAGCAGCATATCTCCTAGCACAAATGTCAAAACAATCACTACCTTATATCAATGGAAAGATAAGATCTCACACTTCAATTTTCATGAACGATTCAAAATCCAATTCCATCCTTAACAAGTTCAAAACTGCCAAACAAGTGACTGATCAGGGCAGCAGTTAAAAACCTAATGCAGGTTCAGTTTTTTGAAAACTCATAACTCCCAAATCGGATCTCAAAAAATCACATGCGATATACCATTTTCAAGATAATTTCTTCCTTTACAACTCTTAAGAAGATCACTCAAGCCAATTCAATTTACATAAATTTCTAAAATTGCTTCCAATCAGAATGCTCACAAATCTGACACTTAGGCTAGGTTTCACCACAATGTACAAAATTAGTCAATAGTTAACAGTGGATATCTCCCAATATACATATCGAAAAATTGCAAAATCAGTGGAAATGAAAAGCTAACAATCTAGGCTTCAACTCTCATGAAGACAATTTTCATCAACTCCTTCTAAATTAATTTATAAAAAATCATCAAAACACTTAGGTCATTGGTTCGGTTACTGTTCATACAGACATCAACAGTAACTTTCCAAGCCAAAATTCACCCTCTTAAGGCTAAAATTAGACAACACCTCTTTCACACAAAAATGTAGCCAACAAGCCAAAGTTTCATTTAGCAGAAATCTCACCTCATTTGCATAACCACACAATGAGTTATGCTCAAAAAATCTGAGGTCAAAACCAATTTTCAGCTTTACTACTCAAATACACTTCCTATCATGCCAATTGAACTTCTACTACCATAAGCATCCCAATTGGACACAATATTAGTCCCTAGATCATTCCTACACTCACTTAGACCCATAGTCAAAATTTTGCAACATTAAACTCGTAATTTCTATGCAAGATTAGTCATCAATATTCAATCCAAAATCAAGCTAAAACCAATCTAAACCATGTTCATTCACTTACCCTCACACAACATACATTTATACCCAAACAATCAAGCCATAGGTTTCATGAAATTCATGCATCATAAATCATATTTAATGCACCATAACTCCAAATGAATGCATCTAACAACTATGATTCATTAAATAAACAACCAAAGCTTAAAACAAAAGCTTACCTAATCAAGTTTTCCCTCTTCAAAACTACACCAACTTCTCCACTTTCTCTACTTTCTAATCCTCATACATGGTTATCATCATGGTAAGGAGGTAGAAGGTTTAATTTTGCAAGCATATAAGGAAGGCTCTTAAGGTGGGAGGAAGTAACTTAAAGAAGGAGGAAAAAAATCGATGGAGATGAAAAAGGAAAGGAAGGTTTTCGGATGGGGATGGAAAATAAACAATCCAATTCATCTTTTCATTCTTTTGTTAAGGCATATCCGAGAAAGAGGTTTAGCATAAGACAAAAATCATTAAAACTCTTTAGGACAAGTGGCAAATTCTAAGAAAAAAGACAAAATAGGCTAAAAACAAATTAGTAAATAGGAACCCTAATGCACTTTGACCCATTCTAATCCAATGGCCCTAATTTCAATCCCAAAATAATATACCCAATATTACAGTGCCATTGAATAGAAATTTTATTCATCAAAATCAACCGGTTTCTTGCTGACGATTTTTCGGTCAGGAATTTTCTTCGGAAAATTCCAGAAAAATTCCTAAAAATCTCTTAAAATATAAAACACTCAATGGCGCACTCAGAATAACTTTTTAAACGCAAGAACCACGTTAATCACAGTAAAACTACATTAGGCACAAAAATCGGGAATGTCATGTATGCATGTACAGTTATTTCATGTGCACAAAATTCACTGTGTACCAATACTAGTATGCATGAACAGTCCTAATGAAGCCCAATCACTCTCATCATATGTCAAATTACTATTCTACCCTTCTCGCTGAGGGTGGGATGTTACAATTCTCCCCTCCTAATAGAAATTTCGTCCGCGAAATTTTTACCTTATTGCTCGAATAAATGAGGATACTGTCTCCTCATATGCTCCTCGGTCTCCCAAGTGGCTTCCTCAGTTGAGTGATTTCTCCAGATAACTTTCACCAATGGAATCGTCTTATTCCTCAACTGTTTAACCCGTGACCCGACAATCTAGATTGGCTCCTCAACATAACTCAGATTACTAGCAACCTCAATCTCCTGAGCCGGTATCACATGTGTCGGATCTGACCGATATCTGCGGAGCATACTCACGTGAAAGACGTCATGTAACTGAGACATCTCACTCGGTAAAGCCAATCTGTAGGCCAAAGGTCCTATCCTCTCAGTGATATCATATGGACCAATGTACCTACGGCTTAACTTCCCCTTTTTACCAAATCTCAATACACCATGCTACGGTGACACCCGTAAGAATACCCTGTCTCCCACATGATACTCCATCTCCCTCCTGTGCTGATCCACATAACTCTTCTGTCTATCTTGAGCCGCCTTGATGCGACTCCGAATCAATTTCACCTTATCTACAGTATCCTGAATCAGCTCAGGACCCTCAATCATCCTCACACCCTCTTCATCCCAATACAGAGGCGATCGACACTGCCGCCCATACAGAGCCTCATACGGTGCCATCCCAATACTGCTGTGATAATGATTACTATAAGCGAACTCAATCAGAGCCAAATACTGATCCCATGCTCCTCTGAACTCCAATTCACAAGCCCGAAGCATGTCCTCAACAGTCTTAATCATTCTCTCGCTCTGCCCATCTGTCTGAGGATGAAATGTTGTACTAAAATTCAACCTAGTATCCATAGCAGACTGCAAAATCTGCCAGAACCTCGACGTGAATCTGAGATCCCTGTCTGACACTATCGACACCGGAACCCCGTGCAGTCTCACTACCTCAGCCACATACTTCTGGGTCAACTGATCAAGGAAATTATTCTCCCTCACTGGCAAGAAATGGGCCGATTTAGTTAACCGGTCCACTATGACCCAGATAGCATCATGCTGCCTCGGAGTCTTGGGCAACCCCATAATAAAATCCATAGTAATTCTTTCCCATTTCCACTCGGGAATAGGGAACGAATGAAGTTTCCCTACTGAAGCCTGGTGCTCAGCCTTAACCTGCTGGCACGTCATACACCTGGATACATACTCCGCTACCTGCTTTTTCATGCCAGGCCACCAGAAATGTTGCTTGAGAGTGTTATACATCTTAGTAGTACCATGATGCATAGCATAGGCGGCCATGTGCACCTCCTCTAGAATCTTACGCCTCAGATCATCCACATCGGGTACACACAGTCTCTGACCTATCCATAAAGTCTCATCTCTCAATTCAAACTCAGAACTCGAATCAGTCTTCACTTTCTCAATCAGTTTTACCAAAGTAAGGTCCTTGTCCTGAACTCTCCTGATCCTATCCAGTAGCATCGGTCTAAGCTTAAAAGTGGCCAATAGAGCTCCATCCTGCCCCAGATTCAACTGTACATTCAAGGCTCTCAACTGAATCAAATTCGATAACCTCATTGCTCGAATACGAGTACAGACTTAGTATAAGACTTCCTACTCAGAGCATTTGCCACTACATTGGCCTTCCCAGGGTGATACTCGATGGTACAGTCATAATCCTTCAACAACTTAAGCCATCTCCTCTGTCTCAAATTCAACTCTCTCTGGCTCAGTAAATACCTCAAACTCTTATGATCCGTGAAAATCTGAAATGTCTCACCATACAGATAATGTCTCCAAATTTTTAGGGCAAAAACAACTACAGCTAACTCCAAATCATGCACTGGATAAGTTACCACATGAGCTCTCAACTGTCTCGAGGCATATGCAATCACTCTACCATGCTGCATCAGAACACACCCCAATCCCTGATGCGATGCATCACTGAACACCTCAAATCCTCCAGTCCCTGATGGAATAGCTAACACCAGTGTAGTAGTCAACCGATGTTTCAGCTCCTCAAAGCTCTTCTGGCACTCCTCAGTCCATCTGAAAGGTACATTTTTCCTCAGAAGTTTTGTCAGAGGGGCTGAGATCAGTGAAAATCCCTCGACAAACCTCCGGTAATAACCGGCCAGTCCTAGGAAACTCTGAATCTCTGCCACATTCCGTAGAGCTTCCCACTTTAACACTGCCTCAATCTTACTCGGATCAACCTGAATACCCTCTCCAGTCACTATATGCCCCACGAATATCACCCGATCCAGCCAAAATTCACACTTACTGAATTTGGCATACAGCTGTCTCTCCCTCATAGTTTGTAAAACAATCCTCAAGTGCTCACTATGCTCCCGTCTGTTCCTCGAGTACACCAAAATGTCATCAATGAATACAATTACGAACTGATCCAGGTAGGGCTGAAATATCTTATTCATCAAGGCCATGAAGGCTGCCGGGGCATTAGTCAACCCAAACGGCATCACTAGAAACTCGAAATGCCCATACCTGCTCCTGAATGCACTTTTAGGCACATCAGCCTTGGCTATCTTCAGCTGATAATACTCTGATCTCAAATCTAACTTAGTGAATACCTGAGCTCCCTGCAACTGATCAAATAGATCATCAATCCTAGGCAGTGGATACTTATTCTTCACTGTCACCCGATTCAACTTCCTGTAATCGATGCACAGTCTCAATGTTCCATCCTTCTTCTTCACAAATAAAACTGGAGCTCCCCACGGTGAGACACTAGGCCTGATAAAACCTTTCTCTAGTAACTCCTGCAGCTGAGCCTTAAGCTCCTTCAGTTCCACAGGTGCCATCCTATATGGAGGAATAGATATAGGAGCAGTACCTGGAACTACATCAATGGTAAACTCGCTTTCGATCCGTGAGAAAACCCAGAACTCATCGAAACACATCCGAAACTCCCGAATTACGGAATATCCTGCAGTCTCTGCTCACCTCTCACATTAATAACATAAGCCAGATAGGCCTCACATCCCCCCTGCATCAACCTCAGGGCACTCAGAAAAGAGAACATCCAGGCTGGCACTGCTTGACTAACTCCTCTGAGCACCGCTCTAGGCTGACCAGGAGACTCTAATACAACCTCCTTGGTGTAGCAGTCCATGACGGCCCTATGTGCGTAGTTTCACCCATCCCCAAAATCACATCTATCTCTCTCAAGGTAGCACTATCAGTGCACTTTTCACTCTGCCGATCAATCACAATCGGACACCCTTGCAGACCTCTCCTAAAGCAGTAGTGTTACCTAGAGGTGTGCTCACCTCTAACCCATACTATAACCTCTCTCTATCCCCATGCACTCTACATGCCAAATGTGGTGCGATGAATGAATGTGTGGATCCTAGATCTAGCAGTGCAAATGCTTCAAAACCAGAAATAAGAAGCGCACCTGCTACCACCTCTGGGAAATCCTGGGCCTCCTGCCTGGTCATGGCATAAACCACAGCTGGGGCGTGGTGGGCTGCCCGTCCCTCAGTCCGCACAAAGGACCCCTCAACTCTGCCACGGCCTCTACCTCGACCCCTCTGTCCAGATCCACCCACTCTACTCATTAGACAACATAGTACTCCACTGTCCCACTACCAAAGTGATCGAGCTCCCAATGTGGTGGGCAATCCCAACACGATGCTCCATCGAACCGCATCTCGAGGCGAGGCTCCACCAACCATCGACACTCCCCACTGTGTCTCCTCTCACAATGCTCACACACTGGAGGGATCTTCCCTACCCCTCTACCAATGCCACTGCCAGTCTGTACAAATCTTCCTCTCTGCCCAAAACCAGACTGTCTCGATCCTCCGGAGACCTAAAATCCTGCCTCGGCGCTTCTGAAACTCCCGCCGAGTCGCCTGACTGTCACTCGGCCTCTTCCCCCGGGACCCCAACTCAGCCTGTCTCTGCTTCATAAGCTGCTCCACTCGCACTGCAGCAGCCCTCAACTCAATAAATGTGCCCATGTCTGACCGGGCCAATCGAGTACGGATCTCAGTATTGAGGCCATTCTCGAACCTTCGGCACTTATCAGCCTTAGTAGGAATCATAACAGTAGCATAATCCATCAGCTCATTGAACTTCACCTTGTACTCTGCCACATACATCCTACCCTGTTTCAGCTCCAAAATCTCCTGCATCTTCATATCAAGATAGACCTTGGGCATATAATTATCCCTGAAGGCCCTCAGAAAATCACCCCATGACAGTAAGCAAGGCCTGGTGGTACTGCCTGGAACAGCCTTCCACCACTTGTAGGTTGGGCCCTGCAGAAGAGAGACCGCATAATCGAACCTCTCATCAGGTTCACAGTCCATCTGGTTGAAGACTCTCTCAGTCCTCTCCACCATCCTCACCTCGGTGAAGTCTCAGATCGCCATAAAAAGTCTCATACCTTGCGCGATAAAATCATATCTCCTCTCCGTCTCACGGGAACTCTAGGAGGTAACTCCTCAGATCGAGGCATAGAAGACTCTCTACTGGCTCCGACTGATCCTTAGTCAGCTGGTTGCTCAACATGATCACCTAAGACAGAAGACCTAGAACAAAACAAGAAGTCCAGTCAATTTCTGCAATTATGTAAAAATTCATACCTACATATCTGACTATTCCCAAAAGATGCCAAACCATGCTCTGATACCACTTAATGTAGCGCCCCCTTACCATAGAGTACCCACCGGAACGCCCGTAGGCCATTCCGGTACATATCCTACGATAAGAG
This sequence comes from Erythroxylum novogranatense, assembly GCA_029891385.1. Taxonomy (NCBI): domain Eukaryota; kingdom Viridiplantae; phylum Streptophyta; class Magnoliopsida; order Malpighiales; family Erythroxylaceae; genus Erythroxylum; species Erythroxylum novogranatense. The sequence continues at coordinate 27,089,086 of CM057233.1, read as the reverse complement.
ACCACTACTCACAACCACCGCTAAACTCTCCATGGCATCACAATAATAAAACAGAAATGAGAAATTGGTAACTTTATAAAACAAAACTGTATTTCATTTCATTTACTCAAACTTAGAAATTTACAAATTGTCAGTATTTTCAGTCTATACAATCCTTCAAAACACTTTACATTAAGCACTATATAATAAGGCACAAAGAACAGTTCTAACTATAAGTCTCCAAAAGAAATCCCAGCTGACCGACCTTTGAGCCATAACCTCTCTCGCCAATCCGATGTCCAAGGCTCTACAATCCACGAGGAGCTAATACCTACTCTTAACCCTGAAAAATAAATTGCAATTTTGGATGAGTTTGCGAACTTAATGAGGAACCATCATTGATGGTTTGCCCAATTCATGCATCACATAAGCATGCTCCAGTAATCAGGCAGTCATAGTAGGAATACAAGCTCAAGAATCACACACCATCATATCTGAGAAAAGTCATTTCGTATTCATCCAAGATGCAATGCACATGTGACTCTTTTTCCGATTTTATTTCAGATGTTGTGACCGAGCACTTAAGCGATGTCGATGTCGGACGCGGCGTCTGGAGGATTATCTCCTTCGAGCTCTAGGTATGTTTTCGCCATTTGATGGCGACTCGGTTCACAATTATTTATATCCGTTTATGCATCTCAGATATGAAATGCCTATGCCCAATTGAATAGTTAACTAACGATCCATAATGCACAATTAACGGTCCATCACCACAATTAACGATCATATAATTTACAATTAACGATCCATAAGTCACAATTAATCATAGTAATCCCAAGAGGGCAAACAAGTCACACAATTTACACATTCTGATCCCGCCATTATCCCCATATTAGACAAATAATAATTGAGAAACCTATCTAGGTTACTCACCTATTACTTCGAGCTAATACTGGAAGTCTCTCTACGTCGATCGATCGACGCTCAATTGTGCCTCTATATATAAAAAAAATCAAAGAAGATGAATATTACTAACTGTTCAATCATAACTATTCAATCATGCACATGTAGGTGTATAATGCTTGTTCATGATATTCCCGGCCCTAATCTCACCTTTTCCATCATAAAAATCCGTCTAAAAATTAGAAATCTAATGGCGCTGACGGTACTCAATTCGGATCTCTATAGGTCCAAAAATAAATAAAATAGTGACCAGAAAACAATAAACCAGACCCACGTCAATTTTCCGTCAAAAAATTCCCAATCTCTCATAAAATGAAATTAAATATTCTATGAATCCGATGCCCCTATTTCCTTCTCTTTTTCTTATTTTCAAACCGAAATTCAAACACCTATAACTCTTTCCACACAATTCAGAAAATTACAAAATAAATCTCGTTGGAAAGATCATGAAAAACTCTACAAGTTTCATGAAGACCATAAAAATCAATTTCACCACTAAGGGTGTCAAAAATCCAATTAAACCTACTGCCTAGTCAATGGGTTCTAAAATAGTATAGTATCTTGTAAATTCAATAACTTCTCATTTTCTTTGTCACAAATTACACAATAAATATGCTCAGAAAGATCCCAATGTTATCTACAACTTTCATGAACAACCTGAAATCAAATTCATTTGATAACTAGGCCAAACAATTCACCAAAGCATCTGCCCACTGAAATTTCCCAATCTGAACAGTACATTTCAAAGCAGCATATCTCCTAGCACAAATGTCAAAACAATCACTACCTTATATCACTGGAAAGATAAGATCTCATACTTCAATTTTCATGAAGGATTCAAAATCCAATTCCATCCCTAATAAGTTCAAAACTGCCAAACAAGTGACTGATCAGGCAATAGTTAAAAACCTAATGCAGGTTCAGTTTTTTGAAAACTCATAACTCCCAAATCTGATCTCCAAAAATCACATGCGATATACCATTTTCAAGATAATTTCTTCCTTTACAACTCTTAAGAAGATCACTCAAGCCAATTTAATTCACAGAAATTTCTAAAATTGTTTCCAATCAGAATGCTCACAAATCTGACACTTAGGCTAGGTTTCACCACAATGTACAAAATCAGTCAATAGTTAACAGTGGATATCTCCCAATATACATATCGAAAAATTGCAAACTCAGTGGAAATGGAAAGCTAACAATCTAGGCTTCAACTCTCATGAAGAAAATTTTCATCAATCCCTTCTAAATTAATTTAGAAAAAATTATCAAAACACTTAGGTCATTGGTTCGGTTACTGTTCATACAAACATCAATAGTAACTTTCCAAGCCAAAATTCACCCTCTTAAGGCTAAAATTAGACAACACCTCTTTCACACAAAAATGTAGCCAACAAGACAAAGTTTTATTTAGCAGAAACCTCACCTCATTTGCATAACCACACAATGAATTATGCTCAAAACAGTACAGTAGGTCAAAAACCAATATTCTGCTTTACTACTCAAATACACTTCCTATCATGCCAATTGAACTTCTACGACCATAAGCATCCCAATTGGACACAAAATCCGTCCCTAGATCATTCCTACACTCACTTAGACCCATAGTCAAATTTTTGCAACATTAAACTCTTAATTTCTATGCAAGATTAGTCATCAATATTCAATCCAAAATCAAGCTAAAACCAATCTAAACCATGTTCATTCACTTACCCTCACACAACATACATTTATACCCAAATAATCAAGCCATAGGTTTCATGAAATTCATGCATCATAAATCATATTTAATGCACCATAACTCCAAATGAATGCATCTAACAACTATGATTCATTAAATAAACAACCAAAGCTTAAAAAAAAAGCTTACCTAATCAAGTTTTCCCTCTTCAAAACTACACCAACTTCTCCACTTTCTCTACTTTCTAATCCTCATACATGGTTGTCATCATGGTAAGGAGGTAGAAGGTTTAAGTTTGCAAGCATATAAGGAAGGCTCTTAAGGTGGGAGGAAGTAACTTAAAGAAGGAGAAAAAAAAATCGATGGAGATGAAAAAGGAAAGGAAGGTTTTGGATGGGGATGGAAAATAAACAATCCAATTCATCTTTTCATTCTTTTGTTAAGGCATATCCGAGAAATAGGTTTAGCATAAGACAAAAATCATTAAAACTCTTTAGGACAAGTGGCAAATTCTAATAAAAAAGAAAAAATGGGCTAAAAACAAATTAGTAAATAGGAACCCTAATGCACTTTGACCCATTCTAGTTTAATGGCCCTAATTTTAATCCCAAAATAATATACCCAATATTACAGTGCCATTGGATAGAAATTTTCACTCGAAAATCAACAGGTTAAATCAACTTGGCGATTTTTTCATCCGAAAATTTTCTCCTAAAAATTCCATAAAATTTTAAAATCCCTTAAAATATAAAACACTCAATGGCGCACTCAGAATAATTTTTTAAACGCAAGAACCACGTTAATCACCGTAAAACTACATTAGGCACAAAAACTGGGAATGTCATGTATGCATGTACAGTTATTTCATGTGCCCAAAATTCACTGTGTACCAATACTAGTATGCATGAACAGTCCTAATGAAGCCCAATCACTCTCATCCTATGCCAAATTACTATTCTACCCTTCTCGTTGAGGGTGAGATGTTACAACGCCACTCCACTATATGCACAAAAAACAACATTTTTCTCCACCAGCAACAGCAGCCCACAACCCACTCCCAAGGCAGTACACACTTACGCACAAAGCAAGCACTCAACACTAAACACCACCTGCTGCTTATTTTGGTTCGAAGCCCACACTTCACGTTATTTTCTTCTTAGTTTTCCAGCCTTCATGCACAGCTGCCCATCACCAACTCACACAAAACACGTTACTCACACACCCAGCTACTTCACGTTAAACCATACACACACTTCACACGCTTACACAACTCCACTCACGCACTCACCTATTTACTCACGTCTCACTCTTCACACACTCACACACCCAGCACAAGCACACACTTCCCTCTCAAGCCACTTCCAACGCCACCTGCTGCCTTCACTTTGTATTTTTATTTCTCCAGCTAGCATGCACTCTACTCCACTTTTCCAGCTCCAACGCAACAACCAAGCACTCAATTAGTTACTCACAAAACATCCACTTCTCCACAACACTCTTAGTTACTCACAAGCTAAAAAAGTACTACACATTTTTCTTCTTATGTTTTAAGTCACTCACAAGCCACTCACACACTAAGCACAACGTCTCCACTCCACTAGCATGCAAACAACCCACATGTTATTTTTCTTTTCCCTCTCAGCTAATGCCTCCAGCAGCAGCCACCACACAAGTCACTCACAAGCACACAACAAAACCACCAGTTGCTGTTTTTACTCTCCCCTTCACGCATCACTGGTCGCAGCCTCCTCCCTTGGTCTACCAACCATACCTTCAGCCCTCTCTTCTAGCTGGCTCTCTTCACGTTGTCTCCCACTTTGAAATGTGACAATCAATTGGCTAATTTTTGGTCCACCAACAGACCTAAGCACTTATACAAATAGCCAATGTGTTGTCGATTTCTCTTTAGGTCCTTTAGCACATGTGTTGGATCCCGTGTTCGGAACCCAACTACTTATACATATTCCCCCAATACGTACACATGATTCCTTATGAACTCGTATAACCCGTTACCGAATATCCAATCTCTAATCCAAAAAATCCCGATAAATTTTTTTTTTTCTCTCTCATCTTATTAATCTTAAAATTCATTTTCATACTAATTTGTTATCATTTCTTTTCACTTTATTCTATAGACCTCAATCTTAAGCAAAACAATTTCATAGCTCACTACAATCATTGAAAGAATTAAAACCTTGTTTAAGCTAATGACCATATGAATAGTGAAATCTTACCAAAAGAATAGTAAATCGGAATTTTCAAACGTTCATAACTTTTTCATCTTAAGTCCAATCATGACCCATTTTATCTCGTTTTCAAGATCTTGACATTATCTACAAACGTCAAGAAATCTACCCATTTCAAATTCAAGCTCTAACATAGTCTAAAACCTAAGTGAAGTTTCTGTCCATTTTAAGAAAATTGACAGCACCTCCCTAAAATTGATCTAGCCAAAAATCCTAATCTATCCATCCAAGCTCCAAACCTGCATAAAACCACTTCTATCTTCCAACTCAATAGCACAGCCCACCTCCAACTCAAAGGGCCAATATGCAATCTTAAGAATTCTAACCATTTCAATCCATACAACAATACCAACTCATCCTTTTTTTTTTTTTTTCTGCTTTTCCAATCTTACAATCATACATTATCCTATACATTACATTTGAACTTCAAATATTAAAGGATATATAGATATAAAGTACATTTGGAACCTCAAAACCTTATGATTTACATGACAATAAACTAATACAACTCATCAAAGGGCATTTAGCCCGATTACAACTAATTTAACAAAAACAACGAATAGAGAATAAACTAATGCCTTTCTTTTACAACATAACTTCAAAAGCAAGTTGCATCAAATTTGTTTCAATCTCGATGCGGAACTCGATTTCTTGTTCAAAACCTGAGGAGTGAGATAAAGGGGGGTGAGCACGACGGCTCCGTGGGTAACAGTCTAATAATTAAGTATAAGCTAACACATGCATCAATAATAATAATTTCAAGTCGATAACCATCAATTTCATTTTCTAACAAATAAAAACAATTACAAAATCACCAAATATCAGATAACAGCACAAAAGCACATATCAGATGGTTTGAGTGATCCTAACAGAACGTACTACACATGTTCGACAAGCGACCATGTGTAGCCGTGAACAGAGGGGAGTCCGATTCGGAGCTCCTATGCCACTAGCGGGCAGGCGGGCGAAGCCTATGACAAGTGCGCACTTGTTAAACAGAGGGGATCACTACAAACCCAACAAAATCATACATGATCATATTAGGCATTCTTCCTAAATCTCATATTCTCATTCTTTTCCATTATTCATCAAGCTTTGCCACGAATGGCCATTTCAACAAGATACGCTCACATAAACATGTAATTCACACATTCAGAATTTTGATCACTTAACAAACAATATTACTAATCTTTCACACAATAGTGCATAGAACGGTGCACAGTACAGACTCAAATATCACAAATAATCCTTTCTTCAAAAATGTACAAATCATAGGAATATAGCCTAATACTTAATGATTAAAAAGTTACCCACCTCTTATCCTTTGGCTTTGCAATTTGTCAAATTGTTCTTTTCCAATCTTCACTTGCCTTAAGAGACCTAAACAAAGCATAACAAGGTCTCATTACCAAAAAACTCAAATGCTGAAATTTTTCAAGAATGCGAGAACTTAACTTTAAACTTACCCAACTTTGCCTATTCATTACTAAACTATAACCATCATAACCTATCTCAATCTTATCAATTATTTTCTAGAATCTCATGCCTTAAAGCCAACAACTCAAATCTGAAATTTTACGCTTTTGTTTCTAAAATCCTTCTTCTTTCCACTTTACTCTCCAAGAAACCTCTTACACCTTCATTTCTAAGCAAGAAAGGCCAAATTCTAACAAAACACCATGAATGAATAAAGAGACATATGCTGGAAATTTTCCCAAACCTCCATTTCCATCTAATTCTCTATACTAAGCACTTCAAATATACAAGTCATTCATTCCAAGGTGATGTGAACCATTTCTATTCACACTTAAACATCTCATACCCAATTACGAGTCCCTATATGATCATACAACACAACTCATATCCTTTTAATTACACAAAACACTCAAATGAACATGATCAAGAACATCCATTTACAACTATCTCCACATTCCATCTTAGTACTTCACTTACCCTACATTCATTCATTCAATAACCCAATCAATAACTCAAAACCAATCATGATGTAACCTCTAGCATTAAACAAGAACCAAAACAAAACATATATAGCTACCCTTTTATAAACCTCTTCCTAACCCATCTTACCCATACTTTACTTAAACCAATAAACCAATAGCATCAACACGTATTTAAATAACCATCAAGATTTGAAAATCTCTAAGTTTAGAACCCCTCACAACAATTCTGATTTTCCAAACTCAAACCCCAACTTAATACTCATTCTTCAAATCAAGTAAGAAAAGATAAAACCTAACAATCAAAACCATGAATTAACCACTAATACACATGCTGATTTCTCCTTCCACTTTCCTAATTCTTCTTCTTTCATTCACTAATCCTACACTCAATCCATCATTAGCAAATAAGAAAGAATAAACCTAACAATAATCATGAATTACCAATCAATACTCATGCTGAAATTTTTCTAGGAATTGCAAACTTGGCTTAAACAATCATCGAACTTTACCTAACTTTACTTAGACCTTTCTTAAGTCATTTAAACCCAAAACCCATCAAAAACTTAAACAAATTCCAGAATTTTTCATACCTCGAAAACCAGATTTTCTCTCAACTTCCATTTACTCTTCTTCTTTTCTTATTCTTTCATAAAATAACTCTTCAATCCACCATTTTGAAATAAAAATGCAACTCTACCATAAAACCCTAATCAACACGATAAGGCTATGCTGGAATTTTAAACAAATGTTGAAACTTGACCTTCATCACTAACTCTTTCGACCACCATGCTCAAACCACCATGTTAAGCAAAACCCTTACCAATAAACTCATAATTCCCAAAAATCACATGCTGAAATTTTTAACAAAATGGACAAACTGCCATCGCCTCCAACCTAACCTCCCTTATACTCTTTTTAAGCTATAACAATCAAAACTCATCTTAAACCTAATCCAAATTTGCAAAAAAATCTCAACTCAAAAATACCTACACAAATCTGAATTTTCTCTTTTGTTTTTAACCTCCTTCTTCTTTTCTTTTCTAAGCCAATACTCTTCAAACCATCATATTAACCAAGAATAGGAACAACCCAAGCAACAAAATCATGAATTTACAAACATAACCTATGCTGGAATTTTGTTTTTCAACCTTGGAAAACTTGAATTCAACTTACATACTTTCACCTATATTTTATCTAACCCATTATCATCACAACCATCATTAAAAACACAAATCCTACTAGAAAACCATGAATTTCCAAACATGACCAATGCTGGAATTTTCCAAAGACAAGGAAAACATGAGATTATTTCATATAACCTTATCTACACCTTCCTAAAGCTATTCCAATTGAAACCCCCTTTAAAACCAATCCAAAGTTTCGAAAATTATCAACTTTAAGGCCATACATGCATGCTGAAATTTTCCACAATTGTCGAAACTTGATATTGAGTTCACGAACCTTACCAAAACCTTTCTTGTGCCATTCTTTTGCTATATTAACTAAAACCCCCTTCAAAACTAATTGAAATTTCGAAATTCCCAAGTCCTATGCTTGCTGAAATTTTTCAAACATTCATGCTCTTCTCTTTTTCCTTTCTTTCCTACCCCAATACTCTTCAATCACCATATTAACCAAGAAAAAGAGAATAAACCTAACAAAATACTAAGGAAAATTTCGAAACCCTAACTCATCCAAATCTGAAATTTTAACCTTCATATAAACCTTCTTCTTTTTTTATCAATCATCTTCCAATACCCATTTAAAACAAGAAAGGAAACATTCTAGCTACAAAATCACAAAATTTCGAAATCCTTACCTTTGGAAAGTGACCCACGAAATCTTCTCTCTTGACTCTAATGGAGGATAATCTCTTCCTCTTCCTTTTTCTTCTAAGAAAACTCTCTCAATCACCTTCCTAAACCAAGAAAAACCAAAGCTCTCACCTTTTCTTCCTCTTCTTCTTCTCCAATGGCCGAATCCCACTCTTCATCTTTCTCCTTTGAAATTTTCGAATCCACTCACTCTCTTTATTTTCTAAGCAAAACGACATCACCTCACATTAGCTTCCCTTGCATTTTCGTTGGCTTCTTCTAATTCCTAAGCTTTCTTAACATAAACCCTAACTCTTCATTAAACCTAACTCCTACTCTTTAACCTAAGCCCAACCTTCAAGCCCAAGTTCCTTCTTTCCCTCCTAAACACTTAAAAGTTTACCAAATTTTAATCTTTCCCTCCTTCAAACTTCAAATTCGTGGGCTCCCACTTAAAAGCCCACTTGCCTCCCTTCTTTTTCATTTACTTAACCATAACAACCCTAGCCCACATAATTGCTTCCCCATCATTTACAAATCATTCCAAAGGCTAAAAGCCCATTTTAATAAACCTAAAGCCTTATAACCATTTAAACAAAACCGAATTTATTCATAACAATATTTTAAGGCCTAATTTAATATTTCCTTATTCTTTGAAAATCTAATACCAAAATTAAAATTCTAATTTACCTCAATTCCTTCAATTTAATAATTCTTACTTAAGCACTAAAATCTCAAATTCCAAATTAGACTTCTCAATTCCATCAATTAAAACAATCATCCTCTAACCTTCTTATTCATTGAATTTCTAAAATCCATACAAGCTCTAATTCAATTTTAATCTCCATCACCTAAATTCATAGCAACCTCAATTTATATAATTCTTTTTAATACGAATTATGCATCACAATTAATAATTATCAACAAATTTCATTTCACCAAATCCTTTCATCTAATAATCATAACTTAAGCAATAAAATTGCTTAATCCTCAATATAATTCCAAACACATTAAAAATCATCAAATTAAACCTCAAAATAATTGAAACATGCCTATTGCGAATCGGGGCCCAACATTTCTCCCCCTCTTAAAAGAATTTCGTCCTCGAAATTCCTACTGATTAACTATCAAGTAACACATTCTTCAAAACTAATTTCTTCTAATTGATCATAATCAATCACTTTCTTACTCATTCAATCTTATCTAATCAAACTCGTATCGATGTTGTATACATATCACTTATCGATGTCCCAACCATCAAAGGCATGTCAATAAGTACTACGATCGAGGTCGAAATCATCGACCGATTAAGGGCGTCAACTTAACGATCCGAGATTGATTCTCAACCAAAGACTTTCGACACTACCAATGGAATGGCATTAAAGCCTTATCATCATCTCCTCAAACTCAAATCCTCATTCGGTCATCTAAACCAAACAATCATTTAACACATTCTCCCTAATTCAATCGTAACAACCATATATCCCAAGTAAGATCATATCTTGGCTCGACATTCTCACAAATTCAATTTTTATCCTTGTACACTCTCATCAATCTTATATGCCCGATTAAGACCATAATCTTTGGCTCGATACTATAAATGTTGGATCCGTGTTCTAACCCAACTACTTATACATATTCCCCAATACGTATACATGATTCCTTATGAACTCGTATAACCTGTTCTCAATATCCAATCTCTAATCCGAAAAAAATCCCGATAAATTTTTTTTTCTCTCTCATCTTATTAATCTTAAAATTCATTTTCATACTAATTTGTTATCATTTCTTTTCACTTTATTCTATAGACCTCAATCTTAAGCAAAACAATTTCATAGCTCACTACAATCATTGAAAGAATTAAAACCTTGTTTAAGCTAATGACCATATGAATAGTGAAATCTTACCAAAAGAATAGTAAATCGGAATTTTCAAGCGTTCATAACTTTTTCATCTTAAGTCCAATCATGACCCATTTTATCTAGTTTTCAAGATCTTGACATTATCTACAAGCGTCAAGAAATCTACCCATTTCAAATTCAAGCTCTAACATAGTCTAAAACCTAAGTGAAGTTTCTGTCCATTTTAAGAAAAATTGGACAGCACCTCCCTAAAATTGATCTAGCCAAAATCCTAATCTATCCATCCAAGCTCCAAACACTGCATAAAACCACTTCTATCTTCCAACTCAATAGCACACCCACCTCCAACTCAAAGGGCCAATATGCAATCTTAAGAATTCTAACCATTTCAATCCATACAACAATACCAACTCATCCTTTTTTTTTTTTTCTTTTCCAATCTTACAATCATACATTATCCTATACATTACATTTGAACTTCAAATATTAAAGGATATATAGATATAAAGTACATTTGGAACCTCAAAACCTTATGATTTACATGACAATAAACTAATACAACTCATCAAAGGGCATTTAGCCCGATTACAACTAATTTAACAAAACAACGAATAGAGAATAAACTAATGCCTTTCTTTTACAACATAACTTCAAAAGCAAGTTGCATCAAATTTGTTTCAATCTCGATGCGAACTCGATTTCTTGTTCAAAACACGAGGAGTGAGATAAAGGGGGTGAGCACGACGGCTCCGTGGGTAACAGTCTAATAATTAAGTATAAGCTAACACATGCATCAATAATAATAATTTCAAGTCGATAACCATCAATTTCATTTTCTAACAAATAAAAACAATTACAAAATCACCAAATATCAGATAACAGCACAAAAGCACATATCAGATGGTTTGAGTGATCCTAACAGAACGTACTACACATGTTCGACAAGCGACCATGTGTAGCCGTGAACAGAGGGGAGTCCGATTCGGAGCTCCTATGCCACTAGCAGGCGGTAAAGGTGAAGCCTATGACAAGTGCGCACTTGTTAAACAGAGGGGATCACTACAAACCCAACAAAATCATACATGATCATATTAGGCATTCTTCCTAAATCTCATATTCTCATTCTTTTCCATTATTCATCAAGCTTTGCCACGAATGGCCATTTCAACAAGATACGCTCACATAAACATGTAATTCACACATTCAGAATTTTGATCACTTAACAAACAATATTACTAATCTTTCACACAATAGTGCATAGAGCGGTGCATGATGACTCAAATATCACAAATAATCCTTTCTTCAAAAATGTACAAATCATAGGAATATAGCCTAATACTTAATGATTAAAAAGTTACCCACCTCTTATCCTTTGGCTTTGCAATTTGTCAAATTGTTCTTTTCCAATCTTCACTTGCCTTAAGAGACCTAAACAAAGCATAACAAGGTCTCATTACCAAAAAACTCAAATGCTGAAATTTTTCAAGAATGCGAGAACTTAACTTTAAACTTACCCAACTTTGCCTATTCATTACTAAACTATAACCATCATAACCTATCTCAATCTTATCAATTATTTTCTAGAATCTCATGCCTTAAAGCCAACAACTCAAATCTGAAATTTTACGCTTTTGTTTCTAAAATCCTTCTTCTTTCCACTTTACTCTCCAAGAAACCTCTTACACCTTCATTTCTAAGCAAGAAAGGCCAAATTCTAACAAAACACCATGAATGAATAAAGAGACATATGCTGGAAATTTTCCCAAACCTCCATTTCCATCTAATTCTCTATACTAAGCACTTCAAATATACAAGTCATTCATTCCAAGGTGATGTGAACCATTTCTATTCACACTTAAACATCTCATACCCAATTCTGAGTCCCTATATGATCATACAACACAACTCATATCCTTTTTAATTACACAAAACACTCAAATGAACATGATCAAGAACATCCATTTACAACTATCTCCACATTCCATCTTAGTACTTCACTTACCCTACATTCATTCATTCAATAACCCAATCAATAACTCAAAACCAATCATGATGTAACCTCTAGCATTAAACAAGAACCAAAACAAAACATATATAGCTACCCTTTTATAAACCTCTTCCTAACCCATCTTACCCATACTTTACTTAAACCAATAAACCAATAGCATCAACACGTATTTAAATAACCATCAAGATTTGAAAATCTCTAAGTTTAGAACCCCCTCACAACAATTCTGATTTTCCGAAACTCAAACCCCAACTTAATACTCATTCTTCAAATCAAGTAAGAAAAGATAAAACCTAACAATCAAAACCATGAATTAACCACTAATACACATGCTGATTTCTCCTTCCACTTTCCTAATTCTTCTTCTTTCATTCACTAATCCTACACTCAATCCATCATTAGCAAATAAGAAAGAATAAACCTAACAATAATCATGAATTACCAATCAATACTCATGCTGAAATTTTTTCTAGGAATTGCAAACTTGGCTTAAACAATCATCGAACTTTACCTAACTTTACTTAGACCTTTCTTAAGTCATTTAAACCCAAAACCCATCAAAAAACTTAAACAAATTCCAGAATTTTTCATACCTACGAAAACCAGATTTTTCTCTCAACTTCCATTTACTCTTCTTCTTTTCTTATTCTTTCATAAAATAACTCTTCAATCCACCATTTTGAAATAAGAAATGCAACTCTACCATAAAACCCTAATCAACACGATAAGGCTATGCTGGAATTTTAAACAAATGTTGAAACTTGACCTTCATCACTAACTCTTTCGACCACCATGCTCAAACCACCATGTTAAGCAAAACCCTTACCAATAAACTCATAATTCCCAAAAATCACATGCTGAAATTTTTAACAAAATGGACAAACTGCCATCGCCTCCAACCTAACCTCCCTTATACTCTTTTTAAGCTATAACAATCAAAACTCATCTTAAACCTAATCCAAATTTGCAAAAAATCTCAACTCAAAAATACCTACACAAATCTGAATTTTCTCTTTGTTTTAACCTCCTTCTTCTTTTCTTTTCTAAGCCAATACTCTTCAAACCATCATATTAACCAAGAATAGGAACAACCCAAGCAACAAAATCATGAATTTACAAACATAACCTATGCTGGAATTTTGTTTTCAACCTTGGAAAACTTGAATTCAACTTACATACTTTCACCTATATTTTATCTAACCCATTATCATCACAACCATCATTAAAAACACAAATCCTACTAGAAAACCATGAATTTCCAAACATGACCAATGCTGGAATTTTCCAAAGACAAGGAAAACATGAGATTATTTCATATAACCTTATCTACACCTTCCTAAAGCTATTCCAATTGAAACCCCCTTTAAAACCAATCCAAAGTTTCGAAAATTATCAACTTTAAGGCCATACATGCATGCTGAAATTTTCCACAATTGTCGAAACTTGATATTGAGTTCACCGAACCTTACCAAAACCTTTCTTGTGCCATTCTTTTGCTATATTAACTAAAACCCCCTTCAAAACTAATTGAAATTTCGAAATTCCCAAGTCCTATGCTTGCTGAAATTTTTCAAACATTCATGCTCTTCTCTTTTTCCTTTCTTTCCTACCCCAATACTCTTCAATCACCATATTAACCAAGAAAAAGAGAATAAACCTAACAAAATACTAAGGAAAATTTCGAAACCCTAACTCATCCAAATCTGAAATTTTAACCTTCATATAAACCTTCTTCTTTTTTTATCAATCATCTTCCAATACCCATTTAAAACAAGAAAGGAAACATTCTAGCTACAAAAATCACAAAATTTCGAAATCCTTACCTTTGGAAAGTGACCCACGAAATCTTCTCTCTTGACTCTAATGGAGGATAATCTCTTCCTCTTCCTTTTTCTTCTAAGAAAACTCTCTCAATCACCTTCCTAAACCAAGAAAAACCAAAGCTCTCACCTTTTCTTCCTCTTCTTCTTCTCCAATGGCCGAATCCCACTCTTCATCTTTCTCCCTTTGAAATTTTCGAATCCACTCACTCTCTCTTATTTTCTAAGCAAAACGACATCACCTCACATTAGCTTCCCTTGCATTTTCGTTGGCTTCTTCTAATTCCTAAGCTTTCTTAACATAAACCCTAACTCTTCATTAAACCTAACTCCTACTCTTTAACCTAAGCCCAACCTTCAAGCCCAAGTTCCTTCTTTCCTCCTAAACACTTAAAGTTTACCAAATTTTAATCTTTCCTCCTTCAAACTTCAAATTCGTGGGCTCCCACTTAAAAGCCCACTTGCCTCCCTTCTTTTTCATTTACTTAACCATAACAACCCTAGCCCACATAATTGCTTCCCCATCATTTACAAATCATTCCAAAGGCTAAAGCCCATTTTAATAAACCTAAAGCCTTATAACCATTTAAACAAAACCGAATTTATTCATAACAATATTTTAAGGCCTAATTTAATATTTCCTTATTCTTTGAAAATCTAATACCAAAATTAAAATTCTAATTTACCTCAATTCCTTCAATTTAATAATTCTTACTTAAGCACTAAAATCTCAAATTCCAAATTAGACTTCTCAATTCCATCAATTAAAACAATCATCCTCTAACCTTCTTATTCATTGAATTTCTAAAATCCATACAAGCTCTAATTCAATTTTAATCTCCATCACCTAAATTCATAGCAACCTCAATTTATATAATTCTTTTTAATACGAATTATGCATCACAATTAATAATTATCAACAAATTTCATTTCACCAAATCCTTTCATCTAATAATCATAACTTAAGCAATAAAATTGCTTAATCCTCAATATAATTCCAAACACATTAAAAATCATCAAATTAAACCTCAAAATAATTGAAACATGCCTATTGCGAATCGGGGCCCAACAACATGCATGCCTCAGATTTTGTCTTCTACGTAGATTGCTTTTCTTCAATGTCTTGATCACTACTTCTTAATATTTTGAGCTTTAATTTTTTCAAATAACCTACAATAAAAAAATACAAAATGTAGCATCAATTGTCTAAAAATTAATTTATTATAATTAAACCAAAATATGACAATTTATGCCCCTATAATTACAAACTAAATGTAAGGCACAATAATTCAAATATTAATCAAATAGAGTCATAAAGACTAATTTTAGTGACAAAAAACCCCTCCAAAAGATATGAAATTATATTGGAATAAATGGGTTTGTCAACTCCCCCACACTTAGCTTTTTGCACTCCTGGGCAAATTATCAATAAAGAAATCCAAAATTAAACTCAATACAAGCAAACATAAAACCGACAAGGCAAGAATATGCAATCAACTCAAACAACCTCTATCCTTAATCATCCAACAGTCATGGAATGCTTCGGTGCAACGAAGCTAACACAAGAGACATAGCAAGATAGAAGAAAAAGAAACATAGTAGAGCTCTCATAGGTATAAGTGTTTCACTCATCTCTCAAATAGGCAAATTTCACTCAATCTACCTAGATTAGCACCTACCATAAGCTTGTAAAAATTCTACTTTCTCCACCACTAACATACCACAGATTCATGATCAAGGGGACTTTGTAGGATTGTAATGTTGATGAAAGGCTAATGAATGAATGAAATGGAAAAGAGAAGGAAAAAAAATGACAAATGTATTGCATAAGTATTAACAATAACTCAAAATGAGTTAAAGCGCAACCATCAATTGAATACCAATGTGCAATTATCATCTTTCAAGACCCAATCTTTAATCTTCAATCTACCAAAGGATGCCTTATTTCAAACTTTATTCTTTTTGGCCAAATTATTTTCTTTTTTTTTTGCTTTTTTTTCTTTGTTTTTTTTTTACAAATTTGGCGTACCCGAACCCAAGAAGATAAAAAACAACAAAAATTATGCACATTTAATCATGAAGAACATAACGTAACTCATGCAAAACATTTGTGCCAAAAACAGCGGAATGAATAAAAGTGAAGGCTCAAAGGGGGTAAGCAAAGGTCAATTGAAATGACTTGTGTTTGGGAAAAAGGGTTTAGAAAAGAATACCCCTATCATACCCACAAATCTAGGTATTAATGCAGCTTTGAAAAAGAATCTATACAAGTTCTAGAGGCTAACCAAGCTAGGTAGAAATCACACAAGGTGAGAAAGAAAAATAAGGCTCAAAACTCCTTCCAACAAGGTTTTATCTAAGATATTTCCTTCCTCAAATCAAGTTATACCACAAGGTTAGTAACACTGCACCAAAGGCACTCCACTATGCTAATTAACTAAGAATAAAAATTAATCAAATCAAAAACGTACTCAAACCTTGACATGTCAATGTTCAAATGCATAAGCAACAAGGATTTGAAAACAAAACCCAAGGAATGCAAAAGTCAAGTACGAAGTGGAAATAAAAACGCAGCAAACCGTTCACAAGAGAAAAAAGAAAAAAGAATCAAACAAACAGTGCAAAATGATAAGGCAATAAAATGACAATCCAAGCAGTGGCAAACAATTCAACCAAATCAATCCCTCCCCCACACTGAAAACAACACATTGGCCTCAATGTAAAAAAAATAACTATAGGCGAAATGTCAAAAGCAAGGGAAAACTAACAAACCATAACTAAAGGAAAGAAATAACTAACACTACTTCCTACTAAAAAGGTTCCTTCCCCCACACTGATTCCGCATTATCTCAGTAGACAAATATCACTAGTAATATAACAAAGAATAAAAGGATAAAGGTAGAAGGAAACAACCGTGTGATTAAGGGGGTCTGTGATCCTCATGGTAGTGTTTAAGCAGATGACCGTTGACTTGTGAAACATGACCAGTAGCTTCATCCACTAGCTCTACCGTTCTAAATGAATGCACTTTGGTAACTTTGAAAGGACCCTCCCATTTGGTGACGAACTTTCCGGGCATCAATTTTAGCCGAGCCTTGAACTTTAGAACCCTGTCACCTTCATAAAATTCTTTCCTCAGAATCTATTTGTCATGAATCATTTTCAGCTTATCCTTGTAGATTATGGCATTATCATAGGACTCAAGTCTTATCTCTTCAAGCTCTTGGAGTTGCATTGTTCGGTTTTCAAGTGCAGATTCAAGATCTGCATTACACGCCTTGATCACCCAATAAGATTTGTGCTCGATCTCTATAGGTAAATGGCAAGACTTGCCATAAAGCAACCGGAAAGGGGACATGCCTATAGGGGTCTTGTAGGCAGTCCTGTAAGCCCATAGCGCCTCCTCGAGCCTTTCACTCCAATCTTTTCGGGATGGCTTCACAATTTTTTCTAGTATACGCTTCACTTCCCGATTGGAGACTTCAGCCAATCCATTTGTCTGAGGGTGGTAAGGAGTAGCCAGCTTGTGATTAACTCCATACTTAGCAAGTAAAGACTTGATAGTCCTATTGCAGAAATGTGTTCCTTGGTCACTGACGATTGCTCTTGGAATGTCGTACCTGCAAAAAATATGAGCACGTAAAAATTTGGCAACAGTTGAAGCATCATCTTTCCTAGTTGGCACTGCCTCTACCCACCTAGATACATAATCTACTGCAAGTAATATATGTGAAAACCCAAATGACGGAGGAAAGGGACCCATAAAATCCATGCCCCAGACATAAAAAATTTCACAAAAATGCATAGGTCTTAAAGGCATTTCATGCTTTTTACCCAAACTCCCAAACCTCTGGCACTTATCACAAGACTTGCAAAAAGTATAAGCATCTTTAAACAAAGTAGGCAAGTAAAATCCACACTCTAAAACCTTTCTGGCAATCCTATTAGCACTAAAATGCCCCTGCAAGATAAACAATGTGCAAAGGTAAGGATAGAGTGGATCTCATTGTTAGGAACACATCATCGGATTATCTGATCGCTGCATTGCTTCCAAAGAATTGGAGCATCCCAGGTATAGTATCTTGCCTCCCTCTTCAGCTTATCAACCTAAAACTTAGACATAAAAGGAGGCACAAAATCAGCAACAATGTAATTAACAATGTCCGAGTACCAAGGCTCCTGTATTGCCAAGGCAAAAAGTTCAGAATCAGGAAAAGAATCAACAATAAGATCAGAAGAGTCAACTCCCTTGGTGCCTTCAGGAAACCGACTAAGGTGGTCAGCAACATGATTCTCTGCTCCAGCTCGGTCTTTGATTTCAATATCAAACTCCTGCAGCAACAAAGTGTAGGAAAATTCCGGTGTGAGCATCACATACCCACTGTGCGGAAAACAAAAATTTTTATTCCGGGACCTTCCCGAAAGCCAGGACTCATATGTCTATACAACAAACTCAAACCATAACGGCCAAAGGAGACCGTCTCTAACGGTATCCACGCAGAGATCGGAAAACCTAACCGGGACAAACCCTTTGACCCGGGAATAGCTAGAACAAATTAAAGAGTGCTAGCTCTTACCTTTGTCCTTAGAGAGCTTGAGAATAACGATGGAAGAGAAGATGAAGAAGCCTTGAAGAAGAGATTGGAGGAGATGATCGTTGATGAGAGAACAATCTTCTCTCTTAGGTTTTCACAAAACCTTTCTTATTCTTCAAAAGCCACGAAGATCATCATCAAAAAGAAAGAAACTCTTTCTTTTCCTTCTTAATCCATAAGCCACGATCATCCCTCTTCATCTTTTCATTTTTGTCTTTTGTCATTAAATGCCATTTGATGACTAAGCAAATAAGGAAGCTTCTCCACCCTTCTTCCATCCACGTAAAACATATATATATATATATATATATATATATATATATATATATATATATATATATATATATATATATATATGTATGTATATATATATATATATATATATATATATATATGTATGTATATTAATCTTTGAAGTGGTCCAATCACACTAGGGTTGGTCTCTACCGCCTACTAAGGTCTGGTATGGAAAAACCCCAAAACTTTTTTCAAAGAATATCGATGTCACGATCTCATTGGGACATATCTCGATCTCATTAGGATCCATTTAGTCGTTTGCTCTCCATATATTGGAAATCATCCAAAACTATTTTACAATTCTCCGAGACACTCTTATGCGTGTGACCCATTAGGTTCCCGGTTATGTTGGCCACTTAGATTAACACTTAATCTGAGCAAGTCATGAGCGGTATCTAGCAACACATCATGACCCCAATTGACCGGAAAGTAATTGGTTTGACGAATGAACATGTATTCATCATGAACCATATCACGAACCTTTCCATAGACAATTACCCTTCAATTCGTCCTTTCACCATGTTATACCCCACTTGGTTATAAGTATGGGCAAAGTGTCAACTCTTACTAGACTGAGTAAGTCAAATCTAGTCCAAGTGATATCAGTTCTTTTCCTGGGACTCATTACTTAATATGTCAATGAAGACATTCTTCATGACATATATGCTCCGGCCAGAGACTTCCAAGTAATGACCCTGACAAGAGGCCATAGGTATCATCTTCTGCTATCACAGAAGTGGTGAATCCTCTATTGGCTACTCAATTATCTTTGAATACCTCAAACTGTACCCAATCACCACCCTATGAACAACCTCTGTAAACTAACAAGGAATGGAGTCAAAGCACAGAATCAGTATCCAAGATATCCTTGAGCACCTCAAGTCTAAGGATACTTGCACCATTGCTATGATGAGATTATCACTGACATTAGAATAGAACATCCATGTGATGATCTCATAGCAGGTCATCCAATGTACTTACTACCTCTAGTAAGCATCCACATCTTAACCTAAATATCTCATATTTACACTTACGAGATCCACCGCTTGATCAAATCAAGGAGCTTGAGATGTCTAGTCTCTCGGATTACCGATGTCGGTCTCGGAATCCTATGACTAGGAATAATTTAGATACTAACATAATTGCACATGATAGGAATCTCAGTAGTATGATCACATCACAATTTCCTTCATGCTATGTCATATATCATGGACTTCATTAATTTGCTTATAGATCAATATTCATTCATAAATAATGAACATCAAATTAATGAAATATGCCTTTCTTTATTTATTCATAAAGTATGTACACAACTTTGTACAAAATGCGCTAAAGGCGATTACCTTCAGGGCACTACTCTAACACAAAGCCCATCTCAATAGTCTTGGTTTAGATTGAGGCTTCTTAAACAAGTACCGCACCGTTGTATGATCTGTAAAAACAACCACTCGAGAGTTTATTAGATATTGTCTAAACTTATCCAAAGCAAAGATTATAGCAAAAAGTTCTTTCTCAGTAGTGGTATAGTTCACTTGAGCGGAGTCAAGTGTCTTGGAGGCATAAACTATCACTCTAGATTGCTTTTCCTCCCTCTGTCCAAGCATAGCACCAACTGCAAAGTTAGAAGCATCACAAGATAGCTCAAAAGGCAAATCCCAGTTAGGTGCAGTCAGAATAGGAGGTGAAACAAGCAAAGACTTCAAAGTATTAAAAGCATGTCTACATTTATCATCAAAGTGAAAATCAATATATTTTTTCAACAATGTAGAAAGGGGTAAAGTAATTTTACTAAAATCCTTTACAAAGCGTCGATAATACCCCGCATACCCCAAGAAAGATCTCAATTCTTTTAGACAAGTAGGATAAGTAAGTGAAGAAATGATTTCAATCTTGGCTCTATCAACCTCAATCCCCTTTTGAGAGATGTGATGACCTAAAACTATGCCACTATCCACCATAAAATGACATTTTTCATAATTCAAAAATAGATTTTTTCTGAATGCATCTATCAAGAACACGTTCAAGACTAAACAAGCAATCATCAAAATTATCACCATAAATAGTGAAGTCATCCATAAAAACCTCCATATTTTGCTCCAATAAATCGCAAAAGATCGCCATCATACACCTTTGAAAGGTGCCTGGAGTGTTAGACAATCCATTTCCTTCGATAAGCGTAGGTACCAAAAGGACATGTAAACGTAGTCTTGTCTTGGTCCGCTGGTGCAATCGATACCTGGAAGTAACCTGAAAAACCATCCAAGAAACAATAGTGAGATTTCCCAGATACTCTTTCCAACATTTGATCAATAAAAGGTAATGGAAAATGATCCTTCCTAGTTGCTTCATTCAACTTCCGATAGTCGATGCACATTCTCCAAGCATTTTGAACTCTTGATGGAATGAGTTCATTACTCTCATTCTCACCACTTGTGATTCTCTCTTTTTAAATTTTACTTGTACCAGGCTCACCCACTCTTTATGCGATATGGCATATATAATCCCGCTCAATAACTTAGACACCTCCTTTTAACCACATCATGAATAAGAGGATTAAATGGCCACGGGTGGTGCCGAACTGGTTTCGACCCGTCAGCTAAAAGGATTTTATATGTGCAAACCAAGGGATCAATTCCGGGTATGTCCCCTAAAGACCAACCTATAGCCCTCTTATATCTTTTCAACACAGAAACTAGTCTCTCTTCTTCAGAACTACTCAGAGAACTGGAAATGATAACAGGCAGTTTGCAATCATCTGCAAGAAAGACATATTTCAAGTTAGAGGGAAGGGGTTTCAATTCTAAATCAGGGGGTTGCATAATATAAGGAACCAACTTTGGTATATCAAATGCATTCAATGAAAGTGGTGCATCCATGTGACTTCGGGATGAAGATTTAAGCTCTGTGCAGCGTGTATGTCCTCCACTTCCTGACCCAGTGCCAAAATCAGATGACCTGGAAACAACAGAATTAGGTTCAGTCTGATCAGTAGAAGAGGAAAGTAGATCAGAAGTAAGAGTATTATTAGAAGGGTTTAGAATAGTAGCAGGGTCATTGCTATCCTTTTCTAATACTCCAGCACCACTTGAAGAAGAAGCTACATTTGTAGCTTGCATAACAGCTTCGTTATCAACAGTTCCTGCAAAATCAAGAAACACACCTTTCTCAAGGCTATCAAGTGTAGAATTAGTGGTAATATCAAAACAAAAAGATGCATCAAAATTTTGCGAAATGGAAAGCCACCTATCTATCTCTAAATAATAGACACATGATATATCACCTTCAAATGCACAAAAATCAGAAGAATGGGTGGAGGATAAACAAGCAAGTGTTTCATGATGATTCTCACCCATATTACAACAGTCAGGCTCATGCACCTCAGTCTCATGCAATTTTTTCACATCATGGCATTCAATCAAACTAACACCCAAGTAAGAACAATCCTCATAACCATGACTCATAGCTTCTGAAAGATTAAATTGCACTTCTTGATCCCAAATTCCTATAGTGATAAGGCCCTTTTTCATGTTATTATGGTCTCAACAGTCAAAAGGAAAGGCCTACCTAGAATCAAAGTACTCTCAGAAGGAAGCTCATTAGTCATGTCAAGAACATAAAAGTCGGCAGGAAAAACAAGACCTTTGACTTGCACAAGGATATCCTCTAAAATTCCTTTAGGGTATCTCACAGTTCTATCAGCTAGACCAACACTACACTAATGTCTTTCAAAGCTTCAATACCCAAGGTCTTATAAACAGAGGTTGGCATGACATTGATTGTTGCACCTAAGTCAAGGTTGGCATGACATTGACTTGCACAAGGATATCCTCTTGAGCACGTCGCAACGTGCAGGTCGGGGAACACCTCCCGAACCCAACTTCTGCCATTTCCTTCAACCAAAATCTTCGCATCTCTTAAAAATAACTCATGTTAATCTTAGCCCATCACTCCTACTTCCATTCTAACTCAATTCAACCCAAAAATCGTTCACAAACATAACAAAATCACTAAACCTAAGGCACCTTCCACCAAAAACTCATTTCAAACATTTCACTACATTTTTCACTGTAATCAAACCCTAAACACGATCCATTCAACAAATCAAGAAGGGATGATGCTTCTACTTACTTGTTTTGGCTTAAAATCTTCAAGGATTGACAAACCCTAGCTTTCTCCTCTTCTCTCTTCCTCTTCCTCCACGACTTCCTCTTCTCTTCTTTTTAATTCTTATTTCCTTCTCTTATTTATATTCTTAATGAGTGGGAAAAGTCCATTTTGCCCTCCCACATAAGTCTTACGACTCTTAGACTTAAGTGCCATGCCCAAATTACCCTTATATATTCTTATAACCTTAATATCGAAATTTCATAAATTCAAAATCTTCGGAACTGAATTAAATTTCGATTCCTTCAAATAATTTGCATTCCCATGCCTCTAACTTATTTAGAAACAGTAATCAACTTGATTGGGTCTCTACCGATCAAGATATCATCACAATACTAAACCGTGCTCAGAAAATATCTAACTCACTTCGACCCAAACAATCTCTAAACAATCATAATTTCCCATCATGAGGTAGGTAATTGTCTTAGGAATCCAACACTTCAAAAATCAGATTAATCGAATGTCGGTCGGAAAAATTAGAAGCAAAAGACTGAAAGAGGGCTGGTCACCCTAACAGTAACAGTATTTCTGAAATTTCTATCTGTACATGCCAAGGTCCAAAATGACATACTTATAACAATGAAAAGATCTGAATATAATCAAAAACGTTCACGAGGAATTCAAAAGCAATAGCAACCTCTAATTAGGTCAATTCGTCGATCGAAACTTCTGTCTAGGAATGTCTCATCCTATACTTCATCCAAACTAATAACATTTCATATCTCCCAAATTTCGTAACCAGAGATAACATATTCTATATCATTGACAAACTAGGATAATCTTCTATATCTTTCATGTATATCACTGAACTTAATTCAAAACATATCTATCTATAATTTGTCTCAAATCACATTACACACCTAAATGTACACTTATGAACAGTTTCACAAATACTTAACTTGTCTCAAAGCACTGCATATACAATCCTACACTAAGAACATTTACAAAAGCAAAGTCAAATGATCATAACTTTGACTGATCAAAACTTCCACTCCCGATATCTAAACATATCATACTTTATGGCTACAAAGAGCTCTCAACAAAAGCTACAATTTTCATTAAGCTCATTTTCTCAAAATCTGCTTAAATCAAAAAGTTAACTCTCTATGACCAAAAGTCAAACTTTCTCAATTCTTCAAATTCTCACTCTTTCACTATTTGTTTCATACTCTTCAACTCCATTTCAATCAACTCATTCACTTTAACTTTTCTAATAAATTTCATAGTACCACACAATATTTACTCAGAACCTCACATCAATTTCATGTATTAACCTCAAAATATCATCTTAATTCGTTCAAACTAGCATTGTTCACATCAAACCTTAAACATAATCATCCAAATTCAAAATTTTCTCTTCCTGTAACATCCCGTCACCGATGAGATGGGTACAGTTCATTGCATACGTATTTTTGCATGTGCAAGCATGATTTAATTATGTATAATTGGCAATGATTGTATTGGTATTCGTACGTACATACATGTATGACATATTTTCGGTTTGATTTGGATGACTTGGATGTGGAAATGATTAGGGCAAGTGTAATAATTAGGTCATATTAGGCTCGAGAATTGAAATTGAGTTAAAAATGAAAGTTAGGAAATTGAATTATGAAATTGGAGTATATGATTATGAGTTTTCTATTTTTGAGGATTTATAGGAATTTTTTTTCTGGAATTTTCGGAGCAATAGGCCCAGATCGGAAAATTGATCAATGACTGGTTAATTGGACTTCCGGTTCCGAAATTGATTATCTAATGGAACGGAAAGATTAGAAATTTGGATTGAGGAATTAGGATTTAGCCATTGGAATTCGGGAGAAATTAGAATTTGAAATTGGATCGAGGTGGTTCGGATTCGGACTTGTGGCAATTAGAATTGCAAATCAAACCTTAAATCCTTTAATATATATAGCTCTTACCTTTGAAAATTGCTTCCACGATGCTCCTCCATTTTGAAAGAAATCATAGGTTTGCTCTTGATTCTTCTTCCTCTTTCCATCATCGTGGATCTTCCTCTTAGATTGTCTTCTTCTTCCATCCTTGATCTCTTCCTTTGGCTTGAAATTGGAGAGCATGACATTTGGGTTTGAGTTTGGTGTTGCCGTGGGTGTCGTGGGTGGTGATTTAGCTTGAGACTTGGTTTACCTTGGTGATTTTGAAGGATTAGAAGCTTGAATCAAGTAAGTTATTGTTCTTTCATGCTTTACATAGTTAATTTGATCATGGATTTGAGTATTTAATTGTTTGGGAATTCAGAAGTTTCGGAAGTTAGGGTTAGGAGGAAATTTGGTGATTTTAATTTGGGTATTTGTGGAATAATGCGACGAACAGAAGATTCCACGCCGCGACGAGGAGCTAGACGTCACGACGAGGACGTCTATTTTGGGCAAAATAGTAATTCTTTTTATTTGAGAATTTTGAGGTTAAAATGGGGCTAGTCAGAAATTATTGGGAGTATAGTCAATTGAATTAGGGTATTAGGAATTGCTATGGATTTGAGTGAAATTGCGGAATTGTGAGGATTCGGGAATAAGGTCAGAAATGTCATAACATGTATAGTACGTACATTATTCGATACATATGCATCATT
The DNA here is from genome assembly GCA_029891385.1 of Erythroxylum novogranatense. Taxonomy (NCBI): domain Eukaryota; kingdom Viridiplantae; phylum Streptophyta; class Magnoliopsida; order Malpighiales; family Erythroxylaceae; genus Erythroxylum; species Erythroxylum novogranatense. The sequence continues at coordinate 27,063,106 of CM057233.1, read as the reverse complement.
GAGTATTAGAATTGATACAATTAGTAACGTTATTTATGTTTTGATTGTTATAGAGGTGCTAGTAGACAGCCGATTGTCCGACGTAGGCGAGACTTCCCGGCAGTAGCTCGGAAGTTCTGAGGTGAGTAACCTAGTTGGTTTCTCAACCTATATGTGTTAAATTCGATGCAATATGTCATGTGGAGTTAAGGATGGATTCTATGTGTTTGTTTTGATTGATTTCGGACCACAGGTGTTCGAAATATTTGGACTGTGATATAGAAGTGTTAATTGTGTATAAAGTGTTCATAATTGGTTCCAAATGGTGAGAATTAGGTATATGAAATTTTAGTGTGATGCATGTATTGTAAATTGGACATGTGCATACATGCATAACAGTATGATCAGATAAAGGCAGTTGTGACGGTGCGTACCGTATCGAGCTTTAAGCTCAGCGCACGTGACTTCGTGCTTAACGATTTTTGAGCTTTATGCTCAGCGTATTAGGGCTTTTGAGCCCAATGTTTTCGAGCCAATGGCTCAGCGTATATGAGCTCAAAGCACGGTCACAACAACGAAAGAAAATGAAAGAGTCACATGCACATTGGATATATGAATGTTTACATGTGAATTGTGTGAAAGGCATATCGCCTTATAAATGTGAAATCGACTGCATGTGATTTCTTGTTTGTGATATATGTACGATATTGTGTGAGCGTTTGAATATGCATGAGTTGGGTGGACCATCGATGATGGTTTCTCACCGAGTTATAAACTCACCCAACATTGCATCTAATTTTCAGAGACGATGATAGTTTGACTCCTAGCTCCGGTCAGTGAGACTTTTTCTGCTGTGTGAGTGCCGGCGAGAGGAGCATGGCCCACAGATCGGTCAGCTGGGGATCTTTTAGGATATTTTGTGGATGACTCATCTAGGAGTTGTGTTAGTTCTTTTGGGCTTGTACAGTTGTATATATGAATGATGTACTTATGGTTTTAAGAATGAAATGAGAAGTACGATTTGGTTTTAAAAACTTAGTGAATGTGATATTACTGCTTTATTATATTGATGCCTTGAGGCTTATAGAAATGATCGAATCGTAGTGCACCCTCGTCGTAGGTTATGCATCGGTACGACCTACGGGAGTCCCGGTGTATACTCTACGGAGAGGGGGCGCTACATTAGGTGGTATCAAAGCATGGTTTGGCATCTTTTGGGCATAGTATATTTTAGGCTTGAATTTTGTAAGAAAAACAAGAAATTGATCGAAATTGTGGTTTTATTGTAGGTCATCCGTTCTTGGTGATCAGGTAGATCAACCAGCTGACCAAGGATTATTCGGAGTGAGTAGGGAGTCTTCAGTGCCTCTGTATGAGGAGTAGCCTCCTAGAGCTCCCATGAGATGGGACAGGAGGTATGATCGTTTGCGTAAGCAGGGAGCTGTGGACTTCTATGGCAGCACAGACCCTACTGAGGCTGAGATATGGTTGGAGAGGACCGAGCGGGTCCTAGATCAGATGGATTGCGACCCTGAGGAGCGCTTCGATTATGCTATCTCTTTGCTTCAGGGTCCAGCTTATCAGTGGTGGAAGACTGTCCCGGGTAGTTGTAACATCCCGTTACCGATGTGAGGACATATCGATAATTTGGATGGATTGAGCAGTGAGTGCATTCTTAATTGAATTGCACATATAGTTTGCCTCTGCATCAGTGATACATGAGTTAATTGCACATGCATACATAGTGACATGCATTCATGATTGTTCCAGCATATTAAATTGTGATTATGAGTGAATTGTGAATTTTGAGATAGTGAGTTAGAAATGATTTAAAGTGAATTAAGGGATAATATGAGCTGTATAGTTGAGTTAGAGAGAGAATTGAATGTTAGAGAATTGGAAATCGAAAATTTAGTATGAGATCGAGTGTTTTATATTTTTGAGAAATTATGAGAATTTTTGTAATAAGTCATTGAAATTAGAGATCAAAATTAAGTGAATTTGAGGATAGTGATCTCTAGTGTTTAAACCAACCCTTATATATATATATATACTTTTGAAGTTGAGAGAAAGCTTGTTCTTCTTTCCCTTGTGGTTCACCGTCGATGATCTTCCCCTTTCCTCTTGGAGATTTCGTTGTCTCTTCTTCATTGTAAGTGAAGATCTGCTGGATCATTTGAGTTTGATATCTAGCTTGGAGTTGGAGAATCATCGTGATTGTTAGAGCTTGAGAGGAGTTTCGGAAGATTTTTAGGGTTAACGACCGATTCTTTGATTTGGTAAGTTTCATTGTGTTCAATGTTGTATTTATGGTTATTTATGGCATTTGTGGCATCTTGATGAGTTAGATGGGGTAGGTGAATGTGTTTAATGGAGGTTTTAAGAGTATTAATGACAGAAATGAGAATCGGAGAAGACGAATCAGTCGCACATCGCGACGAGCGTTGAGACCTGAGGGCTTCGTCGCGACGAATAAATTAAATTTATTCGCCGCAACGAGCTCAGTTGACGCCGCGACGAGCGTACGTCGCGATGAGCCAAGTGAGACGTCGCGACGAGCGGATGAGTTTTACGCCGCGTCGAGTGACTCGTAGGCGCTGCGGCGAGCGACCTGTACGTCGCGACGAATGGACATACGTCGCGATGAAGGGGGGGTAGTTTTCTGAAGTGCAATAACTTAATCTTTTGAGCATAACTTTTAGTGTAGACCTCCAATTGAGATGATCCTTAATTCGTTATGAACTAGAGAAAGAGGTCTACAAGTGTGGTATTAATTGAGAGTTGAACTTTGATTTGAGAGATCATAATTTATCAAAAGAGAGTCTATTGCAGTATTGAATGTGACTTTAGTGTTATGTATTGAATAATTAGAGTTTCAATTGGAGAATTATGGTATTGAGGGATATTATGGACCTAGTGAATAGTGAATTATTGATATAAAGTGAGAGATAGAGGAATTGGAATTGAGAGCTGGAAATCATGATAATGCATCATATTATTTTAAATTGAGACATGTGCATTAGTGAATTTGATTAATTGAGCATCTAGTGATGAGAATTCATTTGAATTGTTATAGAGGCACCGTTGGATCGACAGTCCACGGATATTGCTAGGACTTCCAAGCAGTAGCTCAGAAGTTACAGGTGAGTAACCTAGTTGGTTCCTCGACCCTTAAGTGATAATATGTGCTGTGAATATGTGAATTAACTGCAAATGTGAGTGTTTGTAAATGTGAATTAAATGTGCGGAGTTTATGAGTAGTGCTCTGAGATGCGATAGATTGAGTGATGCAATACATATATGTGTTAGTGATTGTGCAGTGTGAGTACTTTATAGTTGTGAGATACATGTGCTGAGACTGCGAGTGAATATTCTGAAAGAGATAAATTGTGTTGAGTGAAATACATATATGTGCTAGTGAATGTGTAAGTGCAAGTGCATGTAGACATAATTAACAGTTGTGACTGGAGCTTAGTGATCAGAGCTTTAAGCTCGATAATCAGTGAATGGGCCTAAGGCCATAAAGAGATTAGTGCATACCCAGAGGACTCTCCTATCCCTATAGTGAGCGGGCAGTAGTGCATACCCAGAGGGCTCTCCTACTTGCCAAAAATGTGAATATCGACGTTCAGTCACAACAACGACATAAAAAGAGAATTTGCATACATTATGCATCTGACTGTGTAGTGAAATTGAGAATGCGTGCAAATATGTGGCAACTGTGAAATGATATGTTTGAGCTGTATTATAGCATAAAATGTGTATAGTTTTCTAAAATGTGTAAAGTGTTTATAATGTTTCAAATTGTGTTAAAATATATCTATGTGATATATCATGTGTATATGCATGAGTTGGGTGAACCATCAATGATGGTTTCTCATTGAGTTCGCAAACTCACCCAACATTGCAATATATTTTTCAGGGCAGCGTTAGTAGGACTCTAGCTCCCGTGATAGATCTTCCTGCAGTGAGAGTTCGTGAGCAAGTGAAGCGATGGATCACAGGTCGGTCAGCTGGGGCGACTTTTAAGGATGACCTAGTATAGACGTTTTTATTAGTTTCCTTTTTGGGTTACTGTATTGAGACTTTAGGGGACTAATAGACTTGTCTATATTTTGGATTGATATTATGCAATGAGATTAGAGTTTTAAATTTTAGTGATTTGCTTATTGCGGTTTAATTATATTGATGCCATGCGAGTATTTAGTGATAGTTGCGAGCGGTAGCACTTCCTTGCTATGGGATATGCGTCGGTACGACCCACGGGTATCCCGGTGTGTACCCTATGGTGAGGGGGCGCTACAGTAGTTCCACCAGGCCTTGTGTATTAACTTGGGCTGATTTTCTGAGGGCCTTCTGAGATAATTTTATGCCCAAGGTTTATTTGGAAATGAAGATGCAGCAGTTCTTTGAGCTGAGACAGGGGTCCATGTCAGTAGCTGATTATGAGGTTAGGTTCAATGAGCTGTCAGCATATGCTTCTGTTTTGATTGCCTCTGAGGCTGATAGGTGCCGGAGATTCGAAGGAGGGCTTAATATGGAGATTCGTGCACTGTTAGCTTAGTGGATATGGGCACCTTTGGAGTTGAGAGCGACTTAGTGAAGATAGGCGAACTTCGAGATAGAGTCGAGCTGAGACTGGTCAGGGATTAGGAGGCAAGCGATCTAGTGACAGTCAGGGTAGCTCTGGTAGGAGCTTGAGTAGACGCCAGAGCAGATTCAGATCGGCAGGGGGATTTAGACAGTCGGGTATTGGTCAGAGAGGGAGATTTGGACAGATTGGTAGTGGCAGTAGTAGTGACAGAGGGGCAGGACAGGCCTTGCCAGTATGTGTGCATTGTGATAAGAGGCACAGTGGAGAGTGCTGGAGAGTGACAGGAGCCTGTTTAGCCTGTGGATTTATGGATCATATGATTCGGAGTTGTCCTCTGACTTTGGGAGTTCAGTCAGCTGCTAGTGGGAGAGCTGGTAGTAGCTCAACGGTGTAGCAGAGCCGTAGCGGTGGACCTGGATATAGGGGCCGAGGCAGAGCCCGAGGTAGAGGTGGAGATTCCTTTATGGGGTGTCCGAGGGGCGAGGCAGTAGGCCGCAGTCCCAGGCCAGGGTCTACGCCATGACCAGGTAGGAGGCCCAGGATTCTCCCGATGTGGTTCCAGGTTTGCTTCTGCTCTTTAATATTGAGGTTTATGCATTGATAGATCCAGGGTCCACGCATTCTTTTATTGCACCGCATGTGGCATGTAGATTGCATGTGGATAGGGAGATGTTGTAGTGTGGGTTAGAGGTGAGTACACCTCTAGGTAGCACTACCGTTTTGGGAGAGGTCTGCAAGGAGTGTCCGATCATGATTGATCAGTCGGAGTTGAGTGCAGACCTGATAGTGTTACCTCTGAGAGAGATAGATTAGATTTTGGGGATGGACTGGCTCACTGCCCATAGGGCTATTATGGATTGTTATACCAAGGAGGTCGTATTGGAGTCTCCTGGTCAGCCGAGGGCTGTATTTCGAGGTGTTAGTCAGGCAGTGCCAGCCAAGATGATCTCGTTCATGAGTGCTCTGAGATTGATGCGAGGGGGTTGTGAGGCTTATTTGGCGCATGTGGTGGATTCTAGAGTGCAGCAGAGTTTGCAGGATGTCCCTGTGATCAGGGAGTTTCCAGATGTGTTTCCCGAGGAGTTACCGGGTTTGCCGCCGGATCAGGAGACAGAGTTTGAGATAGACCTCATTCCAGGTACCGCTCCTATATCGATACCTCCGGATAGGATGGCACCGGTGGAACTGAGGGAGCTTAAGGCTCAGCTGCAGGAGTTATTGGATAAGGGATTTATCAAGCTGAGTGTTTCGCTGTGGGGAGCTCCGGTGCTGTTTGTGAAGAAGAAGGATGGGACTTCGAGGTTATGCATCGATTATAGGCAGCTCAATTAGGTTACAGTTAAGAATAAGTACCCATTGCCTAGAATCGATGATTTATTTGATCAGTTGTAGGGAGCTCAGGTGTTTATCAAGTTGGATTTGAGATCCGGATATTATCAGTTGAGGATCGCAGAGGCCGATGTCCCTAAGAGCGCTTTCAGGAGCAGGTACGGGCATTTCGAGTTCTTAGTGATACCGTTCGGGTTGACTAATGCCCCAGCAGCATTCATGGCTTTGATGAATAGAGTCTTTCAGCCATACCTGGATCAGTTTGTTATTGTGTTTATTGATGATATCCTAGTGTATTCGAGGTCTAGACAGGAGCATGCGGAGCATCTGAGGATAGTGCTGCAGATTATGAGGGATAGGCAGTTGTACGTCATGACGAAGGGATGAGTACATCGCGACGAGCGGATTTTGTCTGTACGTCGCGACGAGCAACAACGCACGTCGCGACGAACAGAAGATTCCACGCCGCGACGAGGAGCTAGACGTCGCAACGAGGACGTCTATTTTGAGCCAAATATTGATTCTTTTTATTTGAGAATTTTGAGGTTAAAATGGGGCTAGTCAGAAATTATTGGGAGTATAGTCAATTGAATTAGGGTATTAGGAATTGCTATGGATTTGAGTGAAATTGCGGAATTGTGAGGATTCGGGAATAAGGTCAGAAATGTCATAACATGTATAGTACGTACATTATTCGATACATATGCATCATTGAGTATTAGAATTGATACAATTAGTAACGTTATTTATGTTTTGATTGTTATAGAGGTGCCAGTAGACCGCCGATTGTCCGACGTAGGCGAGACTTCCCGGCAGTAGCTCGGAAGTTCTGAGGTGAGTAACCTAGGTGGTTTCTCAACCTATATGTGTTAAATTCGATGCAATATGTCATGTAGAGTTAAGGATGGATTCTATGTGTTTGTTTTGATTGATTTCGGACCACAGGTGTTCGAAATATTTGGACTGTGATATAGAAGTGTTAATTGTGTATAAAGTGTTCATAATTGGTTCCAAATGGTGAGAATTAGGTATATGAAATTTTAGTGTGATGCATGTATTGTAAATTGGACATGTGCATACATGCATATGATATGATCGAGATAAAGCGGTTGTGACCGGTGCAGCCACCGTATCCAGAGCTTTAAGCTCAACGCACAGGGCTTCGTGCCCAACGATTTTCAGAGCTTTATGCTCAACGTATTAGGGCTTTTGAGTCCAATGTTTTCAGAACCAATAGCTCAACGTATATGAGCTCAGGCGCACGGTCACAACAACGAAAGAAAATGAAAGAGTCACATGCACATTGCATATATGAATGTTTACATGTGAATTGTGTGAAAGGCATATCGCCTTATAAATGTGAAATCGACTGCATGTGATTTCTTGTTTGTGATATATGTACGATATTATGTGAACGTTTGAATATGCATGAGTTGGGTGGACCATCGATGATGGTTTCTCACTGAGTTCGCAAACTCACCCAACATTGCATCTAATTTTTCAGGACAACGATAGTTTGACTCCTAGCTCCGGTCAGTGAGACTTTTCCTGCTGTGTGAGTGCCGGCGAGAGGAGCATGACCCACAGGTCGGTCAGCTATGGATCTTTTAGGATATTTTGTGGATGACTCATCTAGGAGTTGTGTTAGTTCTTTTGGGCTTGTACAATTGTATATATGACTGATGTACTTATAGTTTTAAGAATGAAATGAGAACTACAATTTGGTTTTAAAAACTTAGTGAATGTGATATTACTGCTTTATTATATTGATGCCTTGAGGTTTATAGAAATGATAGAATCGTAGTGCACCCTCGTCGTAGGTTATGCATCGGTACGACCTACGGGAGTCCCGGTGTACACTCTACGGAGAGGGGGCGCTACACTTCCTCTACGCATGACTAAGTCACTTCAATTTTCTCGTTTAATGTCAAATTAAAATTCACAAATCTAAGAAAGTTCGGGGTCCAACATGCCCCCTCTATTCTCTTCTCTCGTCTAATCTTTTTCACTAACCTCTCAAGTTCAAGATTTAAAGGATTTAAAGGTAAAGTCCTATCACTCCTAAGCATAAAACAATAACAATAAGAGCAAGGCACGAAACTGACTCACACAAAAAGATTAGGAAAAAGAATAAAAATAAAAATAAAAATAATAAAATAATAAAATAAAAATAAAACTTAAAAAAATCAAGAAAGAAGAAAAGAAGAAAAAGAATCTAATGAGTACAAGTGAATGTCAGTATGGATGACGATATATTTTGTAGTGTATGAAAGAGTGTAAAAACCTGTAATATGCACAAGAAATCAAAGAATGTCAAAAATTGTTCCAATATGCACAAAAAAGCAACCAAAAACTTTTATCTAGCTAAAATAAAAAATAAAAACAGTCAAAAGTTACTTGACACTTAGGAACCAATTTTTTGGTTCCTCGGTAATGACGCCACTTGAATTAGCCCTTTTTCGTACGATTGTCGCCTTGGAGTTACTTCAAAAATTTAACCAAGGATTGCGTATAGCGCAACCTCGGGTCATTCTCTTGAGGAACCAAAAGTGAAATTAATTTCCTAAGTTACTAGATGCAATGCAAACTAGACTATAAAATGGGGTTGATTTTAACAATTACCGCTAAAAATTGCAACAAATGAAGATAAACGCAAAGGACTTGTTTTTGGTATTTTAAAAATTGAAATGAGAAATTTGAAATAACAACGAGTGAATTAAATAAGAAAACAAACATAAGTAATTAACAATGATAAACACAATCCTTCAGTTCAATAACGCAGGCAATCATCACTCAAAAAGATATGGGAATTAAAACAATTAAACCAAGAATTAAAATCGAGCTTTTATCTAACAACCGAGCCACCTCAAATTGTTATAAAAAATATTTTCCAAAAATCCCAATTTTCTAACTGCCACCAGACTAGTAAAATAGAATTAAGGATACTAACACCAATGCTCGACTTTGACGCAATATTTAAGAAACAGAATTAATGCTAGCAACAGATAAAATGTTCCAAATAATTCAAGCCACCTTGAATAATCACCAATTTCGCTAAAATCTCAATACAAAGTTTTGACCCAAAACAGAGTAATGAAATTAAATCCGAAATCAACACAATATCAATCGCCAAACAATAATCCAGTCATAAAACACAACTCCAAATAATTAAATATTAAAATCTATGAATTACTAATTAACTAAATGGACAAAATAAAAATGCAGTTTTAACTCCCCTAGAAAAATCCAAGCTCCTACCATTTCCATTGAACCGAAGGATTAGGAAAAACTAGCCGCAAAAAGTCATTGAAGCCGCTACCGAGGTTGAACTCCGATGGTCAGCCATAGGATTTTCGGATTTGGTGAAGACGACAAAGAAAACGGAATAAATCCCCTTCCTACGCAACCTTGTACAGAACATGCAACAAGACCACCAGCTCCTATCTTCTTTAGTGTGATTAATTAAATCCTCCCTTCTTGCTCCACAACGCCTGCCTTTGCCCCTATCTCCACAGCACCAAGCCAATGTTAACTCACGTTTTTCCTCTTATTTTCACAGCACCAACACATCAGATTTTGCTGTTGTCTCCTTCAGATTTTTGCCAACGTCGTACAAGGCAGCACACTCCCCACACACTCACACAACGCCACTCCACTATATGCACAAAAACAACGTTTTTCTCCACCAGCAACAGCAGCCCACAACCCACTCCTAAGGCAGTACACACTCACGCACAAAGCAAGCACTCAACACTAAACACCACCTGCTGCTTATTTCCGTTCAAAGCTCACACTTGACGTTATTTTCTTCTTAGTTTTCCTGCCTTCATGCACAGCTGCCCATCACCAACTCACACAAAACACGTTACTCACACACCCAACTACTTCACGTTAAACCATACACACACTTCACACACTTACACAACTCCACTCACGCACTCACCTATTTACTCACGTCTCACTCTTCACACACTCACACACCCAGCACAAGCACACACGTCCCTCTCAAGCCACTTCCAAAGCCACCTGTTGCCTTCACTTTGTATTTTTATTTCTCCAGCTAGCATGCACTCTACTCCACTTTTCCAACTCCAACGCAACAGCCAAGTACTCAATTAGTTACTCACAAAACATCCACTTCTCCACAACACTCTTAGTTACTCACAAGCTAAAAATGTACTACATGTTTTTTTTCTTATGTTTTAAGTCACTCACAAGCCACTCACACACTAAGCACAACGTCTCCACTCCACCAGCTTGCAAACAACCCACACGTTATTTTTCTTTTCCCTCTCAGCTAACGCCTCCAGTAGCAGCCACCACACAAGTCACTCACAAGCACACAACAAAACCACCAATTGCTGTTTTTACTCTCCCCTTCACGCATCACTGGTCGCAGCCTCCTCCCTTGGTCCACCAACCATACCTTCAGCCCTCTCTTCTAGCTGGCTCTCTTCACGTTGTCTCCCACTTTGAAATGTGACAATCAATTGGCTAATTTTGGTCTACCAATAGACATAAGCACTCATACAAATAGCCAATGTGTTGTCGATTTCTCTTTAGGTCCTTTAGCACATGCATGCCTCAGATCTTGTCTTCTACGTAGATTGCTTTTCTTCAATGTCTTGATCACTACTTCTTAATATTTTGAGCTTTAATTTCTTCAAATAACCTACAATAAAAAAATACAAAATGTAGCATCAATTGTCTAAAAATTAATTTATTATAATTAAACCAAAATATGAAAATTTATGCCCCTATAATTACAAACTAAATGTAAGGCACAATAATTCAAATATTAATCAAATAGAGCCATAAAGACTAATTTTAGTGACAAAAAACCCATCCAAAAGATATGAAATTATATTGGAATAAATGGGTTTGTCACTTGCCAAAACTTTTGAAGCTCAGAGTCCATTTCCCCTGGAGCATTTGATGCAATGCTGTGTAAAGTCTCCAACCTATCAACAGGTAGTTTTTCAGGCTCTCCAGACTTGCCTTCATGGTGTTTAGGAACAACTACATCAACTCTCCCAATAGGCTTTCTACCTTCCACGTCAAGTTTCATATCTTCATACTCGCAGCAATCTGTGTTTGCACCTTCAGAATCTTTGTATCTGACAGAAGAAAGTATTAAAGAGTGTTCTTCAAGCATCTTGTAAAGTAATCGGTGACCTTTTGCATGACGGAAGACTCCCCATAAGAAATGTTTCATGCTTGACCTTGCCATAATAGCTATAAGAAGAAGATTTTGCATCAAATTAAGGAAGATGTTCAGAAAAATATACTCACTTGGTTTGCATATTCTGCTACACATAACATTATATGGACTGCCACATAACTCCAGCAACAGTTTAAGAAGCAAAAGTCCTTTTCTTTCCCATCATTTATCGTGAGTGTGTGTGTGTGTGTGTAGGTTGGAAGGTGTTAGAACTCTAGACTTATAATACTAGAGTTCCTCTATATTATTTCAATATATCTGTAAAATATTTATCACTACCGAATAGTGGGGTAGTATTTCTCCCTAACCAGAGCAAATTTGCTCCTCAAAAGGTATGAATCCTTCTGTCACTCTCTTCTCTCAATTCTTTTGCCTATCCTCCTCCCTTCTTCTTTTCCCCCTTTTATAACCTCCCTAGGTACATTCTATTATGCCTAACTAATTAGCCACCTCAGCTGATAACTAACTCCTTCCTTCGCCCACTATCCTTCCTCTGGAATAATCCTCTCTCTCTCTCCAGAAGATCCTAACATTGCCTCCTCCTGGAAGAGCAACCTTGTCCTCAAGGCTGAAGTGAGGAACCATGGTGCGACATTCCAGAGCTATATCCCCCTCCTCCTCCATTTCTGCTTGCAAGGCGATAATTTCTACATTCTTAGTCAGGGTTTCATTGTCATCCAGTATTAACAACTGGAGTTGTCGTTCTGGACATTGATGGAGGGGATGAAATTTCTCCCCACATCCGAAGCACAACCCCTTGGCCTTGCGATCCATTAGCTCGTGGTACGAAAGGTATCGCAAGCCTCAATTTTTCTCCGTAGATAGTCTTCATTCCCCTTCCCCTGGTCTAGTCGGCGTCGAAAGGTGAGAACCGACGCCTCGGGTCGGCGATCGGGGCTAGAATCTATGACTCGTCGCATTTCGAGTTGGACCCGACCCGTCCTCTGCACGACCCGCTTCATAACCCACAATATTAGAGGACCCCGACTCCGTATAAGGAGGTTGACCCCGACTCTGGCTTCTGAATCCGACCTCTCCTCGGTGATGCCAGTTGCAATGTCGTGGGTTGGATGATTCAAAGCCCCTTTGATCCCCGTACAGCTCCTCCTCCACAGCTCTTGCTACTCCCACCATCTGAACCCTATTGATTGGACTGAAGGTTCGTACCCTTCGTCGGATCTCATCGCACAACCCACTCATGAAGTACCCCATGAGCTGTGCTTTGGGTAAGCGTCCTACCTGAAAAGACACGAACTCAAAGGCCTCGATATATTCCTCCACCGTACCCGTTTGCTGCAAATTAGAGAGCTCCTTAAATGGGTTCTCAAATCTCCTTCCACCGTATCTGTCAATTAAAGCTTGTTTCAACTTCCTCCATGTGAGCTCCACTTCAGTCTCTCAGAGGAGATTGAACCAATGAATGGTAGCTCCTTCCATGCTTAACAAAGCCAATTTGACTTTCACCTCTTCCGACATGCTATGAACTTCAAAATAGATTTCTGCCTGGGTAATCCATCCTACTGAATCAGACCCGTCGAACATGGGTAAGTCTACCTTTCTCACCGACATCTTGTACTCTTCCATATTACCTAAAGAATGCTCCGACTGAACGTGCTGGTGAGTACGCTGAGGATCCCTGTCTCCCGCGCCACTACCTTGTTGCTCCTCCGATCGTTTGCCCATCATTTTATTCATCTCCAGTAGCAAGTTTCGCTGCATTTCCATCATGGCCATTCGCATGGATGTTTGCATATCTTCTACCCCAGCTTCAAGACTAGTCATACAAGATTCCAATAGCTCAACTCTATCTGACATCTTCGGTGGCATCAAGGTATGTTGCTATAAATTTTTCCTCCAAAAGCTGATCCTTCCCTCTCTTCGAATCCGACAGGTCAGACCACTGTTAGAACTCTAGACTTATAATACTAGAGTTCCTCTATATTATTTCAATATATCTATAAAATATTTATCACTACTGAATATTAAGGTAGTATTTCTCCCTAACCAGAGCAGATTTGCTCCTCAAAAGGTATGAATCCTTCTGTCACTCTCTTCTCTCAATTCTTCTGCCTATCCTCCTCCCTTCTTCTTTTCTCCCTTTTATAACTTCCCTAGGTATATTCTGTTATGCCTAACTAATTAGCCACCTCAGTTGATAACTAACTCCTTCCTTCGCCCACTATCCTTCCTCAGGAATAATCCTCTCTCTCTCTCTCCCGAAGATCCTAACAGAAGGGGGTTTTACCAACTACGACAACTACTTAGAAAGCAATGTTTCTCTTCCTTGCTTATACATGCAATTTCTATGTCTACGCCTTTTCAAAGTAAGTAAAACTAAGGTGTTTATTATTATCCAAATCGGTATCATGAGTTCTGAAGTTCTTAGTGCACCTTATTAAAAAATCAAGGTCGTGCATACTGAGATAAGATGTATGAGGATACAACCAAGGGGAAAGCCATAAATTTAGAAGCGGGGATTTATATCCAAGGATTTGATGATTGCAGCCTTCTCTTCTCCACCTTATGTTCCGTCTACATATGATACACTCTCAGAACCTCTCTTAATTTTCCTTTTGATTGTACGTTTCTCTCTTCTATCTTCTCACACTATTGCCAAATTCTTTCTTTACTCCAGCTTCTTAGATTACAATGAACTAATGAGCACATGGATTATGACAATTAGGTCATCCATCAATGCCAGAATTAAACTTAATGATGAGGACAATATCTAAAGGAGCCATCATTTATAAATAAAAAAAAATTAGAGACATCAAATAAGAAGCCTCTGGGAAGCTTGTTTCATAGAGGACCAGGAAAACTATATAAGGAAAGAAAGCTCAGTCTGTGAGTCGAAATGCAATTGGTTAGATGTAAAAATTAGCAACTTCACATCATCAATACAGCTTATGATTACTGAGTTTTTCATTTTCATAAGCTCAAACAGGGTCTCTTCAGATCTAATATGAGTTCCAGAGTGTATATCAAAGTTAACAACAAATCTCCAAAAACTTCAAAAATTAAAACACAATGTATATATAATGATGCTAAAAACTGATATACCTCTCGATGGAAGAACAACTTGTCAGACACGCAAAGAGATCTCGAAATATGTTTCTGCCACTGAAATCTCAGCAAGTCCAACCTAATTTGTCTGATATATGAACCAAATTGCCACCGGTCTCTACAAAAGTTCAATCTTGTCAAAGGACAAACTAGTGCGATCCAAAAAGTAAAAGTTGCGTAATACTGTCTTTATCATATTGCTATGTTGAATATTATACGTGACCATACAATCGCGTTCAGTGTGGTGTACTGCCAATAAAAGCAACAATCCCCACCAAGCTAGGTTAGGATCCTTTTTATAGCGAGAGGGCAAATGCTTGTTCTCGAAGCAAGAATCGGATTACGTATTCACAATGAAGATAAAAAAGAACACATGGTTGTTGTCACAGAGGCTTCGAAGAAGCTTTGTCTATGTGGCGCGGACTTCCGTTACGAAAGTTGTCGTCCTTCTACTAGGCCTTTTATTAACGTGTTGGCATACTTTCGATGGAGCACGAAGCGAAACCTGTCCATGTTTGAACTTTTCAATATCAGAGAGTGAGCACCTGGACAATTATGAAGAATTGCGAGTTAGGCCACTGCCAATTGCCGAATAAATAGGTAAGGAGTAAACATGAAAAGTGTTAGGTAAAGGGACTTTGTCCCATATTGAAAGTGAGAGAGGGAGAGGGGTGGCTAAACAAGTATAAATAAACCCCCTCCCCTTCCCATTTATCTCATCCAAAACCAAAGTAAATTTATTTACTCTTAGTAAGAGTGGTAAATTTTGGTTAGTAAATTTTTGGGGTGTATTGGGATAAGGGTTTGAGAGTGTGTGAAAACACTAGTGAGTTGAGTGTTGAGTGTAAACACTTGTAAGCATTGTTTTTCTCCCTAATAAAAAGGGTGTGCAGTAGCCCCGGAGACGTAGGCGCAATTTGGCCGAACTCCGTTATCAAATTTTTGGGTGTTGTTCTACTGGCGTTTTAGTTGCGTGGAAATAGTTTAATTTTCTAACAATTGGTATCAGAGCCTTGGTTAAGTGAGTATGCTCTGTAGTCGCCACAGAAGTGGATCTTCTACATCAGAAAACTTTCCTTGGGGGTGTTGAAGCTTGGAGTTAGTATGCTCTGCAGTTGCCACAGGAGTGGATCCTCTGCATCAGAAAACTTGCCTTAGGTTGTGATAAATACACCATGCACGTAACTTCTGTCTAGGAGGCCGGGTTTTAAGTGGGACCGTTTGTGACCCCTCCGCCCTTTCCTGGGATTTTACGTGGAATGGTAATACTGTCTAAGGAGTCTGTTTGACGGTCTTTCCTGGGTATTACCGAATCGGTTCACTTCACTAGTTGTCTATCTCAGAAGAAACTAGAAGCCAGTGGGAGTGATGGCACCAGATGATATGCTCAACAAAATCAATAAGTTCAATGGCACGGATTTCGAATACTGGAAGATGCATATAGAAGATTATTTGTATCAGAAGAACCAATTTCTACCGCTCTTTGGAAAGAAGCCAGAAAACATGTCAGAAGAAGAATGGGTTATTCTTGACAGGCAGGCCCTTGGAGCAATTCGAATGACCTTATCCCGGAATATAGCCTTTAATGTGTTAAAGGCAAAAACCACAAAAGGCCTTATGAAGGAACTGACGGAGTATTATGAAAAGCCGTCAACAATAAACAAAGTACATTTGATGCGACGTTTGTTCAACTTGAAGATGGCGGAAGGCACCTCTGTAGATCATCATATCAATGAACTCAACAAAGTCTTGAATCAGTTGAGTACAGTGAATACTGATCTTGATGATGAAATACAGGTTTTAATACTTTTATCATCCCTCCCAGAGAGTTGAAGTGCTACAGTCACATCAGTGAGTAACTCAATGGGAACCAATAAGTTTAAGTTCAAGGATGTTAGTGGCCTGATTATTAACGAGGAAACTCGAAGAAAAGAAGTAGGTGAAACCTCATCCTCCTCCGCCCTTGCCGCAGAATCAAAAGGAAGAAGTAGAGGACGTGGAAAAACTAGATACCGTGATAGATCAAAGGACAGGAGGTCCAAGTCACAGAATCCTGCTACTTCCCAAAACTTGAAAAATATTGAGTGTTGGAATTGTGGAAAGATTGGGCACTATAGAAATCAATGCAAGAATAGTTCGAAGAAGCAGGAGTCGAACAACCAGGAGGCAAATATAGCTTCCACCTCAGGTGAGGATGATGCCTTAATATGTGCCTTAGAAAACAAGCAAGAGGCATGGATATTGGACTCTGGAGTATCGTTCCATGCAACTTCTGAGAAAGATCTTCTTGAGAAGTATGTGCCTGGAAATCTCGGCAGTGTGTATCTTGGTAATGATCAACCTTGCAAGATTGTCGGTAAAGGTGTTGTTAAGCTCAATTTGAATGGAGCCATATGGGAGCTGAAGGATGTCAGACATATCCCTGATCTGAGAAAGAACTTAATCTCAGTGGGACAATTAGCAAATGAAGGCTACATCACAACTTTCCATAGTGATGAATGGAAGGTATCAAAGGGAGCAATGATTGTAGCACAAGGAAAGAAGAATGGTACTCTCTACCTAATAGTCGGAGCATGTTGTTCAATTGTAGTTGCACAAGGGAGTGGAGATTCCAACTTGTGGCACCAGAGACTTGGCCACATGGGTGAAAAAGGAATGAAGTTAATGCATTCCTATGGAAAACTATCAGGTCTACAGTCAGTAAAACTTGATACATGTGAAGACTGCATTCTTGGAAAGCAAAAGAGAGTTAGCTTTCAAACAGGTGGTAGAATGCCAAAGAAGGAGAAACTTGAGCTCGTGCATTCTGACGTTTGGGGGCCAACAACTACTCCATCCATTGGTGGAAAGCACTACTTCATGACATTCATTGATGATCACTCCCGTAAGGTGTGGGTTTACTTTCTGAGACACAAGTCAGAAGTATTTGATGCTTTCAAAACATGGAAGGCTAGGGTTGAAAATGAGACGGGTCTCAAGATAAAGAAGCTCAGAACTGACAATGGTGGAGAATATGAGGACACCAAATTCAAAAATTTCTGCTATGAGCATGGAATCGAAATGGAAGAATCGCATGCAGAACGCATGAACATAATAGTGTAGCGAAGCGTATGAATCGAACCTTAACTGAAAGAGCTAGAAGTATGCGGATGCAATCAGGATTACCAAAGCAGTTCTGGACAGAAGTAGTCAACACAACAGCTTATCTCATCAACCGAGGTCCATCAGTGCCATTAGAGTACAAGATACTAGAGGAGGTTTGGAGTGGAAAAGATGTGAATCTTTCACACCTCAAGGTATTTGGTTGTACAACATATGTGCATATCAGTGATCAAGGCAGAAATAAACTTGATCCAAAATCTAAGATATGCACATTTATTGGCTACGGCGAGGATGAGTTTGGGTATCGCATTTGGGATGACGAAAACAAAAGGATCATTCGGAGTAGAGATGTGGTCTTTAATGAAAAGCTGATGTATAAAGACCGACATGCATCAGAAAAAGCCCCTCATAGAGACCTTGTATTTGTTGATATCAGCAATATCCCAAATTTTCCAGTGAGACAAATAGAAGTAAATCCTCAATCAGAGGAAATTGTTGAAGAAGAAGTTCAGCTTGAATCACCACAGCCCACCTCTCCTGTTCCTGAGTTAAGAAGGTCTTCTCGACCTCATGTGCCAAACAGGAGATTCTCAGACTATCTATTGTTAACTGATGGAGGCGAGCCTGAGTCTTACAAAGAGGCATGCCAAACAGAAGATGCCAACAAGTGGGAGCTTGCAATGAAAGATGAGAAGAGATCTTTAATCTCCAATCAGACTTGGGAACTAACAAAGTTACCCAATGGAAAGAAGGCTCTTCACAACAAATGGGTATATCGGGTCAAAGAGGAGTTTGATGGTTCCAAAAGATACAAAGCTCGGTTAGTATTCAAAGGGTTCCAGCAGCTATACCGACATTTTCTCTCCGGTGGTGAAGCTTAATACTATCAGAACGGTGTTAAGTATTGTTGCAAGTCAACATCTCCATCTTGAGCAGCTTGATGTGAAGACAGCATTTCTTCATGGAGACTTGGATGAGGAGATATTTATGCACCAGCCAGAGGGTTTCCTGAAGAAAGGAAAAGAGAAATTAGTGTGTAAGTTGAAGAAAAGCTTGTACGGTTTGAAACAAGCCCCAAGGCAGTGGTACAGAAAGTTTGATAACTTTATGCATAGGGAAGACTTCCAGAAGTGCAATGCCGACCACTGTTGTTATATCAAGAGATATCAATCCAGTTATATCATTTTGCTACTTTATGTCGATGACATGTTAGTAGTGGGTTCCAATATGGATGATATCAGAAATTTGAAGAAACAATTGTCAAAAGAATTTGACATGAAAGATCCGGGTCCATTAAGAAGATTCTTGGGATGCGAGATCACCATAAATAAGCGAGAGAGGAATTCTGTTATCTCAAGAGAATACATTAATCGTGTTTTAAATGATTTAACATGGCGAATGCTAAACCATCGGCCTCCCTTGCGGTCATTTTGCTATCCCAAAATCAGTCACCTCAGACAAATGAAGAGCGAGACTTGATGGCAAAAATTCCTTATGCCTCTGCTATTGCAAGCTTGATGTATGTCATGGTATGCACAAGGCCAGACATAGGCCATGCGATGGGGCGATTAAGCGATTTATGGAAAATCCAGGAAAAGTCCACTGGGAAGCAGTAAAGTGGATTTTAAGATATCTTTGAGGCACTACCAAGAAATGTCTGTACTTTGGCAAAGGAGAAATAAAAGTACAAGGTTATGTTGATTCATATTATGCAGGTGAAGTTGATAGAAAAAGGAGCACTACCGGTTACATTTTCACTGTAGGTACAACAGCTGTAAGTTGGATATCGCAGATTCAGAAGATTGTTGCCTTATCTACTACAAAAGATGAGTATATAGCAATAACTGAAGCTAGCAAAGAGATGATTTGTCTTTAGAATTTGCTGTCATAGTTGGGTTTCATGCAGGAGAAAAATGTGCTATACAGTGACAGTCAAAGTGCAATTCATCTGGCCAAGAATCCAGCATTTCACTCCAGAACCAAGCATATCGGTGTTCGTTATCATTTCATCAAGTCCTTGCTAGAAGATGAAGTGTTAACACTTGAGAAGATCCTTGGAAGCAAGAATCCTACGAACATGCTAACCAAGGTAGTGACAATCGACAAACTGAAGTTGTGTGCAACTTGGTTAGCTCTGAAGATAATAAAATCTAGGCGAGCTCTTGCATCGACGGTGTGAAGATGAGTTGAAATCGGTCTTCAGTGGGAGATTGTTAGGTAAAGGGACTTTTTCCCATATTGAAAGTGAGAGAGGGAGAGGGGAGGCTAAACAAGTATAAATAAACCCCCTCCTCCTCCCATTTATCTCATCCAAAACCAAAGTAAATTTATTTACTCTTAGTAAGAGTGGTAAATTTTGGTTAGTAAATTTTTGGGGTGTATTGGGATAAGGGTTTGAGAGTGTGTGAAAACACTAGTTAGTTGAGTGTTGAGTGTAAACACTTGTAAGCGTTATTTTTCTCCCTAATAAAAAGGGTGTGCAGTAGCCCCGGAGACGTAGGTGCAATTTGGCCGAACTCCGTTATCAAATTTTTGGGTGTTATTCTACTGGCGTTTTAGTTGCGTGGAAATAGTTTAATTTCCTAACAAAAAGAAGAGAGGCTTTTGTCCTTGCATCATAGTCAAGATTGGAATATCATTTTCCTTTCCCAGGTAAACTACATTATGGTACCAACCGCTCTGCAAAGAAACAAAAAAGGCATAAGAAAATACGAGCTATAATGGTTGAAGACCGAACATGCGCACTTTCATCAGTAAAAGAAAATCAAGCAAAACAATTATGGCATACCTTCAAAAGCTCCAAAGAAATGGTTCTCTCATTTTCAATAGTGTTTAAAGCAGCCAAGTCAAAAGCTGGAGTCTTCATCTCATTAATTGAGATATTTTCTTAAAGTAAAACATCATTGACCTGCTCTAGTCTGTTGTGGGAAATTGAAAAAAGAAAACTACTAACATGAAACTCAACGCAGTAGATCATTAAGTCTCTGAAAGAAAGACGAATAGGGCTACATTGTGTTTTCTTCTGGATTCATGACCCAACAAATAACTTAATAGTAGGGCTACATTGTGTTTTCTTCTGGATTCATGACCCAACAAATAACTTGATAGCTGAAATAATGTCTTTAAAACATTTTGTGCAACAAATTGTAGCCAGAGGGCATGCAATTTATGTGCAGACAAGAAAAAATTGAAGTTAAAAGTGAAAACAGATCCCTGAAGAAGAACATACGTAATTCTGTACAGACACATGTAGGTTGTGTCATTAACATCACTTTCAGGATGAAGGAAAGCAACCCCTCCTGCTCCCCATGTTTTTGTAGAATCACGACCAAAGAATAATCTGTGGGGAAATGCTTTCCAAATCGTCTCCCTTGGTAAATTTCTATCCATTGATCCGGCACACGACTTTCTCATACCATCCACCTAAGTTATAAAATATACTATATTATAAAAGGAAATATTCAGGAAAGGAATCATTGTCTATTTCTACATCTCAGTTCCTGCAAAGTATGAGGCAAAGCTTGGCACAACTAGTAATTTGACAAGGCATGTTAAGCTGAACAATTTGCAGCATAAGATGTTTTCATATATTGAGATCACATACAAGACTTATCAGACAAGTTGAGATGCTCCAAGCTTAAGATGGTGTGAGTTACTTCCAAAAGTCATGTTTGGTTTTGACAACAGGGGATATGTGTGACAGGATATGTTACCTGGCCACCTTTGATATAGCAGAGGAATCTTGGTCTCCACATGTTTGAACCAAAAGTAGCATACCATATTTCAATCTTGGAAAGCTCTGTCCTCCAGGCTGTTGAAGATGTGGAGCCTGTTGACAGTCAACATCGAACCGACAATTTAGAAGTGGTTAAGATGGTTCAATTAGGCATTTAAATACTGAAAAGTTAACAAAACTCCTTACATTAGGCTTATGTCCTATACCCTTATAGACAAATGGGATTATGATAGGTTCCAGAAAACAGGTATGGAGAAATAGGTATTTGCTATTGATTTTCTCTAAAACGAATACAAGATAATCTGATTTCGAGGACCAGCACCTCTAGCCTATGGCTCACACACTGAACAATATATTCCCTCCCCTCCTCTCCTCGTCTATTGCTTATTTATACTAAGAATCTGTTAGGAATAACAGATTCGGTTAGCTGACAACCAATCATAAGGTTGTCAGCCCCCTTCCCGCAACTAACATCATATACGTATATATATATATATATATGTAAATTCATTTCTGAGTTGTCCTGGTTCTACCAATACTCCCCCCATCAGCTTCACCTTGTCCTCAAGGTGAAAGTCGAAAAATCTAGCTTTCATGTCTTCATATGCAGGTCTCCTCCTCCTCCTGTTCTGTTTCTTCATCCATGGCTGCCAGCACTTGGAGCTCTACCTTTTTGCATCGGTGGCCTGGGCTAAATTTCTCATCACATCGGAAACAAAGTCCCATGGTCTTTTTATCTTGTAACTCACTCAACGTCAACCTCCTAAATCCTCCCATATTTGGATCTCTACTTCCTTCTATATTTTTGTGCCTTGTGTCCGTAGGGACCCGATTATTAATTAGCTCCTCCCTTCGCTTTTCCGCCCCTGTGCTGTCAGAGTTGGTCCCCATGTTTTCCCACCTGGTGCCTGTATCCCATCGGTGCCACCTTAACTCACTCATCTGCCTGAATTTTTCCTCTGCCTGTTGGGATAACTCCATCATTTTAGCTAGACTCCTTGGTTTCAGTATCTGCACTTCTAATCGAATTTCTTCCTTCAATCCATTCATGAAGGTACTCTCCAGTATCGCATCTGGTAATTCTAGGAGTGGGGCGGCTAGCTCGAGGAATTTACTGGTATACTCATTTACTGTCCCGATCTGCTTCGCCGCTAGCAGACTTTGACATTGTGTCCCCTCGTGAGCTGGTCGAAATTTTTGCGTCATCAGCTTTTTGCACTCCTACCAATCCACTATGGGCCGACGACTCTCCACCCATTGGAAACAGGTTAACGCGTCGCCCTCCAAACTCATACCCACGAGTTTCATCTTCTCCACTTCGGTGAACCTTCCGACTGAGAAGAATCGTTCAGCCCTGTATATCCACCCATCGGGATCAGTTCCTCCGAAAGTGGGCATTTCAATCCTTCGTGTCCGGCAGTCTCGTCGGAACTCTCCTTGACGCGCGAACCCTGGAGGTGGTTCAACGCAGTAGCTAGCTTCGTTGTGCATGTCGTTGCTCTCGTAGTGTTCCTCTATCCCCACCGGCGCTTTTCCTAGATCTCTCCTTCGATTGGGCTCGGGTGGGAGTTCTTCGGGTGGGTACTCCACGGGTCGGGTCTCTACAGTGCCACCCTCATTCTTTTTCCACGTTTGTAGCACCGACAACATCATACTTTTTATCTCTGACCTCAAACGCTCTCCCATTTCTCTACTGACCTCCTCTATCTTCTTCTGGAGCTCCATGCCATGATCGTCCATACGCCTTTGCCAGTCCTGAGTGGAGCGACTGAGCTGCTTCTGGAATTCTTGGTGGGCCTGGCTAATCGATCTTTGCATCTCTTCCCCATCCCTTCGCCTCTCTTATCTCAACAGTTCTAGATCCTTCTCCAGTCCTTCCATCCGATTATCAGCCTTCTTCGCAGCCATTCTTCAGGACCAACTGCTCTGATACCAGTTGATAGGTTCCAGAAAACAGGTATGGAGAAATATGTATTTGCTATTGATTTTCTGTAAAACGAATACAAGATAATCTGGTTTTGAGGACCAGCACCTCCAACCTATGGCTCACACACTCAACAATATATTCCCTCCCCTCCTCTCCTCGTCTATTGCTTATTTATACTAAGAGTCTGTTAGGAATAACAGATTCGGTTAGCTGACAACCAATCATAAGGTTGTCAGCCCCCTTCCCGTAACTAACATCATATATGTATATATATATATATATATATATATATAGTTGTCCTGGTTCTACCAGATTACTAATTTTTAAGTGTTTTTAATCTTTATTTTATTATTTATTAGTATTAGTATTGTTATTGTTATTTGTTATTTATTTCTATTTTATCTGTATTTATATTATATTATATTATTATTTTGATTTTAAATTTCTTTATTCTTATTTTATTCTATTAACTTTTAATACAATTTTTGTTTACATTTTTACTTTTGTTTTTTAAAACAATTATCAAAACTTTTTTATGAGTCTATTGAAAACAACCTCTTTATTAGTTAGAGGTAAGGTTGCATACTACTATACCTTCTTAGTCCCTTTGTCTCAATAGGATTTATATTGAGATGTTACTTTTGTCAACTTTGAACTTAGTTATATCATGCCTAGCTTGTTACAAACCACACTCATCATAAGTCCGTGCAATGAATCAGTAAAGATATAAGCAACTTGTTTTCAAATTAAAAAATGAGTTGATGCAAACAATCCATTTCCTAATCAAATGATAATCAACTTCAATAATGATTAATATGTTCACAAAACATTAGAATAGAGGTGATATGAGTGATGGCTCGGCTGTCACACCACAACTTCGTAATATAATTTCTAAATCTCAACATCTTGAAAAGCTATTTCACCCACATTTATCTTGCACATCGGTAGCCCTATTGCATGAGTTCACAGTACGTGTTTAAACACAATTTGCTTCTTGTTTTTCCATCAAATCAAGTTGCCGGTAAGATTTTTATAAAAGTTTAAAACATTTCATAGTTCTTATAAGTTAATCCTTAATATTATTATATGTTTATAAAAGAACCCTTATTTGTAAGAAAACGAATAATGGACTCGTTAAGGTTCTTCCTATTGTAAGGATAAGCCCTTATTTTCATATTATATTAATTTTGACATTGTTAGTAAATTTTGCTTATAAGCAATGATTTTAAAACCAAACCGGACCGGCTAATTCGACCCAAATAAATATGAACCGGTTAAGTTTCTGTTCCGGTTTATACTTATAACCTCTCTGATAAAAAAATCTGCCGGTTTCTTTAAAGACCGCCCGATTTTCCTAAAAAATGATTAAGTCAACGTTTCTCATGGTCTATTTAATGATATGGGACCCACTTTCTTTATAATGATGCGGAACCCACTACTAACGTTTAAGTTTTTCTTTTCTCCGCACACCAACAACATTTGTACTTGTAGTTGTAAATCTTTTAACTTTTGAGTTCAAATATAATGCATTATAATGAAAGTTGAGATTTTAAAGGTAGACTAAAAAAGCTTTTAAATTTTCAATGAAAATTTTTCAACTCTTTCATACAATCTAAATAAAAATTATATTTTCAAAATTCATGTTCTTTATTTATTTCTTTATATTTTGATTAAAATTTTATTTATAAAACAAAATACTAATTTATTCGTACTCACTAATAAATTATATTTGTGAAAATTTAAATTCTTTATTTATCTCCTTATATTTTAATTGAAAATTTTAAATTATTATTGTTAGAATCCAATTATTATGTTTATCATAAATTTGTTTAGTAAATTAAATTATTAGTTAGTATATATAAGTAATTTTGCTTAAAATAATTAAGAATGTGTTAAAATAATATTTAAAATATAAAAGAATTACATTTAAAGGACATTAAAAGGCAATTAGAATAAACTTGGAGTCTTTTTGTTGACTTTTTAAATATAATTCAAGTTTTATAAGTTTTAAAATAAATTATAATATTTAAATAATAATAATAATAATAATAATAATAATAATAATAATAATAATAATAATAATAATAATAATAATAATAATAATAATAATAATAATAATCTTGAAATAATAATAATAATAATAGTAATAATAATAATAATAAATTTATGTTTTAAATTATTAGATTTATTATTAGTCTATTATATATTAATAGACATTATTAGTGCATTTTATTTTAATAAGGTATTTTATTGTATTCTACATTTTACTTATTCTTATAATTTTTCTTCTTATTTATTATATACTAATTTTATAGCTATGTAATACCGGTTAAATCTTTAAATTTTAAACTTTTTCTTGGACCAATTCAATGTCAGATCTGATTTTTAAGCAATGGGTTATTTTGTGAACGAATGTTAACATAAAGGGTCAATTACAAACGTCAAAAGTTTAGGGTTGTATTTGAATATTTGAGAAAATTTTTAACAGTGAATTCGTACCTTAAAGCTTATACACTAATTATGCAGCCTGCCTCATGAAGTCAGATGGCCCATTTCCTGGGTCTACTGACAGCCCACGTCAACGACAGCCCATTATCTGATTTACCTTCTGCTATACGCTTCCTCCCTTTATTTTATCCCTACCACATAACGCCTCTCATGCCCGTGGACAAGTCTCTGAGACCTAAACTATGTAAAGTTGTTTCATTACCTCTAGCCACCGCCCATCCTAAAACAATACTGAGTTGGAGTTCAGTTTTGGTACAGGAAACGTAACAAAATTAAGGACTTTGAAATTTCAGGAGTTCTATTATTTTTCTTTACCTTGAGTGTCTTCAAGTTTAAGCTTCAGAAGTGGCTCCATAACCTCCTGAACAGCTGCCGAAAGGTCTCTTGGCACAATATTGTGTGCTTTATCCTCACCTTCAGAATCAGAACTTGAAATGAGCAGTTGCTGAAACAAAATTTCCATCTTAGCATGGTGTATTCAAGGCAAGAAATAATTGAAGCCTCCGAAGACCCTTTCTCCATTTGAACTACAAATAATGGGTTCATTCATGCCATTAAGTTACGAGCAGTTCCAACTTTTTTACTCAATTTACAACTTCTCCTTGTAAAGATTAATCATGGTACTCTTTTCTAGGTCATAGAAGATTAATAAACATGAATAAGGAATTAGTTATACTCTAATAAGAACCAGAAACAAAGAGGGGAAAGATTGGGTAATTAAAACGGGAAATTGTAACAGAGAAGAATGTGCAAGAATCTTAACACAATTTCTCCAATAACATAGTCCGCATGGAGAGGACAAGGCTCCAGTTACAAATGATAATAAATATCTTCCATGCCGAACCAATAAATCCTAGACAAATATATACTAGATGAACATAAACAAATAACTAAAATTCCAGAGATAGTGGGTAACGTGCTGTCTTCCTCAACTCCCTCAATCCACAGGCTCAAGATCATGCAGCTGGTGAATTTGTACTTAACTTCTCACAATCTCCACGTCGTCTCTTTCTAAAATAAATGCGTAAGGGTGGTTTCTTATCATTGCACCCCCCATCACCAGCTGGACTTAACTTCTCACAATCTCCACGTGGTCTCTTTCTAAAATAAGTGCGTAAGGGTAGTTTCTTATCATTGCACCCCCCATCACCAGCTGGACTTAACTTCTCACAATCTCCACGTGGTCTCTTTCTAAAAAAAGTGCGTAAGGGTAGTTTCTTATCATTGCACCCCACATGATGAAAAGATGTCTTATCCTCAAGATAGAAATCAGGAAACTGACCAGCTAGTAGATCGTAGCTTTCCCAGCTGGGTTTTTCAAGAGAACGGTCTACCCATTGGACCAAAAGTTCCAAGGATGGTAAACCCCCTTCACGAACCCAGCGATGACCAAGAATTTTGGCAGGAGTCAAGACGAGTTCCCATTCTGTGTTTATAGGGAGATGGGCTGGTGGTGAACTGAGGGTGTAGCCATAAGCAGGGCGGAGCGAAGAGACATGAAAAATGGGGTGAACTTCTGAATCGGCAGGGAGTTCCAACTCATAGGCTACAGTTCCAACTGGGCAAACAACCTTATAAGGTCCATAAAATCGAGGTGATAATTTTTCGTACATTTGCTTCGCTAGAGAACGTTGCCGATAAGGTTGAAGTCGTAGGAAAACAGCATCACCAATATTGAAACTCAGCTCCCGTCTCTTAGAGTCATCCTGGGCCATGAATCAAATTCATAAAAGCTTCAACATGTCATCACGAGCAATCAGTTGTTCTTCAAGGTCAACAAGTTGTGTTTTTATTGGTAAAAGAAAACTAAATTTTCATGTTTGCTTGCAATCAACTCATCAAGACATTTTAACATGATGCAAAAATAATAGATGTCAATGCAACCATGGGCATAAAGATTTAGTTCCTTTTATAAGAAATTCAATATGGGCAGAAGTAGAATGGCACCAAAGAAATAATTGTTGCTGTCTTATTTACCAGAGGTAAGGCAAGTATTGGCCAGTAAGCACTTAATTCCTTGCGAACCTGGAGAAGAGATTCCATGTAACTTGTTGAGAAAGCAAATACCATTATTATACTTCTTAAATAATAGCAGAAACAATACTAGACACCAGCAGAGAGATCCAGCCCCTAGCTAAGTTATTAAAACCATGTCTGTTTACCTCTTTTATCACAAGCCATGAGGATTCAAATGGATATGCTTCTGAAGATCCGGAAATAGGCTTATTGTTAGGATCCTTTGTCATAGATCGAGTCACAAAACGATGTACAGAGTAATCTTGCAACTCTGTTATATCCCTGTTCTTGTTAGAATTCTTCTTTCTGCCTATTTTGCAACACTTATCCTCGAGTAATACTTTCATGCATCCAAGGAATGAATTTGCTATGGAAGCAAGATTGTACCCTCCTTCCAATGCTAAAACAATCTTTCCTTGAGCAAAGTCCATTAACTGCAAAAGGCAAAACTGATATAAGAAGCCCAATTACAGATAGACATTCTTCAATAATACTCCACAATAAAGTATCGCAAGGCACTAAACAAATCAGTAAACAAAAGCCTACAATACAAATAATTTGGAGAACAAATAGTGCTATAAAAGATATTGCAATCTGAGCACCAAATTATGCGAATCGTTCAAGTAAGATCTCAGATCCATATGCCTCAATCAAAATTGCCACTAATAGTCCATCGCCAAGATAACATCTCATAAGATAGTACAAGCACATAAACAAACAATAAACCAAATGCTAACCTTTTTCAGCATCATGGAGTACCCATATGGTGTGACATGACAACCACCAAGAGGATCACCAACAGCTGTTCCATCATAACAGTGCTATGCTTAGTAAGAATAACTATATTCAATCAATGATTCAGAACAAGGATCAAGATATAATAAATGGATCTCTACGGTGAACTAAACAAGATAACAATAACCACACCTGCATCAAATCCTGCTGAAACAATAATCATGTCTGGTTCAAATTCCTTAGCAACTGGGATCAAAATGTGGTCCCAAACAGCAAAATAATCAGCATCACCACATCCACCATTCTCCCAAGGCACGTTGATGTTAAATCCTGCACCTGGTCCTCCTCCAACCATGGTGTAAAAGCCATCATCATTACCTGGGTAAAATTTCCCAAACTCATGCCTGCATAGATTTGCAACTCATGCAATCACCGTCAGTTGATATCTGCATATCTAATTCTATTATACAAAACAATTAAACAAAGGATTTTGATCACAAAACACCCCGCTTCTCAAGGAAAAACATAAAGAAAATATTACCTATGGACAGAGAAGAATAAAACGCGAGGGTCCTTCCAGAACATCTTTTGGGTGCCATTACCATGATGAACATCCCAGTCAACAATCAAAATCTTTTCAATACCCAGTTCTGGCTGTAAAATCCAAAGGGATTTCAAATGGAATCTCAATAATGGTAAGAGCATAAATCAAATTGATAGCATATGTGCTAAATAGCTTAAGAGAGGAAATACAATTACTAAAATCCACCCACTTTTAAATTTAGTAGAACACTTGTTGCAACAGCTACATTGTTGAATAGACAAAATCCCATAGCCTCATCATGTTCAGCATGATGTCCTGGAGGCCTAACAATGGCAGCAGCAGATTTCAATTCTCCTTTGGCAACTCTCTCAGCAACCTTAATGGATATACATCTATGGTTAGCCTTCCATGAACAAGATCATACTAAAAAATAGCATTAAGGAACACAGGATATTCAGTCAAGAAAACAATTGATTCAAAGGGAACAAAATTTGGCAATTTCTAAATTCATTATCCACTTCCCCATGAACAAGTCAATCAAATATACACAGATGGGTCTTTAACTTCAACGCTTTCAGTCAATTGGATATTTCACATCATGAGAAAAGCCTACTTTTCTTAACATCTTGAGAATATGTCATTTACTTAATATCGGTCATCACATAAGTTTCTGTAAAAAGCTGCAATCAGCATAAACCATATGTGAGTTTCTGTAAAAAGCTGCAATCAGCATAAAGCATATCTGAGTTTTTGTAAAAAGCTGCAATAAACATAGAGCATATCTGATGCAAGACAGGTAGAAAATATTC
Source organism: Erythroxylum novogranatense (assembly GCA_029891385.1). NCBI lineage: Eukaryota > Viridiplantae > Streptophyta > Magnoliopsida > Malpighiales > Erythroxylaceae > Erythroxylum > Erythroxylum novogranatense. The sequence goes on along the minus strand of CM057233.1, from coordinate 27,033,543 downwards.
CCATGTTTCGATAAAAAACACGTATAAATTCTCTAAATTAGACCTGCTAGATCTAATAACTAGATTTAAGAATTGAAGAAATAAAAAAAAAGGATAGGTCTAAAATCAATCATAGGGTTTGTATAAAAATTAGGAACCACTCCTAAAATTTGAAGCAAATGAAACAATTATTATCATGCTAATAGGTGCCTAAAAGAATTTGGAAAGGAATAATAATATGACACTACTATTTTCCTTTAGGATTTAAGAATGACTACTAAATCCAAAAGTCACTCTTAAAAGAAAGCTTCATAGTTCGTAAAATTGTAATATGGAATTTTCATAAGAACTCCTTTTCGCTTTCCTCCATAAACTGAATATACTATCAAAATATACAGACTTACGTGTTAATCATATTTAAGATAAGCAATCAACTTTATTTTTTTCTTTAATAGCTATTCTTCAATGAGAAAAACTTCAAAATAACCATTTACTAATTTATTCTATTAAGGAAACTCAAAAATACACAAAATTGACTGAAAAAATAGGCTCTAAAATATTATGGACAATAACAAAGAGAATAGACACCATAGCGAGTTAAGCCAATCTCATTCTGCATCAATATCTCAGCACAAGAGTATGACAGACAATAGCTGAGAGCACGAGCGTCCTTAAAGGTTGCTGGCGAAAAAATAAAGCTCTAAATTTATACCTCTATGACAGAACCAGCAGCAAGGTAAGCAGCTTCCGACGATCCTTCATTTAAATATATGGAATTCCATTTTGATGCAATATACTCTCTCCTTGAATCAAACTTTATGGAGCTTATATTTCTAATCAAATTGACATGATCGCCCGAGTGAACTGTCAAGAGATGTTTATCTTCAGCTTCCTTGGCAGTTAACACCTCGCATCTGAAAAGTAAATGCAATTCATAACATGACAAATAAACCATAAACTATACCTATTATACCAACATGACAAATAAACCATAGACTACACCAATTATACCAAGATAAAACGAAAATGGAGCTAAAAATTGTACCTAACAAACCAATATAACCACCTACCTACGTGCAAATGTTAGCAACTCCACATAAGAAAAATTAGAAACGCAAATGAAGAAAACGGTACAATTCAACAAGAAACAACAACAATTGTATTTTCGCAAGAACTATTCAAGCACAGAGAAAACGTGGAAAAACAAGCAAACAGAACTCGCTCAGCTGGTTTCAGGGCTCTTCCCGTGGATCCAGGAATTGTTTTAAATGGGGGCAAAATTTTATTTTTAACGGGGCAAAATTTTAATGGGGATAAAAAAAATTTGATAGGGGGCAAATTTTATTTTATTGAATAAAAAATTTTAAAATAATAATATTTTTATATAAATTTTTCTGAAAAAATTGGTGACTCAACAATGGATTTATACAATTTCTGAACTCTCCACTACTTCCATTTCATTTAGATTTCAGTTTCAGAGCAGCCAAACAAAAGAAGAAGACTAGTAACAAACCTTTGAGGTATTTTGTTGGAGAGGAGTTTGTCCCAGATGACGTCGATGCGATCGGGGTTCTCGGGGTGATCACCATCCGGAGTTCGATGTTTGCGCATGCGATCATCGTAAAGTAGTCCGACGCGCCTTACACTGCTCTTGGCCTCACGACATACCACCTTCACATTATTGAGCTCAAGTAATGTAAAGTCTGATTGGATTAGAGTTCAAACAATTTTATTTTGATAAGTGTGACCAAAAAGAAAATGATGTGAGTTTCCTGCTATGGTTGGCAATGCGAAATAGATTGAGCACAATGGATCGACTACACTTTTTGTCATCCCCTAAGCACTGTATCTTTTGTCATATAGTCGACGAATCTAGAGACCACCTCTTTTTTGAGTGTGGTTTCTCCAGAACACTCTGGTTCACGTTCTCAACCCTCAGTGCACCAGACCTGAATGCATGGAGATTCCTAGACATAATACAAGAGATTCCTAACCTACACTTGACGGAAGTTGACAAGGTCAAAACCCTTCTTTCGATGGCTACCTGTATTCAGGCCCCATGGAGGGAGAGAAACTACAGAAGATTCAGGAATCAGACCACTTCTCTGAACTCTCTTACAGAGATCATCACTACAAGCATTAGAGAGCAACTGATTGTTAATCAGTTACACTTATCTTGCAGTGGGAGAACGGCCTTCTTATGGAGGATTTAACATCTGGGAGACGATTCACTACCCCACACACCAAGCTATGCAGAAACTACTTTACCACTCAGATCCTCAGATCCACATCTTAGACCTCCCCTTCGGGGAGATCCATTACTGAAATACACTTAGGCTGGGGACTAACCTGGAGGGTGCTGCTCATCCCGCCGTTTGATTTTCTGCTCCCCCGACCTTCCCCTCCGGCTCGAAAGCATCTTGTCTGAAGGTCTGTATGAGGCTTGGCTTCGGGCACCTACAAATCACATGGAGGTTATCAGCATATACCCCCGGTGAGATTCTTGTTACGAGTCGAGCGCGTCACCTGGCATGGGTTTTTCTTGTGGTGTATCCATCTTGATATAGTCATCGCCCTCTTCACCTCAACGATAGCTCCTTACCGTTGCTTGGAGGTCTCGCCACTCTGAATTGGGAAATTTTCACCGAGAAGTAACGAAAGGCTTTTGGTAGTTTTGCCCTAATAGTCTAGGGATTTTGGCGTTAAAATTGCTTTGGTTCAAACGACACTGTATGGGTTAATTTGCTCGCTTCGGCTCACTCAAGCCATGTACTGCTGGTTTGATTGTCTAAAACGCTCCTATGTATATCCTTTTACCAATGAAATTTTTTAATTTCTAAAAAAAATATGATGTTATGTTGATAAATATAACTAAATGACATCATTTTGTTCAAACTAATTTGACCCCTAAATTTTGAGTCAAACATCAACTTAGTTCTAACACGTTGATTTTAGTTTGATTGAACACATTTTTGTCATCTTTACTATTCGACCTTTAAATCTAAATAGTAGCATCATGTAAGTGTTAGCAAGCCTTAACGATGCTTGGTACTTGGGTTGGAATATAATCATATCTTGATGAAGAATAAGATAAAGAATTGCAAGTAGGTAAAGCTAATGGGATATCGATCGAGAGATCGAGTATAGGAGAGTATTGACATGCGTTGGTATATATTGGCAAAATTTTCAGAGATAGACGAGATTCGAATACAAGATCAAAGATGAATGGTGAAATTAAGTCATGCTAACTCCCAAAGTGCTTGAATGTATTTAACTTCGACGAGGAGGTCCAAAAGTATGTAAATCTACAACGTTTATTATACAATTTTCTCGAATTATTACTAACTTTGATTATGGAGCAATGCGACTGTACTACGAATGCACCTAGTAGACCATATACAAAAATGGTATTAGCTGGCTAATTAAAGGCTCATCAAGGTACTTATCTTCAAGAGGCAATGACACGTAATAAGAACATGGGCAAAACAAGTGGCTTTACAAAATAGGGGTGTTTCTTTAAGTAGTAGTAAAATTGTTAAATGATATGATAATGAAGTATGTATCTTTTAAGTCTATATTTTTCATATGTTAAGTGGAGTCAATGGTAAAAGAAAGGCATATCTTTTAAGTCTATATGTTTCATATTTGAGTGATTATTGTAGATTTCTTTAAGTTGGAAGCATTTAGAGTCTTTATATAGTTTCTTTATAAATATATTAATAAAAGATGGCATTGTTCTATCTCTCTTATTCATTTCATTTGATTAAATTGTACTAAATATTTTATGTTGAGAATGAGGGAATCACTCAAATATGAGTAGTGTGAAACGTTCAAAAACAAACCAATTTATTAGTTGATGATCATAAAGGAAGGCTAAGTTAGGTTTTAGCAGACTTAATTTGACTATTGCACAAGCATTTTGTTAATCTTATTCAATTTTGTTATGCCTAAAAAAGTTCCCGTAATAACTTGTATTAGAGCTTAGCGAGGAATTCTTATATTATTCATTTACAATGGCAAGTAAAATCAAATTTACATAGAAGCTTGTAAAATTAGAGGCAATTGTTGACCATCTAGCCACGATGGATGAGGGTAGTAAAAGCAAATTTACAATGTTGATGTTAGGATAGTATTGTTGTATGTCATAAAGATAATTTTATGAGTTATTGTGCTCATTATCATTGGACCACTGAAGAGGATCTACCCTATTGATTGATTGCAATGATTCACCAACTGATGATCTCTAATGGGCAGTGGAATATGTATAGTCATTATAACAAGATTGAGTGAACGGTAAGATTTGCATAGAACATAACAGATTGAAATTTGGAATGTTAATTCTTGTTGAGCCTGAGTCTCTTGCAAGTTTTGTATGGTGAACTTTTCTGTAACAAGATGTAGCACTGTACTACATCTTGTATTCAAAAGAAAAAGAAAGAAATGAAGCGTTTCCCTTGCAATCAGTAATTTCAAGTAGTTTGTTCTTTGGTGTAAAACTAGCTGTTTAGCATAATGGTCTTATTTGCAACTTGGCTCTTTTGCATTTAAGGTAATTCTTTAACATTTACCTTTAACTGTTTATAACATTCAAGTAATATTACAAATACCGTACTAAATTAGGTTCTAGCACGGTATTGTACCGGTATCGGTTAATATTGGGTACCGTTTCGGTTGTACAGTACAGTTAATACTAGGTATTATTTGGATAATTTTTAAATTTATAAAATAGTCTCTGAATTTTTTAAAATTACAAAATAGTCCATTTGTATATTGTACATTTGTAGTTTATTTAATTTAGCTTTTTTTGTTTATATCTTATCCATTTTAGTTTATATATATCTTTATTATATTCTAAGTATTTCTATATATAATAATTATATATATATATAATATATATCTATATATATAATAATTATCTAAATATAATAATTTATTGTAAAATAATGAAAATAATTCAAAATTTTGAATTATTTATTATTTTCTATTTTATCATAATTTTGAATTATTTTTATAATTATTATTTTCACATTCCATTTCATTTTACATTTTATTAGACATAATCACAATTTTAATTGAATATATAAATTAATTTAATAATTATTAATAAATATAATTATTTTAAAACATATAAATTCCAAATAAATTTTGATTTAATAATTAAAAATATATAAAATAAATATTAGTTTTAAATAATAGTTTTTAAATTATTTATTTTAGAAAATAAAATATTTTATTAATATTTTATTAATAAATATTATATAAAATATTAAAATAAATTTAAATAAAATAATTTATTAGTAATAAAATAAAATAATTTATTTTTAAGTTTTATTTAATTTATAATTATGATTAGTAATCAAAATATTTATTATTATTTTAATAATTTTGAAAAAAGGGAAGGAAGGAGAGGTAGGAGGGAGGGAGGGAGATTTTGAAAATTTTGCAAAAAACGTCCCCCAATTTTTTAAAATTTTTTATACTAGTCGATATTTGACCGGTATTTTGAATACAGGTTGGTACCAGCCGATATAAGAGAAATAGGCCGGTACCTGATGGTATTTAAACCTAGTACCAAAACTCAATATACCGTCCTAATTTTGGTTCGGTACGGTACGTACCGGCTAGTACGATCCGGTATTCATAACTATGCATTCAAGTAATAATTCTCTCTTCTTCTTCTTTTTTTGTAAAAGTTCTAAATTATAGGTTATAAGTTGAATTAAACGAGGGTTACTTTTCAATGCTTAAACGGATACAATGTTAGGTCTTCCTTTTGTTTATTTGTTATTTTACAAAATATCACAGAAGAAACTAGAACATCTTGACTTAATTTACTTCCTAAAAACATTTGAGCCTCGTTTACAAAAAACAAAAAGGAAAAAATGAATGAAATTCCTTTCTCCATTACCCTCTCGAACCATAATTTTAGACAAAATTTTGGAGTTTTATGACTCCAAATGCTTTGAAAACATGTTAATATTATTAAAATTGTGATGTAATGGTAAAAATTGTTAGAAATCAATTCTTTAAGTAACTCATATATTAAAAGCAATTAAGGAATTTAATAATTTAATAAATGGGTTTTTTGGACTTTTAGTCCTTTATGATGGAGAGTTTTAAAATTGATTAACAGTTGTTAGTTTATTAAGATTTGTGTTGGATCCCGTTACCGGAACCCAACTACATACACAGAACGGAAAATGAAGCAAACAGAAACGAAGGGAAACGGAAATTTCGGATTGAAATTTCAAATCGGAAACAAAATGCGGACGCCAATCGAATAAACCTACCGAATCGGATAACAAATTACGAATAACAAAATCGAGGCGAGGCGAAATCAAGTAGAACAGATCCAGACATCCGAACACAATAATCAAAAGCGATCGAATGAACATAATACGGAAAACAAAATCGAGGCGAAACAAACACTTAACAAAACGAATCCGACATCAAAGAACAATAACTAGAGGAATATGATCGCGTTGGAATTCCTTAGACTCGGTATCCCAAAATCCGATATGAATTTTTTTATAACCATTTTACTCAATTTCTTTTACTTCTTCCTCATGCTAAATCTCTTACACTTTAATCATCTTTCATACAAATTGTAAATGTCACCCGAAATCAACTACTTCTTATTTGTTTTTCTTTTTCAGCTTATTATCTAACGAAATTTCGGCAACATATAATTGCGTTTATCCTATCCCAAAATTCTGCACAAAATCAGAAACTGAACATTACGCGAATTTAATTCCAGAAATTAACAATTTTAGGGATGAAATTAAATTTCGATCCCTTCACAAGAATTGTAGCCCTATATCTTAACTTTATTTTCCTGCAAGAATCACCTCAATCGGAGTTGTATAACTCCCGAAAATTGCAAAATACTGAACTATGTTCAGAAAATTATCCAACTTATAACCTATAACCCATCTCTTACTTTGGTTCAATCAATCTCTTTCCATTTAATCTCCTAAAAATCATATTTCTTCATAAAAATGAACGTAATTGTCTTAGGAATCCAACGCTTCAAGAATCAAGTCAATCGGATGTCGGACGAAAGATTTATAACAAAAGATTGCAAAAGGGTCGGAGTTCAAGCAAAATTTACAAAACCTTAAATACCCACTTATAACTGAATTTTCAAAATCATATCTCTTAATTCGAACTCGAATTTGACAATTTGGTGTCTATGGAAAGGCAAAGGAAGCTCTACAACTTCCCTGAAGAACAGAAAATCCAATTGGCTTCCAAAGAAGTCAAATTTCCACTCAAAGATTACATCTTAATCGACTTTTCCTAACCAACTTCTAATTTTAATCGCTCATAACTCCTAGTCCGATATCAAAAAATTACAAACTTTATGGCGTCGGAAAGATCGAAATACAAGCTCCAACTTTTATTAAGACCACTTATTCCAATTCAGACTAAATCCATACGACAAGTGGCCTCGAAGTATAACACATGCAAATCTATACTTAATAACATTTTCAAAACAAAGCATATCTTCCGAAATTCATATCTCTCAATCCCGACATCGAAAAATAGCAAACTTTATGTCCACAAAAAGCTCTCGACAGAGGCTACAAGTTTCACGTTGATCATTTTCTCGAATTTGATCTAAATCAAATAGTCAACTTTTTACCCTAAAAGTCAAACTTTCAAGCCAACTTTGGTGATCATAACTCTCACTCCGATATCGAAAATGTCAAACTTTATGGCTACAGAAAGCTCTTAACATAACCTACAAGTTTCATGTAGCATATTTTCTCAAATTTTGCCTAAATCAAGAGTCAACTCTCCAAGGCCAAAAAGTCAACTATTTCACAATTTTCATATTTTCACTCTTTCTTTCTTTATTTCATGATCTTCAACTTAATTTCAATCAACTCATCCACTTTTGAAAACTTCTTATTTTCACTCAAAGATCGGGTCCAACATTTCTCCCCTCTTAAAAGAATTTCGTCCTCGAAATTCACACTTACTTACACTCAAGTAACTCATTCTTGCATAAATTTCTTTTAAACAAAAATCATCAAACCTTTGTCTTACTAATTTCTTTCCAAAACTCATAATCACATCACTTTCTCTTATCTAATTTTCTCATCATATATGTATCTCATACCACTCATATCATATTAACTTACTATATCTATAACTCATTATTTCTTGAGATATGGACACAAATCAATGGTCCATTCTTTAAAGAATCCTAATATGGTTCAATGATCATTTAGCAACTCGTCATCCTTTCATCTTACGGAAGTATAGTCTATATCAATTTCTCTCAATTCATCACAAAATTCAAATCTTAAGTTCCACAAACACATGTTTCTAATCACTCGTATTCGTATCACCCAAATCAAACCAATCACTTGAATTTGAGCGTCAAATAGTCATGCACATCAATTTTGAAATTCCTAAAGACAATCATACTTCTTTCATCAAAATCAAATGATCACTTAGCATATTCTCACAAATTCACTCTTATCTTTACAAACTCGTATCAATTCTTTATTCATACTCATGCCCAAGTAAGATCATATTCTTGGGCTCGATACCATAATTGTTGGATCCGTTAGGAACCCAACTACATCGCGCAAACGGAAAAAAAGCAAGCGGAAGCGAGGAAAGCGGAAATTTGGATCGAAATTTCAAATCGGAAACAAAATGCGGGCGCCAATCGAATAAACCTACCGAATCGGATAACAAATTACGAATAACAAAATCGAGGGCGAGACGAAATCAAGTAGAACAGATCCGACATCCGAGCACAATAATCAAAGAAAACGATCGGATGAACATAATACGGAAAACAAAATCGAGAGCGGAAACAAACACTTAACAAAACGAATCCGACATCCGAGAATAATAACTAGTGGAACATGATCGCATTGGAATTCCTTAGACTCAGACTATCCCAAAATCTAGTATGAATTTTTTTTTATAACCATTTTTACTCAATTTCTTTTTACTTCTTCCTCATGTTAAATCTCTTACACACTTTAATCATCTTTCATACAAATCGTAAATGTCACCCAAAATCAACTACTTCTTATTTGTTTTTCTTTTTCAGCTTATTATCTAACGAAATTTCGGTAGCATAACGGCTGCATTTATCCTATCCCAAAAATTCCTGCACAAAATCCGAAACTGAACATTACGCGAATTTAATTCCAGAAATTAACAATCTTAGGGATGAAATTAAATTTCGATCCCTTCACAAGAATTGTAGCCCTATATCTTAACTTTATTTGCCCGTAAGAATCACCTCAATCGGAGTTGTATAACTCCCGAAAATCGCAAAATACTGAACTATGTTCAGAAAATTATCCAACTTATAACCTATAACCCATCTCTTACTTTGGTTCAATCAATCTCTTTCCATTTAATCTCCTAAAAATCATATTTCTTCATAAAAATGAACGTAATTGTCTTAGGAATCCAACGCTTCAAGAATCAAGTCAATCGGATGTCGGACGAAAGATTTATAACAAAAGATTGCAAAAGGGTGGAGTTCGAAGCAAAATTTACAAAACCTTAAATACCCACTTATAACTGAATTTTTCAAAATCATATCTCTTAATTCGAACTCGAAATTTGACGAATTTGGTGTCTATGGAAAGGTAAAAGGAAACTCTACAACTTCCTGAAGAACAGAAAATCCAATTGGCTTCCAAAGAAGTCCAATTTCCACTCAAAGATTCTGTCTTAATCGACTTTTCTAACCAACTTCCAATTTTAATCGCTCATAACTCCTAGTCCCGATATAAAAAAATTACAAACTTTATGGCGTCGGAAAGATCGAAATACAAGCTCCAACTTTCATTAAGACCACTTATTCCAATTCAGACTAAATCCATACGACGAGTGGCCTCGAAGTATAGCACATGCAAATCTATACTTAATAACATTTTCAAAACAAAGCATATCTTCCGAAATTCATATCTCTCAATCCCGACATCGAAAAATAGCAAACTTTATGTCCACGAAAAGCTCTCGACAGAGGCTACAAGTTTCACGTTGATCATTTTCTCGAATTTGACCTAAATCAAATAGTCAATTTTTACCTAAAAGTCAAACTTCCAAGCCAACTTTGGTGATCATAACTCTCACTCGATATCGAAAATGTCAAACTTTATGGCTACAGAAAGCTCTTAACATAACCTACAAGTTTCATGTAGCATATTTTCTCAAATTTTTCCTAAATCAAGAGTCAACTCTCCAAGGCCAAAAAGTCAACTATTTCACAATTTTCATATTTTCACTCTTTCTTTCTTTATTTCATGATCTTCAACTTAATTTCAATCAACTCATTCACTTTTGAAAACTTCTTATTTTCACTCAAAGATCGGGGTCCAACAATTTGTGTAACAGTTGTTAGTTTATTAAGATTTGTGAAAGAGTGCTTTTTCTGGGTACATTGACCACCGTGAAGTTTGATGGATTACGCACTATGCATGAATACGCCATTGAAATGACATGTAGTGCTCCCTTACCGCAGGGTACACATCGGGACGTCCACAGGTCATTCCGGTACATATCCTACGATAAGGGTGAGCTACGATTAATCACTACAAACACTTCACATAACATCATAATAAAATATCAGTCTAAAAATAACAATATTTTTTAAACCAAAATTTTCCTCATTTCATTTCATCAAAACCAGAAGTATATACGTCTGTCATCTTTTACTGTTTGTACATCAATCTCAAAAACCTAGTATAGTTCCTACATGAAAGAGGAAAAATATAGCAGATCTATCTAGGTCATCCCAAAAGTCCCAGCTGACCGACCTGTGAGCCATGACTTCTCTCGCCAACACGATCTACACGGCTAGAAAAGTCCCTCTGGAGCTAAGAGTCTACTCTCAGTCCTGAAAAATATGTTACAATTTTGGGTGAGTTTGCGAACTCAATGAGGTAATCATCATCGATGGCTCACTCAATTCATGTAACAATCAGACATATCACAATTATTTCATAACTTCACATATATCAGAAGTACCACATGATCACATCAGTAACACATTTTATTTTCACATAAGCATAAGGCATTTTGCCTTTCACTCAATCAAGTATATGTAAGCAAATGCATATGAAATGCTCATGTGATCCTTTTTCCAATTTATTATGGTGTTGTGACCGAGCGCCTGAACTGTCCTAATTTGGGCACATTGATCGTTGAGCCTAAGGCTCTAAATCACTGTGGGGCTTAAGGCCCAAATACAATTGTTGAGCTTTTAGCTCTCGGTGGCTACTCCGATCACAACTGTCATTAACTGAGTATGCATTCATGTATGAAATGCATATGTGACAATTAAGCATTATATACATCACAATCAACACATGTGTCACAATTTATCATATCACAAGCAAGTAGTTCTCAAATTCACATACAAGTAGCACTTCTATGTCATAGCTCCCCAGTACATCGGACCTTCTGTCCGGAATCCACAATCACAATCAATCTCAAACCCACCATTATTCACCACAAAATTATAAGCAATTAATAATTAAGAGAACCGTCTAGGTCACTCACCAATAGCTTCCGAAGATAATGCCTGAAAGTTTCGACAACGTCTGTGGGTTGACGTTCCAAATGCGCCTCTATAACAGTTAAAATACACAAATATTACCAAGTGTACAATCAGAAATGTTTAATAATGCACATGGAGAAATTAAAATGTGTACAATGCATATTCGTGACATTCCTGGCATTATTCCAAAAATTCTCATCACAAAATTTTTCTCTAAATTTTAGAAATTCATAGACACCAAAATCACTCAATTCAAACCTCTATAGGTCCAATTATTGATAAAACACGGACTAGAAAAATAATTACTCGGTCCCCTCACTTTGACCCAATCAATCTACATCAATTTCATCTCTAAAAATTCACAATTTCATATAGAAATGAAATTAAATATTTCATGAATCCGATGCCTAAAAAATCAGGTCAATCAGTGGTCGGATGAAAAAGTTATAAGCAAAAGAATGAAGAGGGTCGGATTGGAAAAAAAATCATAAAACCCGCCGTCGCACTCGCGAGTGAACGCAGGATCTCGCGATCGCGAATCCGTCACCCTCTCGAGGCCGTCACCTCGCGAGGTGCTCACCCTCACGAGCGTCTCGTGGCGGCGAGACGTGTGCTTCATGTGCGTGCTCGAGAGCTTAACGCGCTCGCCCTCGCAAAGGCCAGCTTCCTTGCCTATTTTTACTTGTTGTTGTTGTTTTTTTAAAAAAACCAATTTTCCTCTTAACTCTTTCTCTCCTTTCACAAAACCTATCTTTTCACACAAGTAACCAAAAATGAAAAATAAGGTCTCATTGGAAATATCAAAAAAAACTCTACAAGTTCCATGAAGGACTCACAAACCAATTTCATCCCTAAGGGTGTCAAAAACTCAACCAAAGTTACTGCCTACACATTATCATCCAAAACAGTACCACAATCTTCTAAAAATCATAACTTCTTATTCCCTTAGCCAAAAATTCCATACTTTATATCAATGGAAAGATCAAAATGTAACCTACAACTTTCATGAAGGACTGAAAAATCAATTTGACCTCTAAAGGAGTCAAAAACCACTTTGAAGTTTTTGTCTACTAATGATCATGCCAAACAGTAATAGAAACTTCTAAAAATCATAACTTCCTATTCCATGGTCCAAAAATTCCATACTTTATATCAATGGAAAGATCAAAACATAATCTAAAACTGTCATGAAGCACTTAAAGGCAATTTCAACTTCTAAATGGGTCAAAATCTCAATCAAAGTTTCTACCCCCATAATTTCACCCTAAACCATAACCAAACTTTAAAATTCATAACTTACAATCCCTACATCCAAAATTAGCATATTATACCTCATTACAAAGCTAAGACATTCCTCTACAACTTTCCATATGACCACTTGAGCTAATTTAAACCATAACAGTCTAGAATTGGCTTCAAAGTATAGTAACCACAAAAACCCATACTTAGAGACATTTCACACACAAAGCACATTAATACTTTGAAATACCATCTGAAAGTTCACAAGTCATAACTTTTAACCTCAAAATCGAAAAATGTCATACTTAGTGGCAATAGAAAGCTAACAAGAAAATCTTCAATTTTTATGAGGAATAATTTAGCAAAATCTGTCTCAATCATCCTAGAAAAATTTCTCAAAGTTTCAGGTCACAAATTTTCAATGTTAGGATCACAAATATGAAACTATTTATCCTGCACATATTGCCCACTTTCAAGGTAAAATTTAAAACCCTTCAAGTCAAAATTGGACAGCACTTCCTTCATAAGAATTCTAGCTAAACTTCTTAAGTTTAATTCAAGCCAAACCTCATCTCAATTACATAACCATATAAAAAGTTATGACCAAAACATTGAAAAATATACAAAGCAAATTTTCCAGATTCACAACCTAACTCATATTCTACCTCTTCCATACCATTTCTAAACCAACCAACACTCAATTCACTCCATAAATGAACCATAACTAAATCACAACCTATCCTTGAACATTAGTCCACAAAATTACAGCACACACACTCAATCATCTTCCTTTAATAAACAGTCATCTAACATCATTAAAATTAATCCAAAATAACTCAATTCACCTATACCACATGACATATCATTCATTAACTTCTACCTCATCAATCATCAATCAACCAAGGAATTAACATACCCATATAATCAACGCACAATTTCATGCAATTTAATGTACAAACATCACAAATTAACTACAAAACCATAGTATACAATATGTTCTTACCTATCAAGCTTCCAATTCTTCAACTCTTCACCTTTTCACTAAATCCTCTACCTCCCAACACATACACGGTCATCAACTCTCAAGGCTTAGGTTTGGATTTTCAAAGAACAAAGAAGAGCAAGCAAGTAACATAAGAGAGTTCCTTGTGTGGTGGAGAACCAACGAAAAAAAAAAGAATAAGAGAGAGGCTACGGATATGAAGAAATACAAAGAATTTTGGTCTTACAAGGAAGCATCGTGAATGATTAAAGAAAGGAAGAGATTTTAATAAACTAAGTAGATATGGTGGCATGTTAGGCAAATAACATATGTCACTTGCCACATGTCAACCTCTCAATTACTCACTTAATTTCCTTCCAATTCACTTCCAATTTCTAGTACAATTTCATCCCAAAATCCCAATGGCTCAAAATTAAAATTCCTAAAATA
>CM057233.1:26789351-27009351 GCA_029891385.1 Erythroxylum novogranatense | reverse complement strand
GCTAAAACTGAGAATTAAGAATCTGTCAACTGATTTAGCTACTTTCACAGAGAGCACTAAGAAAATGAATGAGATGCTCGGAAAATATAGACATCCGAGTGATAAAACCGGATTAGGGTTTACAGGTAACAAGACTCAGTCTCATAAAAAACCTTTCTTTCAAAAGAGAAACCATAATAAATCTCGTTTTAATCAACGTTCTAGTTATATGCATCAAAGAACTCATCATATGCATACTACCAACTATAAAGGACCCAAGAAAATTTGGGTACCAAAAATAAAATAGTTTCTCCTGCAGATATCCTTCCTTGGAAAATACGACAAGCACCATTGGTATTTAGACAGTAGATGCTCACGACATATGACGGGAAGAAGGTCTATGTTCCTAGACCTTCAGTATAAGAAGGGAGGATCGATAACTTTCGGAGACAACCAGTAGGGCAATATTATTGGAATCGATAAAATAGGACCTTATCCAGAAGGTTACAGAATGAAAAAGGAATGTTTATAGCCAGTATCAGGAGTGACCATGGTGGAGAGTTTGAGAATGAGAAGTTTAGATTATTCTGTGAGGAGAATGGAAGTTCCCACAATTTCTCTACTCCTAGGACTCCTCAACAGAATGGAGTTGTTGAAAGGAAGAACAGGACGATTCAAGAGATGGCAAGGACCATGCTGTGTGAGATGAATCTTCCTAAATACTTCTGGGCAGAAGTTGTGAATACAACATGCTATATTCAGAATAGAATTCTGTTGCAACCCATGTTGAAGAAGACTCCTTATGAGTTATGGAATGGAAGAAGACCAAACATATCTTACTTTCATCCATTTGGGTGCAAATACTCTATTCTGAATACAAAGGAGCTGTTGGATAAATTCAATTCAAAGACCTATCCAGGAATCTTTCTAGGCTACTCATCATCGTCTAAGGCATTTCGGGTGTACAACCTTACTTCAAAGATAGTTGAGGAGACCATCCATGTCAAGTTTGATGATAGTTCCCAACCCCATAAGGAAGATGACATGGAGAGTGAAGGTCCTTCAAATAACTTAGATGATAGAACAGAAACTCCATCATCAGGAACTCAAGTAGACAAAGTTGAAGATATTCCAAAAACTATCGGACTGAAGAGAGACTGGAAATATAAAAATTCTCATTCAGAAGAGTTGATTATCAGAGAGACCTCAGAAGGAGTTAGAACAAGGTCCAGAATCAGGAGAGAAACCAATGTAGCTTTTATCTCTGAAATAGAGCCTAAGAAGGTTGAGGAAGCTCTTTAAGACGAAGCTTGGGTGTTAGCCATGCAAGAGGAGCTGAATCAATTTACTAGGAATAATGTCTAGTCCTTAGTTCCAAAACCCCCTAAGAAATCCATTATAGGAACCAGATGGGTCTTTAAGAATAAGTTAGACGAATCAAGAAGAGTAAGTCGAAATAAGGCTAGATTTGTAGCACAAGGCTATAATCAGCAAGAAGGAATAGACTACAATGAGACATATACTCCAGTAGCAAGACTTAAAGCCATTAGGATATTGCTGGCATATGCGGTCTGTCATGATATAAAACTGTTTCAGATGGATGTGAAGAGTGCATTTCTTAATGGCTTTATAGATGAAGAGGTGTATGTTAAGCAACCACCTGGTTTCGAGGATGTTAAGAATCCAGACCATATCTATAGACTTCATAAAGCCTTATACGGCCTGAAGCAAGCTCCTAGAGCTTGGTATGATCGTCTGAGTACATTTTTTTTTAGAAAATGGTTTCAGTAGAGGTCAAGTTGTTAAGACGCTCTTTAGGAAGAACTTACAGAATGATTTTATTTTAGTTCAGATTTACGTTGATGATATTATTTTTGGTGCTACTTCAAAGGAGTTATGCATAAAGTTTGAGAGTCTAATGAAGAAAGAGTTTGAAATGAGCATGATGGGTGAATTAAAGTTCTTTCTTGGGTTGCAAGTTAAGCAAACCAAAGAGAAAATCTTCATTCATCAACAAAAGTATGTGAAAGAACTGTTGTCCAAATTTGATATGAATAATGTGAAGCCTATGGCGACTCCGATGCACCCTTCAAACCTTTTGTCCAAAGATGAACTTGGTAAGAAGGTTGATCAAACCTCAGATAGAGGGATGATCGGTTCTTTCTCAGTATCTTCTGAGAAGTAGACTTGATATTTTGTTCAGGTATGCTTGTGTGTAAGATTTCAGCCGATCATGAGAGTCTCATTTATCATTGTTAAAAGAATTATGAGATATCTTGCGGTACTCTTGATCTTTGCTTAATGTTTGAGAAAGGTAAAGATTTCAGGTTAATCGGATATTGCGATGCGGACTATGCCGGAGACAGAATCGAAAGAAAGAGCACAAGTGGAGGATGTCACTTTCTTGGTGCAAACCTAGTTTCCTGGTCAAGCAAGAGACAAAGCTCAATCGCTCTATCAACCGCCGAAGCAGAGTATATGTCTGCCATAAGTTGCTATTCACAGACGTTATGGATCAAATATCAACTTGAAGACTATTCAGTTCGAGAAGAGGAGATTCCAATCTATTGCGACAACACAAGTGCAATCAATCTGTCAAAGAATCCCATTCAGCATTCTAGAGCGAAGCACATCGAAGTCAGACATCACTTCCTGAGAGACTATGTTCAGAGGAAGGTGGTGCGTCTACAGTTCATCGAAACAAAGTATCAGTGGGCAGACATCTTCACTAAACCATTGAGTGAAGAACGGTTCCAGAAGATTTGACGCAACCTTAACATGGTTATGTTAAGTGAACAGTCAGGCTAAAGTAATGTCAAAACTAACGGCGTAAAAAACAGTGAGGTACAACTGGTAACTTCTCTCACAAGGAAGTTGTGGAGGGAAAAAATCTGATAATCTCGAGGATCTTAATGATTCTAGAACACACCGGACTATACCCCTATAAGTAGCCTGAAGCTGAAATCATTGCGGTTACTCTCATCTCTAGATGGTTCATCTTGCTTTCCAAATTCTCTCAATCATCCTACCCTAGACGAAAAGCTTACCAGAAACAGTTTTCGTTCTGAAACAATGGAGGCAGCTATGATATTCGGAAGGCATGTGGATTTCGAGTCATTGAGGAATGATGGTATGGACGTAGAACCAGAGATTGAAAGAGCTAGTTGGAGGAATTTCTTCCAGGTACGGGAACCAGTCTATACTGACGAGGTATATGAGTTTTGGAAGAATGCTCAACTTGTAGACAACACTATTGTATCCTCAGTAGACGGTATATCTGTTGTTGTGACTAAAGAACTGATAAGGATGGTGACTGATTGTCCATCGGTTGGTGAGACTCTGCCAACCAAGGCTAAGTGGATGTCCCAGATTGGTATGAGAGAAGAAGATGTTAGCAGACAGTTGTATGGAGTGAATGACCCTTCGGAGAGGAAGACTTCGAGTCTGGTCCCAAAAGCTAGGGTTCTTCATGCAATTCTATTTAATTGCATTTTACCCAGAGTAGGTTCAAGGCATTTGGTAACCACTCTGGATGAACAATGTTTGTTCTACCTGTTGAATCGCAATCCTATTGATTTACCCTTCTTAATCTTTCATTATATGATTAAGGGGATGAAGGATATAAATAGCTATCCTTATGGTATGCTTCTTATAAGGATTTTTAAGGAATTCGGAATCCTTCTATACAAAGGAAATAGAAGGACTGTACCTGTGAAAAGTAAGATTGATTCAATCACAATACGGCGAATGGGTCTGAGGACAGTGATTAAAGAAGAAGCCGACTCTTCAAGGAGAACAAGAACTGAGGGGAAGCGTGTTTCGAAGAAGACACCCGCTTCAAGTTCTCGAACTCAACAAAGTATGAGATCGCCTGCGGATGAAATAAGAAGAATGACAGGAAGACCGCTGATAAAACAAGCGAGTCCTAAAATCGAAGTAAGTCAACCTCGGAGGACAGAAGAAGGTGCGCTAAAAAGACAAGGAGAAAGTCTTTTAAGTGAAGTTATGAAGAAGGCGAGGAGATCATCGAGGATTCGGACTCTAAGGCAACAAGAAGAAAAGAATGCCAGAGAACAGAGTCAGGAACAATCTTCTCAATCTCGTGCACCTAGAGCAACAAGATCCTTAGTCTCTATTCTGGAAGAGGATACAGCCAGAAAAGCCAAAGAGAGTGAGAAGAAGAGAAAATCAGAATCTGAAAGAGAAAAATCTCAAGTATAGAAATCTTCAAGACTGACCGAAGCAGAAGAAAAGACTAAGAAGATTAGTCGAAAGAAGACCGTGTCAACTGCTGGGGAAGTTAGTCGAAAGAAAGAAACCTTTGATCTTTCTCAAAAGAAAAAGAAACCGAAAGCGAGTTCAGAAATCCCATTGCTCAATAGGAGGAACCAGTGGAGCAAAGTCTGGTTCAAAAGAATCCTATTGAAGTTCAACTAGAGGCAACAACAGAATCAGACTCGGATCAAGAACAACAGGAGGAACCTGATGAACCTTGTCTGATGATATTCAACTATTCTAAGATTTTGAGAAGACATAAGCTGAAGATCAGAATGATTGATTTTGTTACCATGAGAACTGCTATCGCCATCGGTAGTCAACCAATGAAGAAGACAGTGGCTGTCGTACAACCTATGTCAATAAATAGTGACACATGGGACTTACTGAAAGAAGATGAAAAGATTTTCTACGATGCTTTGAGGATCTTTCTGAAGCCATACCTACAAAATTCCCAGCAAACCGTGTACTATTTTTTTGATTACAGAAAACACGGAAATAAAGATTGTACCGGATATCCAGCCAAGATATCATTTGGATTTGACAAAGGGGAAGTCGAAGCTATTTCCTGAAGAAGTTTGTGATGATCTGTCCGCAGATCAAATTGCAGAAGAAGCGTGTAGAATTGATGCTGCATGCGCTTCGAATGAGAATGAAGATGGAGCTAGTTGTAGCTATACAGATAAGAAGGAAGACTGTCCAGTAGGGGGAAGAGTTATCATAGGGACGTTTATAGAACTCCTTGTTCAGACAACTTTGCGTATTAGACCTTTATCTGATACACTGTCTATTCAAGCTCAAGCTACACCCCTGCAAGGAAGACAACTGCTGATGCTACCTGCTCCATTTGACTTAGATCTTCCTGAATCCAATACGTTTATTCGTCCACCAACTATTGAGCTTAATGAAGAGTACATTCCATCCTCGGATGCTTATACTACAACAATTACGTTCACTGCTCCCTCAACAGATGTTGATCAATCCTCCTTACCGATTGGTTCATAAGATGAACTCAGCTTACTACGCGGTGAAGGCAACGAGATCAAGGAGACGATGAATGACCTGAAAAAGATGATGACAAAACTGCTGAAGAGCCATCATCGTTAATCATTTTTTATTATAACAAATAGGGGGAGAAGAGAATGAACAAGGGGAGAAGAGAATGAGCAGAAGAGAAGAGGATATTCAGAAAAGAAGGTGTGACTGAAGCAGACAAAGAAAGGAAGAAGTCAAAGAAGAAGTTCTGAAGATAAGTTTTTTTTTGTTCTTTTCAAAACATTGTATTTTGTTTTCTTTTGTATATAATTTGTTATCATCAAAAAGGGGGAAATTTTTAAGTCCAAATGACTTTACTTAGATATGATTTTGATGCATAACAAAAAAGAAGAGCAAAATAGACGAAGTCATACAGACGAAGCAACACAGACGAAGGAACGCAGACGCAGACGCTAAGTAAAGCAGATGCAAATAGAAAAGCAGATGCAGACGAAGATGCGAAAGAAAAGCAAATGTAGACGTAAACAGAAAAATAGACGCAGATGCAGAAACACAGACGATAAAATACAGACAAAGAAAAAAAATGCGGAATTCGAAAAGAAGACGAAGGAGTCAGTTCGAGTTAGTTACAGTACTCAACTGATTAACAGTTTCTTTAAAGATTCAAGAAACAAAAATCAAGAAATAGTTGGAGACGAAGGCTATAAATACAAGTCGAAGTCGAAGATTGCAAAGTTAGTCGAGTTGAAAAATTAGCTGAATTACATCTACGTGATCGTAAAGAGCTTATTGGGCAAATTAGCCGAAAGCTATTTTACTGTTACAAGTGTTTAAACACTTATCTGTAAGAAAGTAGTGCAGATAGCCTGCAGAGGCTAAGTGTGAAAGAATACTGATTGTAGAGACCTGAAGAGGCTCACAAAGAATACTTGTAACGTTGAAGAGATAGTGAAATCTCATAAGGAACTCTGAGGACTGGACGTAGCCCACGGTTTGGGGTGAACTAGGATAAATCGATGTGCCAGCTACTCTCACTCTATCTCTATTTTAGATTCAAGTTTTATCATTACTTAATTCGTGAACAAAGTTTTCAAAAGTTTTGATTAATTAGAATCTATCAGAAGTTCTGTAAAGAATTTTATTTCTAACAAACAGTTTTGAAAGATTTTTCAAAAAGGGGAATACACAATTAAACCCCCCTTCTCGTGCATTCTTATATCATTTCTTAAGTATTGTATTAACGTGTGATTCACTTCAGTTAGTGTCAGAAATTAAATGTTCTCTGTATCTCACCACTACTAGTGCTCTTTTCTCTTTCTTTTCACTCTTCTTTTCTCTCCCTGAACTTTTCTCTCCTGCACATCCCACTTTCTTTTCCTCACCTGTGCAGTCACTCCCCATTGGGCCAATCTCATTTTTCTTTTAGGCCTCTTTTCTCTATTCTCTTTTTTTGTTCTCACTACCCAAACCCTCCTCACTTTTACTTGATTTGATCTAGTCCAGGTATAATTCACGAGGTGATAAAGGTAGTAGAATGAAGTTCTTACCCTTAAACTTAAAGGAGTACTTATTGGTATACCCATCATGTGCTACCATCTTGTCAAACTGCCAAGGTCTTCCCAATAGCAAATGTCCTGCCTCCATGGGTATCACATTACACAACATCTCATCCTTATACTTCCCTATAGAAAATGGCACCGGTTCCTGTCTAGTCACCTTCACATTCTCACTATCATTAAACTACTGTAAATTATATGGCTCCGGATGTTTTCTACATATCAAGCCCAATTTCTTCACCATAGTTCGACTAGTCCCATTAGTACAACTATCTCCATCTATGATCAAGTTACACACTTTCCCACCCACTAAACACCTTGAATGGAATGGTTTCTCCTTCTGATCTAGAATCTCATCACTAACTCTAGCACTTAACACTCTCCTAACTACAAGTGCTTCTCCTTTGACAGCTCTTCCCTCATATTCAACTTCATCATCACAAACACTATCACATGGCATATCATCAACATCACAATCCTCATAATCAATAACCCCATTATCCTTCATATACATCAATTTTCTATTAGGGCATTTAGAAGCAATATGGCTAGTACTCAAATATTTAAAACATTTTATAAATGAATGTTTGCTAGAAGTACCTTTTTGTTCAGATCCTCCAATTGATTTCTTAGGTGCTTCCTTGAAGTCCACCCCCTTATTTTTGGACTTCTCCTCCCTCTGGGGCCAATTTGAGTTCCATAAGTAATTAGAACTTGCTCCACTCCTTGCGGCCACTCTAGCTTTAAGCTGTCTCTCCACTTTCATGGCCATGTTCACCATGTTCTCAATCTCTAAGTAATGTTGTAACTCCACCACATTCGCTATCACCCTATTCAATCCACTCAAAAACCTTGCCATGGTGGCCTCGGGGTCCTCCACTATATTAGCACGGATCATAACAATCTCCATCTCCTTGTGGTAGTCCTCTACTGACTTAGACCCTTGTGTGAGTCTTTGGAGCTTTTGATGCATCTCCCTATAATGGTAAGAGGGCACAAATCTCTTCCTCATACACGCCTTCATCGCTGCCCAAGTATTGATGGGTCTCTCTCCATTCCTCCTCCTAAAGGTCACAAACTGATCCCACCATATTAATGCATAATCTGTAAATTCAACAGCAACAAGTTTTACCTTCTTTTCCTCTGAGAAGTTATGGCACTTGAAGATCATATCAACCTTTCTTTCCCATTCCAAGTACGCCTCAGCATCATTCCTCCCCTTGAATGCTGGGATCTGCATCTTGATGGATTTGAGGTTTCCATCTCATCTGTCGAGGGGTTCTCCTCTCCGAGCTCTCCTAGGCATGCACTCTTCATAGTCCTCCTCCTCCTCATCAAACTCCTCCTCCTCAGGCTCATACTGTGGTGGTTGTCGACGAGGTGGTGGTAGTTGCTGACGTACATCTGCACGCCTGCCCTGAGGGTTCTCGCGTCTCCCTTGTCTGAGCTCATCCATTTGATCCCTAATGTTGGACCCCGAATCTTCAGTGTAAATGTCAAAATGGAATATGAGTTTATGTATGGCTTTGAAGTATGAATTGGTATATAGATGGTTGTGAACTTAGAATGTGAACCAAGTATGGATGATGAGTTGAGCAACCTTAAGCATAAACCATGGTTATATATGTAAGATAGGATGTTTGGTGAATGATAAGAGGTTATTGAATAGGAGAGTATATGAATTGAGGTTGAGTGTTGAATGAATTCCAATTGGAAGTTAAATTGCTTTGAATGATGTGGTAATAGAGAAAGTGAAGTTGGGAAAACGTTAAGTTTTGTATGAGGATAAAAATGAGTATGTTGATTCAAGGGAAAATATGATATGATTGAATTGGAATTGGACAAAGTGTTCTTCTTTGAAGTTGTAGCTTGTTCTTTTATCTTTCCAACGAGACTAAGTATGCAAGTTTTCGAGATCGGAGTTAAGATTTATGCTTATTACAAGTTAGGATGTCGAGGTAATTGAAATTCCCGAACCTTTAGAGTTTGTGACGTGATCCCGGACTCGAAAGAGTGGATTTATGGCAAGATAGGGGTATAGGAGAAGTTAGGATAGATTTGGGACCCTTTGGAAGGGTTTTGGAGGGTGAAAAATTGTCTTACCCGAAGGTTACACGGTCTGCCCGTGTAAATTCACACGGGCTGTGTAATTCCAGCGTAGGGACACCCTTCTCACCCGTAGGTTACACGGCCTGACCGTGTGGGTTCACATGGCCCGTGCTTTTTGGCCCCCATAACGACAAAATTACAAATTTTGGTTTTCATGAAAGTTGTAGCCCTAGATATCTATTTTCTAATCGTTCAAGAACGGAGTCATTCTGACATCTATAGTGAAAGTTATGGCATTTGCGCCAAAGTATGTTTGGGAGGAATCTGAACATGAACATATCGGATTAGTTTGGCCATAACTCCTTCGTTCGACCTCCAATTGAGGTGAATCTTGAGGCGTTAGATTTCTAACATGTTTTTCTACCTCTTCATGAAATTTGATAGCATTTGAAGTTGAATTGAAAGAGTTGATTAAATCTTATGATATTCGGAACGATTGGTTCCCTTTTTGATTTGTTATTCTTCCTTCCTCATCCAACTTATGTCCAATCTTTTGTTGATTTCTCTTCTGTCCGACATTCAATTGAGTTGATTCTTAAAGCGTTGGATTCCTAAGACAATGAATTTTATTTTATGGGAAATTTGTCAATTTATGAGATTATAGTGAGGTTGATTAGTTTAATCAAAATGAGTGAGATAATTATCCGAACATAGTTCAGTATTTTGAGAAATTCGGGATCTGTAGAGATCCGATTGAAGTGATTCTTAAAGTAAAATAAAATTGAGCCATGGGGCTACAAATCATATGAAGAAAGTTAATTTTAATTTAGCCCCTAAGATCTTCAAATTATGAATTGAAGTTCGGATTAGTGTTCAATCTCGGTTTAGTGACATTCTGAAAGTGTTTTAGGAATAACTTTTGCTTAGTAATCCAATTAAGGTGATTCTTGATTTGGATTAAACTAGGAAAATAGATCTACAATTGTTATGAAGAATTTGAGTTTCAATTTGGTCCTTAAGAAGGTCCATTTTTGGATGGAAATAATGTGCTGGAGAAATGAGTTAGCATAAGATATACCCGAAATGTTTTGAGCAAAACTTTTGATGTAGTGCTCCAAATTGGATGATTCTTAAGGCATTATGAAATTAAGATAATGAGGAACATTTCTCTAGAAGGAAGTTTTGACTAATTTCTTCAATTTGATAGTGGAAATAATGTCCCAAAGTAAGCATGAAATGAAAGAAAGTTCAGGGGCAGTGTAGGAAGTCCACTTAAATGGTTAAGAGTTTAGCCTTGCATGGGAGGGCAATTTGGAAAATGGCCACTCATTAAATGAGCTGGCAGTATAAATAGAGAGTGTCTTTCATTTGGAAGAGAAAGAGCCCACGAAAATTAGAGAAAGAAGCAAAGAGAGGATGAGAGAAGAGAGAGGCTGCCGATGGAGAAGAAGAAGGGAGAAAAGGAGAGAAGAGCTAGGGCTTGAGTTTTCAAAGGCTTCCAAGGTGATTTTCAAGTGGGTCAAGAAGGGAAAAAGATGGATGATGAAGAGAGCTCCAATATGAGCCAAGCAATGTCGAAAATGAAGAAGAAAAAGATAAGAGAACCTTATGAGCTTTGAAATTTTCTTGAGTTTTGGGTTGATTTGGCATGAGATGATTATGGGTTTGTGGTTTTTGAAGTTTGTTTTGATGATTATGTGTTGGGTTATATTTAATTGTGGATGAAATTACTTAGAAATTATGCCAAATGATATGAGTGGGGATTTTTGGAAGCTTGTGATGTAGATAGGTTGGAAATCTTATGGGTTGTGAAATATGGCCTAAATTTTTGACGATTATGGGATAAATGATATTGAATTTTGGGTGGATATGTTTAGGTAATGTTAAATTGGAAGCACAAAGGAAGCTATGGATAATTGATGATTGGATCAAGCTCCAAGCATGGATATGAGGTGGGTTTCATGTTTATAGTTGTAAGCCATTAAAGATTTTCCCAAATTGAGAGAATAAAATGATTTCAAATATTTTATGATTGTGCATATATTGTTTTCAAATGATTTAAAGAACTGGTTTATATGCGTTCATATACTCCACGAATTGGATTTGAGGGGCTATGAGCATACAAAAATGCATTGTGATGTGTTATGTTATGTTATGTTATGCATTGAGAAATATATGACACTTTGATGAGAATTGAATTGTGATGAGATTATGCTATGTATTTGAGCATGGCATTGTGATTTATTGGAAAGAAGAAAAAGAATATGAAAAGCATGAAAGCATTTCATTTCAATGAAATGAGTTTGATCATTGTTTATGTGCTTTGTTTGGGCGAGAGAGGAACCGTTTCGTAAGTCACGTGCATGTTGATAAAAGCCTTCTCTCGGCTGGCCGCTTGTGCCACACGAGATCTGAAAATAGACTCGTTTCGTTCATGGAGTAAAATTCAGTTTCTCTGTTTTGTTCACGGAACCCCTCGAGCCAATTGATTGTGCATTTGCATATTAATGTGCTAAGCTATGCTTTGGATTGAATTGTATTCAAATATGTGTTATGAGATGATGTATTGCATTATGAAATTGTGATTTTTGAACAAGTGATACATTCATGTGTTGCGATTTATGAATTTCAATACATGACGAAAAATTTGAGAAACGAGCATTTTATGGATTTTCAACAAGAAATTTCTATGACAGTAAACTTTTGAATGGTTTTGCTTATGATTGATTATAAACCTGTTACCCATGGGCTTTTTAAGCTCACCCCCTTCATTCCCATCCACAGGTGATGAGAAGAAGATCGGGTGAAAGAAAATGAGAGATTTTGTTAGCCCCAAAATTTTTTAGGATTAATCATGATTAGATTAAATTGATTTAGTTAGATTAGCATTAATTAAGGTGTCATAAATTAATATATGATAGCATTAATGAGTTAGGTGAAGAATTTATGAAGTTAAATATGTTAGTTGGACTTAGGTGAGTTAGGTGTTATTAATGTATTAATTGGGCTTTGGGTCCAAATGAAGTGAGAAAGAAGAGAGGAATTTAATGCAATGGGCTTGAAGGAAAAGAGTTAGTGGGCTTGAGTAAGTAAGGAGGAGAAATGAAAAAGAAGAAGAAGAAAGAAGAAGGAAGTAAGTTGGGCTTAGGCTTATTGGGCTTAAGTAATTTAGAAAGGAGTATAAAAGGAAGGTGATAAGTGATTTTTGTAGGAAAAGAAGATAGAAACGAAATTTGGAGGGAGAGGAAAGAAGAGTGTCGTGAAAGGAGGGAGGAAAAGGAGAAAGAAGAAGCTTGTTAGGGTTTGGCATTTCCATGAAAGTGAGTGGGTTTTGAAGAAAGTCCAAGAAGAAAAGTGTGGAGGAGAGTCTAAGCTTCACTTTGAACCAAGAAACCACTTGGTTGGTTAAGGATTTAAGGTAAGTTCTTGGTTTAAGGTTAAGTTTTTGTTTGGGTTTTGGTTAGAAAGATGAAGAATAAGATGGGTCTAGTGATTCTCTTATGAATTTCATGATTTAGATTTTAGGTATTTCAATTTCTAAACCCTATGTTGATATGGGGTTATTTTCTTTTATGCTTGAAGGAGGACAAGAAAGAGGAGAAGAACAAGGAGAGGAACTTCCTTAGGCAAGTTTAAGCAAGGAAAAAAGGTGGGTTTCATATTTATCTTTATGTATATAAGCTACAAATGTAAATAAATGCATGACATTAATGAGCTTTGATCACTTGGTTGTTGTATTAAATGTGTGTGATGAAATGATGAATGTGAGTGTATTAAATGCTTGATGATGATTGAAACTGTTGGGCCCCGAATTTTTTTTTAATTTGAATTAAATAAATTATTTATTTATGGATTTATTCGTTAATTATTTTATTTTGTCTTAATTGATTTAATTATGTGTTTATGTAAATATTTTTATGTTGGGCTTGGAAATTAGAAGTTAGAAATTAAATGAAAGCTTGGGCTTAATATTGGAAAGTATGGGCTTAGGTAAATGGATTAAGTAGAAGGAGGATTAATAATAAGTGGGTTTGGTGGAAGTAGGCCTTGGGAGGTGGAGGCCCAAAAGCCTTTATGTAGGGAAAGCCAAAACTATGTAGTTTTGGTGTAGGATGAATTAAAGGAATTAAAGAAGAGTTAAAGGAAGAGGAGGAGAAGAGAGAGTGTCGTAGAATCCAAAGGAGAGGAGAAGAGAAGGAAAACGTGAGCTAGCCAAGGAAGAAAGGAAGAGAAAATCATGGGAGGCTTGTGGAGAAGAATAAAGAAGGATAAAAGAAGAGAAATCAAGAGCTTAAGGTAAGTATCTATCTTCCTTTGAGTTAGATTCAAGAAATGGGATGAAATGAAGGTTAGGGTTTGTGTAGGAATGAAGAAAGAAAGAAGAGATGAGTGGTTTTGTGATTCCGGGCTAGGGTTGGTTGTTTTAGCTTAAATGGGCTATGGGTAGGTTAGGTTTAAGACTTCGTTATCGATTTATCGATTCTTGAATGTTTCGACTTTTCCAATGAGTTTCAAATGTGTTTTATTGAAGGAACCAAGGAAACCTCACTCAAGAGAGAGAGGAAGAGCAATCGTGAATCCGGATTTCCGACGATAGGTGGGTAACATCTTTATAGTTATTGTGTAATGGGCAAAGCCCTATGTGTGCTATCTTGTTATACTATGTGCATATTGAAAATGAAATTTTGTGTTTTGAGAGGAAAGAATGGAACTTTGATGCTTTGAAAGAGTGCGATAAGCGTAAAATGTGAATCTTGTGTTTTAATATGTGAGCATATTGATTGTGTTTGGGCGAGAGAACCCTTTGTGAAGTCACGTGCGTTGACCCCATTAGCCTTCTCCCGGCTGCTGCTTTAGGCTTACGAGATCCCAAAAAAAAACAATGGACTCGTCGTGATTACGGTAAACTTCGGTTTCCGTCGTGTCTATGGAACTCTCGAGCCAATTGTGTGCATTTCATCATTTATAAGTGTTTATGATGCATAAGATGGGTGTTAGTTGCAAGATGATTCTATGTTATGCCTTGTGTGATGAGTTGAGTAAATTGTGAGTTAGGTGATAAAGTTGAGTTTTCAACCTATTATGTAAATTGCTAATGCTTTGGATTATTAATTGTGTGTGTGTGGCTCATTATGTGATGGCTATAAATTTGTTAGCCACTGAGCTGTGTTAGCTCACCCCATTCTCCCTCCTCAGGTGAAAATTCAAGTTGAGAGTTGAACCTTGCAAGGCATCGACATCACTCCAAGAACTTAGGAACTTTTGTATTAAGTTAATAACTAGCTTTTGGAATAGCTTTGTAAGCATATTGATCATTGAGCATCTCATCTTTTGTGTTTTGTACTTGATTTTGATGAATATGCCAATATGTAACCAAAGCTATGCATGAATCTTTCTTATGATTGGAAAAGAGAATGAGAGCTCTAGTACTCTCTTCATTATATATTTTGTTGATTTGTGACCTATGTGTGAAGCATGTGTACCATTCTTTTAAGTTTGGAGATTTCATTGGGTGTCTGCTGGGTTTTTGCCTTGAAAGAGCTTCTGGAAAATTTCCAAGGTTAGGAGTTGTAAAAGTTTTGTAAATTCGGGTATGTTGCATTTTCGATATTTCGTGTTGTTAGAGGATTGTATGGGAGCTTTATGACTCCTTGAGAGTGATAAATGAGCTGTAGGTTCTTCTAAGATGTTTATAAGCTATTTATGAGGATTAAAATGGTAGGTGTGAGTGGTTAGAATTAAATGTAGGTGTCATGTCAAATGATGATTTTAGACAGAACCTTTGTGACCATTTTGACCACTTATAGAGTTGGAATTTGGGTCGATGATCTTCATGAAAAATGTAGATCTTTCTTTTCTCTATGAAATAGACACCAATTTTGTTAAATTTGGAGTTCGAATGGAAAGTTATGACCTTTGCAAGTGGAGTCATCTTGTAGAAAAAACCAGACGATGCCTGACCGTAGCAAAAACCGATCGATGCACCGAGCAAAACCGCACGATGATCGTAGCAAAAACCAGACGATGCCTTAGTAGCAAAAACCAGACGATGCATCAGAAAGCAAAACCAGACGATGCATCAGTAGCAAAACCAGACGATATTCAGTGGCAAAAATCGGGCGATGTTACTGTTCATCTCCGTCTGATTTTCTTGAGGATGACATCATCTCCGTCGATTTTTTGCTAAGGATGATGTCATCTTCGTCTCATTTTATCGTCTGCTTTTGTCTTCGACCCTCTTCCTTCTTTTGGCCATAACTTTTGCACAGACCTCCGATCGACCTCATTCTCAAAGCATTGGATTTCTAAAGATTTTTCTACCTTTCTACACTGGACTTATCAGATTTTCTTTCAAATTGAAAATGGTGGTTTGAAACGAAGCATGGCGATCAGTTGATAAGTATGACTATGCTTCAGAATTTTAAAATATTTTGAGCTATAGAGCTCCGATCAAAGCGATTCTTGTTTTAAATTAAACTAGAGGCATAAACCTACAAGTTTTATGAAGAGACCGATCAGTGATTAAGCCTTTAAGATTTTCAAATGCTTACCCGAAGTCGGTAGTGCTCAGTTTTGATTGTTTTCTTCGAGATAGTGTTTTAACCATAACATCTTCATTCCTAACCCGAATTGAGCGATTCCAGTTGCGTTGGAATCGTGAGATCCGAGGGATCATTTTTTATCAAGAGCTAACCCCAAATTTTTATAAAGTGAAAATTTTCCATATTTGTGATTAGCATATGTGTTCGGTTGTGGGTCTTCTACGCTGGATGGGTCCGAATGTTGGGCTTCGGAGACGGGGTCCAACAGAAACTGTCATGAAGAAACTTGTTGAATGAATATAATGAAAGGCATAAACGATGTATGAAAAGATGATTTCAAAGAAACAATGAATTGGATAAGAACAGTTCAATTTCCTTGTATGATTCATGATTGCTATGTTATGTGTGTAAGGTATTGTCCTAAGAACTGTCACGTGCACGTTGACCATGAAGCCTTCGCCCGGCTGCCCGATTGTGGCATAGGATGATCCAACATTTTGGACTCCTAAAGATTTGCCCATATAGACTCATGAAATGAGACTATATGGTTGCCAAGAATAAGGACTTACCGAGCCATTTGATGTGTTTCATATGTGATTACATTAAAATGCAAGAATGAGGAATGTTTGAATTGCGAGAAATTATGTTTGAGTATTGATGAACATTGCATGATGCATGTATTATGATTGTATTGAAAGATTGCTAAAAGTATGAATAACTAATAGGATTGCTTGATATATAAATATAAATGTGTTACCCACGGAGCGAAAGCTCACCCCCTAAAAATTTTCCAGGAAATGAGCAGGATCCCGAGGAGCAAGCTTAAAGGCATTTACTCCAAGATTTTCTTTTGATTTTGTATTTGAAATGATTTTTGTAAAACAATGCTTTAGTTGCATTTTGAGAAGATATTGTATTTTGAAACTTCATTGTGATTGGGCTTGAAATGCTCACTAAAGCATTGTATGAATATGACATGATTTGATGAAGATGGAATGAATGAATTATGAAAGCAAAATGTTCGTTTAATGTATTTTGAGAAATCCATGTATGTTTAAGACAATTGAATCATTGTTATAGTTGGGATATGATAGATGATTAAGAGTGTGGCTGTTGCTTGAATGGTGTTTGAAGATACCTTAGGGTTTA
This sequence comes from Erythroxylum novogranatense, assembly GCA_029891385.1. Taxonomy (NCBI): domain Eukaryota; kingdom Viridiplantae; phylum Streptophyta; class Magnoliopsida; order Malpighiales; family Erythroxylaceae; genus Erythroxylum; species Erythroxylum novogranatense. Next base: position 26,992,805 of record CM057233.1, on the reverse strand, counting down.
ATCATGTTATATGAGGTTGTATGATGAGTTTTATGCGGTGGAAGTCTTAGAATTGAAAATTGGGTAGTTGCATTTTAAGGGATGTGCTGTCAAATTTTCCTAAAATTTGACAGACTTAGATCAATATTAGACCCTCTTGGTATGAATTAGATCAATGAGTCTTCATGAAGATTGTAGTAGGAGTTTAGAGTTTTCCAGGTATATCGTTTGCTAAATTTGGAGTTCGGAGTCAAAAGATATGATCCTTAATAGAAATCAGAAGGAAGGAAATCAGAAGATAGAAAAGCAGAAGGAAGGAAAACAGAAGATAGAAATCAGAAGATAGAAAAGGAAGGAAGGAAAGCGAAGATAGAAATCAAGATAAAAGCGAAGGAAGGAAAGCGAAGATAGAAATCAAGATAGAAAAGCGAAGGAAGGAAAGCGTAAGATAGAAATCGGAAGATAAAAGCGAAGGAAGGAAAGCGAAGATAGAAATTAGAAGATAGAAAAGCGTAAGGAAGGAAAGCGAAGATAGAAATCAAGATAAAAGCAAAAGGAAGGAAAGCGAAAGATAGAAATCAAGATAGAAAAGCGAGGGAAGGAAAGCGAAGATAGAAATCGAAGATAAAAAGCGAAGGAAGGAAAGCGAAGATAGAAATTAGAAGATAGAAAAGGAAGGAAGGAAAGCGAAGATAGAAATCAGAAGATAGAAAAGCGAAGGAAGGAAAGCAGAAGATAGAAATCAAAGATAAAAAGCGAAGGAAGGAAAGCGTAAGATAGAAATCGAGATAGAAAAGCGTAAGGAAGGAAAGCGATTTATAGAAAACCAGATGATAGAAATCAGACGATGGAACAATAGGACGCTGCAGTATGTAGGAGATAGAATCAACCTTTGTAGTCTTCATAAGAGTTGTAGATCTAGATGTCTACTTTCATATGGTGAAAGAACGAAAACATTTGGAGCTATAGATTAAAAGTTATAGCAATCGTTCCAAAAGAGTTTCGATTCGATTTCAGAAGTGAGCATGGTCCGTTGTTTTGGGCATATTTCCCTCATACGACCTCCAAATGAGGTGAGGTTTGAACCATCGGATTTATAAGACACATATCTTTTACTCCATAAAATCCGGTATCAATTGGAGTTAAATTGAGAAAGTTTGCTCTAAAACAAGTGAAAGGTCAGTTAAGAGGGCATGTTTCGGGTATGAACTCTCTTAGGTTTTTGGAGTGTATTTTGAGTATATGACTCCGATTAAGGTGATTCTTGTTTCAGGGAGAACTTGAGACATAAAGCTCCAAATTATATGAATAAGTCAACCCATGATTTTAGTGTATACATGGTGTGTGCTTGCCATGAAGGTGGAGTTACAATTAAGAATCCTGCAAGATTATAAGCAAGGTTGGAGACAACGAAAGTTGGGCTCAAAGCGGTTCAGACGTCTATGGTACTATAGTAAGAGTAAGAGTGTCAAGTTTAAGGTCTCAGAAGGCAAGTGTCTCGGGATGGGCTCCACTGGGCTCACATCCCGGACGGTCAGACTCCAGATCGGGTCCGACAGATTTTGTGTTGGACCCCTAACTTTGATGATAATTAGAAATATTACAATGAATATTAATGAACAAGAAATTGGTAAGACAATTTATGAATTTAAGAAAATTTGCTGAAATTAAGAAAAATTTATGAGAAAATAATTGTTTAGTGTAGAGGACTTTGATATTTGAATGAATTTATTTAATTGAAATGGGAGTGGAAAATCAAGAAATAAAGAGAAAAAGTGTGAAAATATGAAAAATTGTAAAAAGTTTGACTTTTTGGCCTTTAAGAGTTGACTTTTGATTTAGGCAAAATTTGATAAAATGATCTACATGAAACTTGTAGATTATATTAAGAGCTTTCCGTAGCCATAAAGTTTGCAATTTTTCGATATCGGGAGTGGAAGTTATGATCAGTCAAAGTTTATGTGAGATAGAGTTGACTTTTGACTTTAAGTATGACTGAAACTTTGACTGAAAATTGATCTAGTTAGAGATTAATTGAGCTTTGATGTTCTTTATGAAAATTGAAGGTGACTTTCTGATCTTCGCATTGATATAAAATATGACATGATTGGAGTTTGGAGTTGAAAGATAGAAATTTTCAAAGTTGAGGACTTTGTTTAAGTATTTATTATTTGGGTTAAATCTTTGATTGGAAAATTAATCATTTTAGAGATGGATTTGGTTGTGGAGTTCTTCATGAAAGTTATAGAGCTTCCTTCAAGCTTTCCATAGAGACCAAATTTGTTAAATTTGGAGTTCAGGATAAAAAGTTATGATTTTTGAAAGTTTCGGAAAAAAAGGGGTGCAGGGGCACCCAAAAGTCGCGGTCGTGCATACGCACGATCGCGACTCTGCGGGTTCACCGCATTGTCGCGATCGTGCACGCGCACGATCGCGACTCCGCTGGTCCATGCGGATATCACGGTCGTGCATAGGCACGATCGCGACTTTCTCTATTTGTTTTAAAAAGAAAATTTTCTGAACATACTACATTCTTTTGCTTATATCTTTTCCGTCCGACATCCGATTGAGTTGATTCTTGCGGTGTTGGATTCCTAAGACAATTATCTACATCCTCTTAGAAATTTGTGAATTTGTGAGATTAAATTAATGGAGATTAATTTAATCAAAGTGAGTCGAGAAATTTTCCGAGCATAGTTCAGTGTTTTGAGGAATTCGGGACCTACAGAGATCCGATTGAAGCGATTCTTAAGGAGAAATAAAGCTAAGACAAGGGGCTACAAATCATATGAAGAAATGAAATGTCAATTTTGCCCCTAATATTTTTAATTTCTGAATTTAATTTCGGATTAGGGTGTAATTTTTGGATTAGGAACATCTGAGAGTATTTTGAACATAACTTTTAATCTGGGAATCAAAATGAGGCGATTCTTATTTTGAATTAAACTAGAGACATAAGGCTACAATTGTTATGAAGACATTGAGTTTCAATTCTGGGATTAAGAATGTAAACTTTTGGACGGAAATAATCGTACATGGAAAATGTGTTAGAATATGGATATACCTGAACTGTTTTAAGCATAATTTTTGATGTAGTGATCCGAATTGAGTGCGGTCAGTGGCGTTGGATTCATATGATTGAGAGGAACATTTCTCTAGAAGGAAGTTTTAACAAATTCCTTCAACTCGATAGTGCGAATCAAAACCGCAAGTGAAAATGGCAATAAAGTAACATGTTAGGGGCATTTTGATCTTTTAATCAAATTTTAAATGACATGGCACCATTATAAGATGTGTTGCCGTTTAAGAGACGTCTGGGAAATTTAAAAGAAGAGAGAAATTGATAATTCTAGAAGAATGAGAGAAGAGAAATAACGAAGAGGGAAAGAAAAGAAGAGAAAATGGAGAAAGATGATTTCGGTGTTGGAGATTTCGAAACTCTTGAGCTTCCAAGATGATTTTCGTTATTTTTTCAAGAGGAAAGGATGGAGAATGAAGAAAGCTTGCTTTGGGAACCAAGAAATTTCGAAAATGAAGAAGAAAAGAGGTAAGAGAAAAATTTGAGCTTTTAGTTTTTGATGAGTTTTTGGTTTAGAAACATTGAAAAGGACTTGGGTTTGTGATTTATGAAGTTGATTTTGATATATATGCTTTAAGTTGTGTTTAATTTTGGATGGAAATTGGATTAAGGTTTAGGCTTAATTTTGTGATTAAGGAATTTGTGAAATTTTGGAGTAGAATTATAGATAATGATATGGGTTAGTGATATATGAATTCAATTTTGAAGAAATTGTGAATTATGATATGAAATTTGTGTAAATTGGGTTAGGCCAATTTTGGAAATTGGGGATTTTTGAAATTGAGGATTTAGATATTTTTGGAATTAGTGTGAATTGATGAATTGTGACATTAATTTTGAAAATTAAGTTATTTATGATATTGAATTTGAGTGAATTGGTTTAGGTCAAATTTTGAAATTGGAGATTTTAGAAATTCTGGTTTTTGAAAGCTTGGAAATATGATGTTTATGAATTTCCGATAGTTAATTTTGAGAATTATGCAATTTATGATGTAGAATTTGAATGATTGTGGTTTAGGTCAATTTTAATTGAAAGAAGAAAAGAAGAAAGGATCAATTGGAGCTAGGATCAAGTTTCTGGCAATAAGTCGAGGTGGGTAGCATATTTATATTTTGATTTGTAAACAATCTATGAATTTTGAAAAAATTAAAGAAAGCAAAAATTTGGATTTTGATAAATTAATGTTTTGTAAAGGTTTGAAAATAAAAGTTTATTCTTGTTTGGAATCATGATTTCTAATGAGCTTTGGACAAAATTGCATCATTATATGTGAAGTTTTAATAATTGCTATGGTTGTGCATTATTGAATTTATGAGAATGTGTTATGTGTATTGGTTAAATATTGTGAAGTTATGAATGAAAATATGTACATTAGGACATGTGTGAAAAAATCAAGATTTCAAATTTGTGCCTTGGGCAATTTGATTTTCGCGTATGAAATGTGTTAAGTGGGTTTGGTTAGGTCCTCTGTGAGTCGAGGCACCTTTGCTCTTTTCGTTATAGCCTTCTCCGGTCTGCCCGCATTAGTGGCATTGAGTCCGATTTGGACTCCTTCACGGCTACATCGGACCGTTATGCAGACTGATTTGTGTTGGATGCCGTGGTATAACCAAAGAAACACACGCCGAGTGGGAAATGCTAGCCAGTGTGGGGTCCAACATTAAGAAAGTGTAATGCGCTACGCTTTGGATCGAACTGCACCATTCGATATGTTACGTGTTTTGATTTGTTTCTGTGTGCTGCATTCATGTTTAAAGAAATTGAGAAAGAAAAAAAAATGACTTTTGTTATGAAAAGTTTGAAAAATTGAAAAGTTTGAGGAAACCGTTTTGAAAAGTTACTAAGTTTGAAAAATTAGCCCTGTTGGCAAAAAGTTTATGAAAGAAATGATTTCTGTTTATTTGTCAATATATAAATGTGTTATCCACGAGCTTTCGAGCTCACCCCCCCTTTCATCCCCATCTCCAGGTATTCGAGTAGGAGATCGGATGAAAGATGGTCAAGGCGTCAATTTCGATATTTGTATAAGTTTGGATTTTAGTATGGATATGTATATGGCTTAAGATAAGTTTGGGAAAGTGTACTTGCATATAAAGTTGAATATTGTGAATGGTTTTGAATTTGTATATGAAATTGTGTATGACATTGTGTATGATAATGATATTGATTTATACATTTGTGTATGGAATTTAAGATTGAAATGTGTAGTGGAATTGGACATGATTAATGTTTTAAAGTGGTTTAGATATAGGAGTGTATTTATCTGCTGAGATCCTGGATGGAGGGTCCGGTAGATTTTGATTGATTGTGTGATTGGTTTGGGATTTAGAAGTGTGTTTTTTCGATACTTTGCAGGTTTGGGTTAGAATAAATGCAGCCGTTATGCAGCCAAATTTTCGATAAGATTTGGGATAAAAGTGTAATTTTGAGACTTGTATGGATATATATAAGAATATGATTCAAGTATCGAGATTTGCATGAGAATGAATTTCCAAAAGTGGAAATTCATTGTATTTTGATTTGCTTAAGTTTGAATGCAGATGAATATAAGGAAAAAGAAAAAAACATTATACCGGATTTCGGATGGTTAGTCGAGGTAATCCAATGCGATAAGTTATCTATACTTTGTGTTTCTTCGGGATGTAGGACATTTGTTAAGTATCGTTTCCGCTTCGTTTCGTTTTGCTTCGGTACATTTGTTATGCTTTCCGTTTTGCTTCCGTTTTGATTCTGTATTCGATTCGCATTTGCTTTGCTTCCGCTTGCTTTGTGATTCGAGTTCGTTTGTGTTATTGGCTTCCGCATTTTGTATTTTGTTTCCGATTCGAAATTTCGATGCAAATTTTTCGTTTCCATTCGCCTCGTTTCCTTCGTTCTTTCCGCTTTTTCGGTTGGGATCCGGTTCCCGGATCGGGTCCCAACATTTTGTTTATATGAGTTCTTATTGAGCTGTTGTTAAGTTTAGATGTTGTTGAGAAATTGAGAATTATTGTGCATCGTGTACTTTGGATCTTGATCATTGGAAAATTGTACATGGCTTGGAAGGCCATTAATGTAATGTAAGCGTTTAGTTCATGATGTATTTGGATTATGAAATTGTATAAGAACTTGGGTATAGGTATGATAGATGAGAATGATTGGGTTGTATAAGGAATTGATTTATAAAGTTGAGTATGAATTGTATTGCATTATGAGATTTGTGTACTGAATTGAGGATTGTGTGTTTTAGCTGAATTATAAAAGTGAGTTTTAAATTCTATGTATGCGAGGTTTTGGGTTAGCTTAATATAGGCATTATCTTGCCCGATTTTTGTAGGGTAGTATAGTGGTTTATGTACTAAGTGTTTATTGGCAAATAAAGAGAATGACAAGTTTTGAATTTATTCATGAGATGTGGTTTGAACATGAAGAATCAAGTAAGTGGGATTTTGTTTAGAATGAATTTCTAAAAAGGGAAATGATATTGTTTTGATTAGTATGAGCTTTGAATAAAGATGAATAAGAAGAGAAGGAATGAAAAATAAGAAAAAGAAAAATTTGCACAGAATCGGATAGATTAAGTTTAAGGTTTTCAATGCAACGCGATAAGCTTTCTAAAGTGTTTGTTGCGGATGTCGGAATTCGTTTAAATTCGAATAAGCAATTTGTTGGCTTCGATCCAATTCGTTTTCGATTCGTAATTGAATTGCTTCGATTTGTTCGTTCCGCCTTTTTGTTATCCGTCTTTCATTTCGTTTTTCGGTTGGGGTTCGGTCTTCAGGATCGGGTCCCAACATTTGTGGTATCAGAGCATAGAGTGAAAGTGTTAAGTTTAAGTAGTTGGGTTTCGGACCCTACATTTGTGGTATCAGAGTCCAGTAATATGATCTTACTTGGGCGTATGTGTATAAGTGACTTGCATGAGAAGTTGGTAAGAGTTTGTAAGGCTAAGTTTGATTTTGTGAAGATGTGATATTGATGTGAATAAAGTTGCATGAATTATTTGAAGAACCTATGTGATTGTTTGATTAAGGTGAAGAATTATGATTGAGTTTAAGATTATGATAAAGGAAGTTAAGATCAGAAATTCATGATGAATTTGGATCATGTGATTTCGAATATATGTGAGATGCAAATATGAATCTTTAAAGATGAATTTGATGATAGGAATACATGTATAGAAGTTAAAAAGATTGAGATTGAATGGTTTTAGGTCCATATTAAGGTTATCAATACTTGGACCATTGATTTGTGTGCGTATGTTAAGAAAATAGTGTTTGATATGATATTAGCATTTGACACAAGAAGTGAATAAGTGTGAGTAAGTTGAGAACATGTGTGATAAATGGATATTGTTTATCCTTTTGTGAGATGAAAGTGTGAACATTTGAAAGATGAGATAAATTGATAGAGATATATGTATAGAATTACAAAGGATTGGTTTGAATGATGAATTGGTCGATGTTAAGGTTCATTAAGAGTTGGACCATTAATTTGTGTTCGTAGGTTGAGGAATATTGATTTCTGGATATAGTGAGTTAAATATATGTACTTGTGAAAATATGATAAGAACTATTGATGTGTGAATATGATATGGATGGTATATGATATGGGAGGTGAAAAACTTTATGAATGTATGTGATGAGAAATTTGAATATGTGAATGACTAGGATTATATGAACGACATGAGTTAAGAGAATGTATTACTTGGTGTTGGCTTAAGTATGAATTTCGGGGATGAAATTCTTTTAAGAGGGGAAGAATTGTTGGACCCCGAATCTTTAGTGTAAATGTCAAAATGGAATATGAGTTTATGTATGGCTTTGAAGTATGAATTGGTATATAGATGGTTGTGAACTTAGAATGTGAACCAAGTATGGATGATGAGTTGAGCAACCTTAAGCATAAACCATGGTTATATATGTAAGATAGGATGTTTGGTGAATGATAAGAGGTTATTGAATAGGAGAGTATATGAATTGAGGTTGAGTGTTGAATGAATTCCAATTGGAAGTTAAATTGCTTTGAATAATGTGGTAATAGAGAAAGTGAAGTTGGGAAAATGTTAAGTTTTGTATGAGGATAAAAATGAGTATGTTGATTCAAGGGAAAATATGGTATGATTGAATTAGAATAGGAAAAAGTTTTCTTCTTTGAAGTTGTAGCTTGTTCATTTATCTTTCCAACGAGACTAAGTATGCAAGTTTTCGAGATCGGAGTTGAGATTTATGCTTATTACAAGTTAGGATGTCGTGGTAATTGAAATTCCCGAACCTTTAGAGTTTGTGACGTGATCCCGGACTCGAAAGAGTGGATTTATGGCAAGATAGGATTATAGGAGAAGTTAGGATGGATTTGGAACCCTTTGGAAGGGTTTTGGAGGGTGAAAAATTGTCTTACCCGAAGGTTACACGGTCTGCCCGTGTAAATTCACACGGGCTGTGTAATTCTAGCGCAGGGACTCCCTTCTCACCCGTAGGTTACACTGCCTGACCGTGTTGGTTCACACGGCCCGTGCTTTTTGACTCCCATAAAGACAAAATTGCAACTTTTGGTCTTCATGAAAGTTGTATCCCTAGATGTCCATTTTCTAACCGTTCAAGAATGAAGTCATTCCGACATCTATAGTGAAAGTTATGGCATTTGCGCCAAAGTATGTTTGGGAGGAATCTGAACATGAACATATCGGATTAGTTTGACCATAACTCCTTCGTCCGACCTCCGATTGAGGCGACTCTTGAGGAGTTAGATTTCTAACATGTTTTTCTACCTCTCCATGAAATTTGATAGCATTTGAAGTTGAATTGAAAGAGTTGATTAAATCTTATGATACTCGGAACGATTGGTTCCCTATTTGATTTGTTATTCTTCCTTCCTCATCCGACTTATGTCCAATCTTTTGTTGATATCTCTTCCGTCCGACATCCAATTGAGTTGATTTTTAAAGCGTTAGATTGCTAAGACAATGAATTTCATTTTATGATAAATTTGTCAATTTATGAGATTATAGTGAGGTTGATTAGTTTAATCAAAATGAGTGAGATAATTATCCGAACATAGTTCAGTATTTTGAGAAATTCGGGATTTGTAGAGATCCGATTGAAGTGATTATTGAAGTAAATAAAATTGAGACATGGGGCTACAAATCATATGAAGAAAGTTAATTTCAATTTAGCCCCTAAGATCTTCAAATTATGAATTGAAGTTCGGATTAGTGTTCAGTCTCGGTTTAATGATAGTCTGAAAGTGTTTTAGGAATAACTTTTGCTTAGTAATCCAATTAAGGTGATTCTTGATTTGGATTAAACTAGGGAAATAGAGCTACAATTGTTATGAAGAATTCGAGTTTCAATTTGGTCCTTAAGAATGTCCATTTTTGGATGGAAATAATGTGTTGGAGAAATGAGTTAGCATAAGATATACCCGGAATATTTTGAGCATAACTTTTGATGTAGTGCTCCAAATTGGATGATTCTTGAGGCATTATGAAATTAAGATAATGAGGAACATTTCTCTAGAAGGAAGTTTTGACTAATTTCTTCAATTTGATGGTGAAAATAGTGTCCCAAAGTAAGCATGAAATGAAAGAAAGTTCAGGGGCAGTGTAGGAAGTCCACTCAAATGGTTAAGAGTTTAGCCTTGCATGGGAGGGCAATTTGGACAATGGCCACTCATTAAATGAGCTGGCAGTATAAATAGAGAGTGTCTTTCATTTGGAAGAGAAGGAGCCCATGAAAATTAGATAAAGAAACAAAGAGAGGATGAGAGAAGAGAGAGGTTGCCGATGGAGAAGAAGAAGGGAGAAAAGGAGAGAAGAGCTAGGGCTTGAGTTTTCAAAGGCTTCCAAGGTGATTTTCAAGTGGGTCAAGAAGGGAAAAAGATGGAGGATGAAGAGAGCTCCAATATGAGCCAAGCAATGTCGAAAATGAAGAAGAAAAAGGTAAGAGAACCTTATGAGCTTTGAAATTTTCTTAAGTTTTGGGTTGATTTGGCATGAGATGGTTATGGGTTTGTGGTTTTTGAAGTTAGTTTTGATGATTATGTGTTGGGTTATATTTAATTGTGGATGAAATTACTTAGAAATTATGCCAAATGATATGAGTGGGGATTTTGGAAGCTTGTGATGTAGATGGGTTGGAAATCTTATGGGTTGTGAAATATGGCCTAAATTTTGACGATTATGGGATAAATGATATTGAATTTTGGGTGGATATGTTTAGGTAATGTTAAATTGGAAGCACAAAGGAAGCTATGGATAATTGATGATTGGATCAAGCTCCAAGCATGGATATGAGGTGGGTTTCATGTTTATAGTTGAATAATAAGCCATTAAAGATTTTCCCAAATTGAGAGAATAAAATGATTTCAAATATTTTATGATTGTGCATATATTGTTTTCAAATGATTTAAAGAACTGGTTTATATGCGTTCATATACTCCATGAATTGGATTTGAAGGGCTATGAGCATGCAAAAATGCATTGTGATGTGTTATGTTATGTTATGTTATGCATTGAGAAATATATGACACTTTGATGAGAATTGAATTGTGATGAGATTATGCTATGTATTTGAGCATGGCATTGTGATTTATTGGAAAGAAGAAAAAGAATATGAAAAGCATGAAAGCATTTCATTTCAATGAAATGAGTTTGATCATTGTTTATGTGCTTTGTTTGGGCGAGAGAGGAACCGTTTCGTAAGTCATGTGCATGTTGATAAAAGCCTTCTCTCGGCTGGCCGCTTGTGCCACACGAGATCTGAAAATAGACTCGTTTCGTTCACGGAGTAAACTTCGGTTTCTCTGTTTTGTTCACGGAACCCCTCGAGCCAATTGATTGTGCATTTGCATATTAATGTGCTAAGCTATGCTTTGGATTGAATTATATTCAAATATGTGTTATGAGATGATGTATTGCATTATGAAATTGTGTTTTTTTAACAAGTGATACATTCATGTGTTGCGATTTATGAATTTCAATACGTGACGAAAAATTTGAGAAACGAGCATTTTATGGATTTTCAACAAGAAATTTCTATGGCAGTAAACTTTTGAACGGTTTTGCTTATGATTGATTATAAACCTGTTACCCACGGGCTTTTTAAGCTCACCCCCTTCATTCCCATCCACAGGTGATGAGAAGAAGATCGGGTGAAAGAAAATGAGAGATTTTGTTTGTATGAGTTCTTATTGAACTATTGTTAAGTTTATATGTTGTTGAGAAATTGAGAATTATTGTGCATTGTGTACTTTGGATCTTGATCATTGGAAAATTGTACATGGCTTGGAAGGCCATTAATGTAATGTAAGCGTTTAGTTTATGATGTATTTGGATTGAAATTGTATAAGAACTTGGGTATAGGTATGATAGATGAGAATGATTGGGTTGTATAAGGAATTGATTTATAAAGTTGAGTATGAATTGTATTGCATTATGAGATTTGTGTACTGAATTGAGGATTGTGTGTTTTAGCTGAATTATAAAAGTGAGTTTTAAATTCTATGTGTGCAGGTTTTGGGTTAGCTTAATATAGCCGTTATGCTGCCCGATTTTTGTAGGGTAGTATAGTGGTTTATGTACTAAGTGTTTATTGACAAATAAAGAGAATGACAAGTTTTGAATTTGTTGATGAGATGTGGTTTGAACATGAAGAATCAAGTAAGTGGGATTTTGTTTAGAATGAATTTCCAAAAAGGGAAATGATATTGTTTTGATTAGTATGAGCTTTGAATAAAGATGAATAAGAGGAGAAGGAATGAAAAATAAGAAAAAGAAAAATTTGCACGGAATCGGATAGATTAAGTTTAAGGTTTCCAACGCAACGTGATAAGCTTTCTAAAGTGTTTGTTACGGATGTCAAAATTTGTTTAAATTCGAATAAGCAATTTGTTGGCTTCGATCCAATTTGTTTTCGATTCGTAATTGAATTGCTTCGATTTGTTCGTTCCGCCTCTTTGTTATCCTTCTTTCATTTCGTTTTCTGGTTGGGGTCCGGTCTTCGAGATCGGGTCCCAACATTTGTGGTATCAGAGCATAGAGTGAAAGTGTTAAGTTTAAGTAGTTGGGCGGACCCTACACCTAACCTCATTTAAGGCTAGATTGAATCTCTCAAATTGTTGCTGCATGGCTCTCAAAGTGAAAGCGATATTTGCATCTCCCCCTGGTTGTCATCATTACTACCTCCCTATGACATTGTAAATAAAAGGATATACCTGCAAAATAAAGTTAGTGATAAACAACCTCACACACTCCCTCACGTGTTTCACTCAATAATTTCTCACTCCCCTCGTGTTTAAGTTACGACAATGACTCCCTCAAATAAGCTCACACACTCTTGCCTTTTACCACTCAAATTTCTCTAAAATCCAAGTTACAATCAGAACCAAGGCTTCATTCAATCAATGTTCCCAACTGTAGCTCAAGTAACAAGAACAACAAACCCCAGTCAAGTAACAAGTATGAGAGATAAGAATTTATTTTTTTTCGAATTTTTTTTCCAGAATTTTGTTGACTTTTTGTTGACTTTTTCCCTATGCCCCTCCTTCTTCTTTGGGGACTGACTCTCTTCTTCTTCTTTTTTTTTTTTTTTTCAGTTTTTGTTTTTCGATTTTTATTTTTCGACTTTTTTGGTCTTTTTCGACCTTTTTTCTCGACTTTTTTTCTGGCCTTTTTTTACTTTCTGTTTTTTGTCCTCTTTTTTTTCTTTTTTTCAAACTTTTTTTGTTGATATAAGCTAAAAGTTTTCAACAAATAATTGAAAACCCCAACTAAAACAACAAGAAGAAGAAAATTGAAATCCTAGGACAAAAGTAAATTCACACCTGAATTGATGATCCGACGATAATTGGATGGCGATGGGCGACGGTTTCTTGAAATTTGATGGAGTTGAATAAGAATCCTCCTCCAAACCAAGGATCTGATACCAAAATTGAGGTGCATCGCGGAAGAATTGTCGTCGATTTGATGATATGGATATTTGGAATTTAACAAACGAGAAAATAAAGGATACGCAAGGTTTGATTTCTACGACACCTCTCGGAAACTTGTTCCAAGCAATCTCGATAATCAAAATAAAACCCAGAGACGAACAATCGACACGCCACAATTGAGAAAACAATTGATAAGTGAAAGATGGTTCGGAAAGTAACAAGAACAAGAGAATAATGTTCTCTCTCAAGCCGACGACACTCAAACAATATGATCTGAAAAACTCCTAAAAACTCTAAAACATAAGTATTTATACCTAGGTCAAATAATAAAAGGGTTGGGCTAAAATACATGGAAGCCCAAAATAAAACGAAGTCTAAAAATTAAATAAATAGGTCTGATAGGTTCTTGGGCTTAAGTGATGAAGCATTAATGAGTCCAAGTCTTCGTGTCTTCAAGCTTCAAGTGTATCCGGTCCAAGGATTCGAGTTAAATGGATTAGTTTGGGCTCAATTATATTAAACTCTCCTCCAATAGGCTCGGAGTTCGCCATCTTCTTAAGATCCTTACTCCTGCTTTGTTGGACCCCGATCCTTCAGTGGCACCCGATCCTTCAGTGCCAATTTAGAGATATGAAATGAAATTCAATTAGTGTTTTGGATATGAATTGTGTTATAGATGTCTTGTGCCTTAAGGAAAATTGATGAGAAAAGATTTAAGGACTTTGATATTTGAGTAAATTTGTATGAGTTATGAGAGTAAAGTGAATGAGTAAATTGAAATGGAAGTTGAAATTAAGAAATAAAGAGAAAAAGTGTGAACATTTGTCGAATTAGGAAAGTTTGACTTTTTGGTTATAAAAGTTGACTTTTTGATTTAAGCAAAATTTGAGAAAATGATGTACATGAAACTTGTAGTGTCTGTTAAAAGCTTTCTGTCGTCATAAAGTATGCAATTGTTCGATATCGGGAGTGGAAGATATGATTTTCCGAAGATAAGATTCTTTTGCTTTGTTTTTGAAAATGCTATTAAGTATAGGTTTGTGTGTTCTATGCTTCGAGGCCACTCGTTGTGAGGATTTAGTCTGAATTGGAGTAAGTGGTCTACATGAAAGTTGTAGCTTGTCTATCAATCTTTCCGATGCTATAAATTATGAAATTTTTAGATGTGGGAATTGGGAGATATGAAATTTTAAAGTTTGGAGTTGGTATAGGATGAAAATTTCGGGGCAGAAACTTTGAATGAAAAATTGACCTAGTTAGAGATTGAATTTGTGTTTAAGTTATTCATGAAAGTTTTATAAGATGTTTTTATCTTTCCATTGATATAAAGTATGCAATTTTTGGACCATGGAATGTGGAGTTATGATTTTTGGAAAATTAAGTTACATTTATGTTTTTGAAGTACTGTAATTTTGCTTATACTCCGACTCTTGTTCAATCTTTTGCTTATAATTCCTTCGTCCGACATCCGATTGACTCGATTTTCAAAGCGTTGGATTCCTAAGACAATTAATTTCATTTTCATGGGAAATTGTGATTTTTAAGAGATTAAATGGAAAGAGATTTGATTGAATCAAAGAGTGAGGATTGGTTAAAGTGTTTAAGTTGGAAAATTTTCTGAACATGGTTCAGTATTTTGAGAAATTCGGGAGCTGTGGAGCTCCGATTGAGTTGATTCTTGAGGAAAACTAAAATGGAGACATGGGGCTAAAAATCATGTGAAGGGATCGAAATTCAATTTCATCCCTAAGATTGTCAATTTCTGGATTGAAGTTGAGTTAATGTTTAGTCTCGGATTAGTAAGAGCTGAACATGTATTTTGCCTATAAATCCTTCATTTCTGAACCGATTTAAGTGTTCTTGGTGTCATTTTAAAGATGAGACATAGAGGAAAATTTTTCAAGAAGAATGTTTTGCCAAATTATGTCAGTTACCTGCTCAAAATTGGGAAACAAGATGACAGTTTTTAAAGGTTAAATGAAGGGCAAATGTGGAAGTTCACTTAAGTTACTATGATATAAGGCTATTAAGAAAGGGTCTTTTGGTCATTTTGTAGTCAATTAAGAAGAAGAAGAGTGGCTGTTATTGGTTTTAGAGGAGAAGCATGATAGTCTTAAGGAAAAGAAACGAAAATAAAAGGAAGAGAGGAGAAGAGTGAATCGGTGGAGAAGAGGGGAGAAGAAGAAGAAACAAAAATGTTTAGGGTTTCGTTTTGTTGATTTGTAAGAGGATTTTCGAACATGGTTTAAGAGAGAAAAAGGTGGAGGAACTCAAGAGCTTCATCCCAAGCCTAGAAAATCCGAAATTGATGAAGAGGGAAGGTAAGAATCGTTTTTGATCTTTAGATTTTTGATGAGTTTTTGGATTAGATAGTTTAAGAATGTTATGGGTTTAGGTTTTCTAAAGTTAATTTTAGAGATTATGCCATTTATGATATTCAATTTTTGGTTGTTGACTAATTAGGGTTTTTTCATGAATTTGGGGATTTTCGTAAGGATGGAGAATTGAGGCTTTAAGCAAGTTCCAAGCATCGTTTCGAGGTGGGTAACATGTTTATTATTTGAATTATAAGCTAATATCAAGTTTTCGAAAAATTTAGAATAGGAATGTTTTAAAACAAATTATTGTTTGTGTTTTCGAAAAAAATCAAGAAGTGATATGATTTGAAAAGTTATTGTTAGGTTTTGTTTTCGAATGATTGGAAATGGCTACAATTGTTTTGGACTTTTTAATCAAATGGTTCAATTGTTACATTTTTTGATTTCAAATGATTTGATAAAAATTGAAATAATCGTTAAAGCCATTGTGTTTGAATATATTAATGTTTTCTAAGAGTGTTGCATTCTTGAATGATAAAGGATGTGTTATGTGATTTGCATAGACATTGTAAATTTGAAGTTGTGTGACTTTGAGTTTTTGAGTTGTAAAGCATTCTTGTATATATTGCTTTCAAATGTGTTGCCTTATAGTTTGGAAATGATTAGAATGCTAGGAGTGTATGGATGCCATTTTGAGTGAATTGATGGGATTGTTGGATGAGTATGGACTTGAAAGATTGAGGATGGTGGAGATTGAAGTGGTTTTGTGCAGGTATTGGAGTTTGGATTGAAATTGAAGAAGTTGGCTAGATGATATTTTAGGAGAGGTATTGTCAAAATTTTCACAAATTTGGCAGCAGCTTCGATTGTGCTTTTGACCTCCTTAATGGTTGAATTGGATTAGGAGGTCTTCTGGAAGATTGTAGCTTAGGTTTTTATCTTTTCATAGATGTATAATATGTCATTTTTCGGCTTAGGAGTAAGGAGATATAAGAGTTGAAAGAAAACAGCTAAGGTTTACCATCTTGTTTGACTGTTTTTTATGCGAGATCTTTGGAAGGGTTTTCACCCCTTTGAGACCTTCCTTGATTGTTGCATCCTTCATAAGAGATGTAGAATGTCTTTTTATCTTTTCATTGAAGTATAATATGTAATGTTTAGAGTTAGGAGTAAGAAGTTATGAGTTTCGGAAAATTGCTGCTACTGTTGAAAATTGCTGCTACTGTTTACCTTCACTGTTTGAACAACAACTTTGGTTGATTGTTTGACCCTCATAGAATTAGAATTTGACAAGAGGGTCTTCTTGAAGATTGTAGTGTAGGTTTTTATCTTTTCATTGGTATATAAATTGTCACATTTGGACTTACGATGAGGAAGTTATGAGGGTTGAAAGGTTTCGGCTACTGTTGATGAGGGTGAGTTTTGTGCATCACCTTCGGGAGAGTTTTCCACCCACTTAGAGACTGATTTTGTAACATCCCGTTACTGATGTGATGGGCATATCGGTAATTTGGATGGGATAGCATTGGGTGCATTCATAATTGAACTGCACGTGTATTTTGCCTCTGCATCAGTGATAAATGAGTTAATTGCACATGCATACATAGTGACATGCATTCATTATTTTTCCAGCATTTAAATTGTGATTATGAGTTGAATTGTGAATTTTGAGATAATTGAGTTAGATTTGATTTAAAGTGAATTAGGGGTAATTTGAGTGGAATAGTTGAATTAGAGTAAAAAATTGAATTTTTGGGATTTGGAAATTGAAATTTGAGTTTAGGACTTTGCGTTTTATATTTTTGAGGAATTATGGAAATTTTTCTGGAATTTTTAGAGTTCTGAGTCCGGATCGAGAAAATGACCTGGAGACTGATGATTTAGATTCCGGTTCTGAAAGTGAGTGGTAAATGGCTTGGAAAATTTAGATTTGTGAGTTTAGGAATTATTGTGATGAGCCATTGAAATTAGAGACTGAAATTAAAAGAAATTGAGGGCTTGTGGATTTGTGAGTAATAGGTTTAAATCTTAATATAAAAGAGTTAGGTTTTGGAATTGGAGAGGTGCATTTCCTTCTCCTTTCTCTTCCCTCCCCGTCGACGATCTCTTGCTCCCTTGGAGATTTTCATTTGTTCCTTTCATTGTGATTGATGAGCTGCTAGAAGCCTTGGGAGAGTTGATGTTTTGCTTGGCTTTGGAGAATCACAGTGGGTGTTGAAGTTTGAAGGATTTTCGGAGGTTTTAGGGTTACCGTTCGATTCTTCGATTTGGTAAGTTTATTGTGTTAATGTTGTTATTTATTGTGGTTTTTGCATTTATGGTGTTTAATGCTAGAGTTGTGGGTAGTTGAGTGTGTTTAATGCTGGTTCTTAGTGAGAGAAAGGTGGAAAATGGATCGGAGAAGATGAAGTGGCCCTCATGTCGCGACGTCTGCAAGTGGTCTCACCGCTACGAATAATTATATATTCGTCGCGACGAGCAGGGCGAGACACCGCGGCGAGCGTGTGGATCTTCGTCGCGACGAGCGGCCTCCACGTCGTCATGACAGCGTCCACTTTCAGTCTTGTGGCCAGAGCCTTTAGGCCGCGGCGAGGGACAGATTTTTGATATGAATTGATTTGGTTTTTTAGGGTATATCTTTTGGTGTAGAACTCCAATTGAGGTAATTCTAGATTCGTTGTGAAATAGAAAAAGAGGTCTACAATTGTGGTAAAGACTGAGAGTTTGAATTTTAATTAAAGGGATCGTAATTATCGAAAGAGAGTCTATTATAGTTTCAAATGCAACCTAAGAGTTATGTCTTAACAATTGGAGTATAATTAGAGTTTAAATGAGAGATTTGTGAAATCAATGGATGATATTGATTTAGTAAATAGTGAATTTTAGTTGTGAAGCGAGAGAAAGCAGAATTGGATTAGAGCGCTGGAAAATCATGATCATGCATCGTACAATTTTGAATTTGAGACATGTGCATTATTAAATTCCTTTGATTGAGCACCTAGTGATGAGAATTCGGTTGAATTGTTATAGAGGCACCGTTGGATCGTCAGTCCACGGATATTGTTGGGACTTCCAGGCAGTAGCTCGAAGTTACAGGTGAGTAACCTAGTTGGTTCCTCAATCTTTGTGTGTTAAATGTGCTGTGATTGTGTAAATTGTTTGACAATGTGAGTCCTTGTGATTATGAATCGGTGTATAGAATTATGAGTAAGTGTTCTGAATACGATCAATTAAATCGATTGAATTGTGTTATTGATTGTGCAAGTGTGAGTGCATGCTAGGCATGATTAAAAGCAGTAAATTAACAGTTGTGACTGGAGCAATTAGTGATCGGAGCGTTAAGCTCGGTTATCAGTGAAAAGGGCCTAAGGCCAAAAAGGGAATAGTGCATACCCAGAGGGCTCTCCTATCCCTAATGTGAGCGGGCAGTAGTGCATACCCTGAGGGCTTTACTACTTGCCAATAATGCGATTATTGTGATATGTGCCCGAATCGGGACGATATTGATGCTCAGTCAGAACACTGACATAAAATGAGAATCGGCATGCATTATGCATCTGACTGTATTGTGAAAAGTGACAAAGTGTGTATTAAGGGACGATTATGTAGTGATATGCGTGATTTATGTGATGGTGAACATGTGTAAATTGATTTACAGTGTTATAAATGTGTATTATGTGACTATGTGATGTATCGTATGTATATGCATGAGTTGGGTGAACCATCGAAGATGGTTTCTCATTGAATTCGCAAACTCACCCAACATTGCTAATATTTTTCAGGACAGCGTTAGTAGATTTTCTAGCTCCCGAGATAGACATTTCCTGCTGTGCGAGTGCGTGGGCAAGTGAAGCGATGACACACAGGTCGGTCAGCTAGAACGATTTTTGGGGATGACTTAGTAAAGACTTTTGAATCAGTTTCCTTTTTGGGATATTGTGTTAGACTGTAGGGAATTGGTAGACTTGTCTATATTTTGGATTGATTTTATGAGATGAAAGATTATTATGGTTTTAAATTTTAGTGATTTGCATAATGCGGTTTAATGGTATTGATGCCATGCGAGTATTTAGTGATAGTTGCGAGCGTAGCACTTCCTTGCTGTAGGATATGTAAGTGATCTAGAAGGGGGGGTTGAATAGATCTTTAAAATTCTTTGAGAATTTCTACAAGAAAATCAGAAGTTAAAACAAAAAAAACAATTTTGATAAACTTAATTGAAAAGTGTAGGGAAGAAGATCAAACACTTGTTTTTATAGAGATTCGGTGCTAAGACCTACGTCCTCTACCTAAGCTGCCACTTAGGATTTTTCCAATCACTTTATTGCACACTTTGTAGTTGAGTGTGAACTTTTTACAACGCCACTTGACTTCCGGCTCAAGCTACCTTACAAACGATTTGTCTTACGGCACAAATCCTACCTCACACGTGACCTTCCACTCGTCACTCAAATTGTAAAAGAAATATAGTAAAGATTGATGAACAAGTGCTCAAAACAATAGAGTAACAAAATAAGAGCAATAGTGAGCAATTTGAGGCAATAGAAGAGTATTTAGACTTGTAGAACTTGCATCTACTCTTCTTCCATCATCCTCTATTTATACTTGAAGAAATATAACTGTTGGAGCTCTTCTAGCCGTTGCTTAATTTGTTATAGCCGTTCCTTGATAATCTCCATTCCATTTTTAGCTAATTGGACCGTTGGAGCTGATTTGGTGCATCCATAAGTCGACTTGTCGAATAAATAAGTCAACTTGTTTCAACCATTTACGTAAAAATTGTAACTCCTCTCTCCAATAAGTCGACTTATCCCATGTAAGTCGACTTGTCGTCCTCGATAAGTCGACTTGTGTATGATAAGTCGACTTGTATATCATATCTCCATGTAAGTGGAAGCTTGTATTGACTTGATGGTAACATCCCACCAAATCCTCTATAATCCTTATGTTTTATGCCATTTTCTCTTAGAAGGCAACTCCCATCTTGATTCTTCAATGATTAAACACTTGCTCTTCTTGATTTGCACAACTCTTTCATTGAATAGTACCTGAAATAATTTCTTAACTAATTCTAGATTTTTTATTATTATCATAACATAAAGGGATTTAATTTGTCAACCACCATTGGTCCAACAATCTCCCCCTTTTTGATAATGACAAAATATTTAGAAATTGACAAGAAATTTGAAAGACATAAAACTTGATAAAGGTTTCCCTTGTCTTGATGGTTAGGTTGTCTCCCCCTTAATCAATGATTCAAATAGAAATCAATAAAATTTTTACTCCCCCTTAATCAAATATCAATTTCAATCTTACTCCCCCTTTTTGTCATAATCAAAAATCAATAGAGAAAATAGACTCAAATTCAACCAAAGGAATTTAAATCACACATGCCTAATCTCAATTTAATGTTCACAAACACATCTTCCTTAAGAGGTTTAGTAAAAATGTCAGCCAATTGATCATTAGTTGATACATGCTTCAAGAAAATGTCACCTTTTAAACAATGATCACGGATAAAATGATGTCTAATTTCTATATGCTTTGTTCTACTATGCAATATAGGATTTTACTCAAACAAATTGCCTTTGGTATTATCACAATAAATAGGAAAATTTTAACCACAATACCATAATCAAGCAATTGATGTTTAATCGAAAGAACTTGGGCACAAGCACTCCCAAATGCTACATATTGATTCAGCGGTGAAAATGGCTACACTAACTTTCTTTTACTAGCCCAAGATATCAAAGATGATCTGAAATGACACAAGCCACTAGTGCTTTTTCTATCAATTCTACAGCCACCATGATCAGCATCACTATAAGCATACAAATCAAATGAATCACAACTAGGATACCACAAACCATGATTAATAGTTCTACTCAAGTATCTAATTTTTTTTTACAAGCACTCAAATGAGAAATCTTCGGACAAGATTGAAATCTAGCACAAAGACATGTGGCAAACATGATATCAGGTCTAGAAGCAATTAAATACAAGAGAGAGCCGATCATACCTCTATAGAGTTTTTGATCAACATCTTCTTCATGTTCATTTTTCTCCAAGACCACATTTGTTGCCATTGGTGTTGTTGCCACTTTGCATCCTTCCATTTTAAACTTCTTAAGAAGTTCCTTGGTATACTTCGATTGATGGATGAAAATGCCATTTTTGTGTTGCTTGATTTGCAATCCAAGAAAGAATTTGAGTTCTCCCATCATGCTCATTTCAAACTCACCTTGCATTAAATCACTAAATTCTTTGCACAAAAATTCATTAGTGGCACCAAACACAATGTCATCAACATAAATTTGACAAATAAGCATATCATGATTAACATGTTTAATAAACAAAGTATTATCTATCTTACCACGAACATATCCATGTTGAGTTAGAAAAGTACTTAACCTCTCATACCATGCTCTAGGTGCTTGCTTTAATCCATAAAGTGCCTTCTTGAGTTTGTAGACATAATCCGGATGCTCATGATCTTCAAATCTCGGCGGTTGTTTGACATAGACTTCCTCTTGAATATACCCATTGAAAAATGCGCTCTTGACGTCCATTTGATTTAATTTGATCCTTTTATGAGACGCAAATGTACATAGTAGCCTAATTGCCCCCAAACGAGCCACAGGAGCATATGTCTCATTGTAATCAAGACCTTCTTCTTGATAAAATCCTTGAGCCACTAGTCTTAATTTATTTTTAATCGCTTCACCATTCTCATCATATTTTATCCGATTTACCCACTTGACTCCAATGATGGTCTTGTCCTTTGGTGGAGCTACCAAATCCCATACATCATTTCGCTTGAATTGATTAAGCTCCTCTTGCATAGCTAAAAGCCAGTTTTCATCTTTAAGAGCTTCTTCTATATTTTTGGGTTCTACCAATGAAATGAAGGCTGAATTACTCATATTCTCATAGATATTTCTCCTAGTTCTTACACCAACATTTAAATCACCAATGACTTGCTCTATAGGATGGTTCTTTGCTTTTGCCCATGATTTAATGTCGGGTACATGATTTTCTTTGTCTAGCTTCAATTCCTCAATCTTGGATTCAATTTCTTCAACTTTATTACCTGAACTTCCTGCATCATCATCAAAACAAACCTTTCTCGGGGGTGAAATCATATCATCAAATTTAACATGTATACTTTCTTCAACACATTTAGTCCTATTATTATAAACTCTAAAAGCCTTACTAGTTTGAGAATAACCAATAAACACACCAACATTAGATTTAGAATCGAATTTTCCTAAATTGTTCTTTCCATTATTATGAATAAAACCTTTACAACCAAAAGGATGAAAATAAGAGATGTTGGGTTTCTTACCTTTTCAAAGTTCGTAGGGTGTCTTATTTTTGTCTCTTCGCAAGTGCACCCTATTGATGACGTAGCATCTTTGTATTATTGATACGCTTCACCAAAATGATTTTGGAAGATTGTACTCATTTAACATAGTTCTGCTCATTTCTTCAAGTGAGCGATTCTTCCTTTCTACTACACCATTTTGTTGCGGAGTCCTTGGTGTTGAGAAATTGTGCTCCATTCCGTATTTCTCACAAAGACTTTCGAAAGATTCACATTCAAATTCACCTCCATGATCGGTTCTAATTGCAACGATTGACAGATTTTTTTCATTTTGAACCAATCTACACCACTTGGTAAATTCATTAAAGGCATCACTTTTGTTCACAAGAAATCTTAACCAAGTAAATCTAGAAAAATCATCCACAATCACAAGTACATAAAATTTTCCACTAAGACTAGCATATCTAGATGATCCAATCAAATCCATATGCACAAGTTCAAGAATTCTAGATGTGCAAATTTCTTTCTTTGGTTTGAAAGATTCTCTAACATGTTTGCCTTTTAAACACGATTCACACAAGTGATCTTTAACAAATTTGATTTTAGGCAATCCTCTCACTATGTCATTTTTCGAAAGCTTAGAAATTAGAGGCAAAGGAGCATGTCCTAATTTTCTATGCCATAAAAATGCATTTTCTTCTAATGTTACTAAACACTTTTCATTAAACGAACTATCATCATGTAAATCAACAATGTATGTATTTCCATGTCTTAAACCAATGAAAGCTACATGACCATCCTTCTTAACCAAACAATGTGATGATTCAAAACTTACATTAAAATTCATATCACAAAGTTGAGAGACACTTAACAAATTATGTTTCAATCCATCAACAAGCAAAACATTGTCAATGGTTGGCAAAGGTTCCTTACCCACTTTACCAATTCCAATGACCTTACCTTTGTTGTTGTCTCCGAAAGTGACATAACCTTGATTCTTTGGTTTAATTTCGGCAAAGAGGTTCTTGTCTCCACTCATGTGCCTTGAACATCCGCTATCGATGTACCAAGTGTTTGATGGCCTTTCATCCCTTGCTTGTACCTACAATATCAATGTTCTTTCTTCTTATAGGTACCCAAGT
Organism: Erythroxylum novogranatense; assembly: GCA_029891385.1. Lineage (NCBI taxonomy): Eukaryota > Viridiplantae > Streptophyta > Magnoliopsida > Malpighiales > Erythroxylaceae > Erythroxylum > Erythroxylum novogranatense. The sequence goes on along the minus strand of CM057233.1, from coordinate 26,969,053 downwards.
CATTTTGGGTCCACTTTGGTTAGCCATGTAAACCACATTAGGTCGTGTTGTGCCTTTAATAACCCAAATTTTCTTAACTTTAACACATCTTCTAGTACTCTTGCAGGTAATTTCTATATGACCATCTTTCAAGCATCTAGCACATTGAGCGATTTTTCCATCCTTAGTGAATTTGGAAATTAACGAACAATCTCTATCAAAAGGATCATATCCTAATCCATGTTTAGAAATTGAATATCTTTGCAACGATAACAACTTTTCAAACTTTTCGTTTCCATTCATAAATTTTCCAACCACATACGAAAATTCTTTTCTAAGTCTATCAAGCTCACAAAAAAGTTTTTCCTTTTCAACATGGCATGCAGAATGATCTTCCTTTGGACTATCTAAATCATCAATAGTTTCATGTAAGGCACTATTTTCAGCAACCAATTCTCGTATTTTCTTTCTTAATTTTTTATTAATCTCAATGGCTTCTTTCAAATCAGTTTGTAAGGCATCAAAAGAATCTCTTAGATCTAGGTCATTGAGAGTTACCTCATTTTCATCATCACTTGATGAAATTTTTGCCATAAGTTCCAGGTTGTTTTCATCATCGCTTTGGTATGCATCCTCTTCATCACTCCAAGTTGCCACCAGGTTAGTTTTCCTTTTACCTTTGTCGTATTTGTCATTTTTCTGAAAGTTTGATGTGGAGGATGAGCTTTTGCATTCTCTTGCGATATGTTCCCGTTTTCCACATCTCCAACATTCTTCGATGCCTTTCTTTTCGTCATAGCCTTTTGATTTTCTTTCCGCGCCAAACCTCTTTCTTTACTTTGTTTACGCCATTTAATTCTTTCCTTCGATTTTGAGAAGTCCCTTGAACTTCTGTAAATTTCTAGCGTACATAGCTATTACTTCGTCTTCCTCGACTTCATCTATTTCCTCATCACTTTCATCAACAAAAGAAGTGTTAGCTTTAAAAGCAATAGATTTTTTAGGCTTACCTCTACCTCCTCTGGATTTGAGAATAATCTCATAGTTGATAAGTGATCCCACCAAGGCGTTGAATTCGGATGATTGAGATCTTTGGACTCCATAATGGCGGTGACTTGTGAGTCCCATTCCTTTGGTAGTGAGCGAAGGATTTTCTTTACCTTCTCACATTAGACATATGCTTTCCAAGGTTGCCTAATCCATTTATGATTTTTGCAAAGCGATCAAGCATAGTTGAAATGGACTCACCTTCCTTCATGACAAACATTTCATAGTCATGAAGCGGCATGTTGATTTTGTCTCCTAACTTAGTTGGTTCCTTCATGGGTGATGCAAGTCTCTCCACATTTCTTTAGCGCTGGTACACGAGTTAACTTGGTTTCTTTCCTTAATCGTGAGAGCGCAATAGATTAACTTCATTGCTTTAAGCGTTGATGTAGGCTTGCCTCCGATCATTGTCATCGTATTCCACTCGTTTTAACTCACCATTTTCTTTTAACGGTGGTTGTGGACCGAAGATAATTATCTTCAATATTCTACCCTCGTTAATGATGTGGTACTTCATAGGATTTTTCCAAGAAGAATAATTAGTACCATTAAATAAAGGAGGGCGATTATTAGTATTACCTTCTTTCGCTAAGTTATTGTGTGCCATCCCCGGATACTTCTGCTCTGATACCAATTGTAAGTGATCTAGAAGGGGGGTTGAATAGATCTTTAAAATTCTTTGAGAATTTCTACAAGAAAATCAGAAGTTAAAATACACAAAAACAATTTTGATAAACTTAATTGAAAAGTGTAGGGAAGAAGATCAAACACTTGTTTTTATAGAGGTTCGGTGCTAAAACCTACTTCCTCTACCTAAGCTCCCACTTAGGATTTTGCCAATCACTTTATTGCACACTTTGTAGTTGAGTGTAAACTTTTTACAATGCCACTTGACTTCCGGCTCAAGCTACCTTACAAACGATTTGTCTTACGGCACAAATCCTACCTCACACATGACCTTCCACTCGTCACTCAAATTGTAAAAGAAATATAGTAAAGATTGAAGAACAAGTGCTCAAAACAATAGAGTAAAAAAATAAGAGCAATAGTGAGCAATTTGAAGCAATAGAAGATTATTTAGACTTGTGGAACTTGCATCTACTCTTCTTCCATCATCCTCTATTTATACTTGAAGAAATATAGCTGTTAGAGGTCTTCTAGCCGTTGCTTAATTTGTTATAGCCGTTCCTTGATAATCTCCATTCCATTTTTAGCTAATTGGACCGTTGGAGCTGATTTGGTGCATCCATAAGTCGACTTGTCGAATGAATAAGTCGACTTGTTTCAACCATTTACGTAAAAATTGTAACTCTGCTCTCCAATAAGTCGACTTGTCCCATGTAAGTTGACTTGTCGTCCTCGATAAGTCGACTTGTGTATGATAAGTCGACTTGTATTGTCATATCTCCATGTAAGTCGACTTGTATTGACTTCAATGGTAACATCCGACCAAATCCTCTATAATCCTTAAGTTTTATGTCATTTTCTCTTAGAAGGCAACTCCCATCTTGATTCTTCAATGATTAAACACTTGCTCTTCTTGATTTGCACAACTCTTTCATTGAATAGTACCTGAAATAATTTCTTAACTAATTCTAGATATTTTATTATTATCAAAACATAAAGGGATTTAATTTGTCAACCACCATTGGTCCAACAGGATATGCGTCGAAACGATCCACGGGCGTCCCGGTGCGTTCCTTATGGTAAGGGGGCACTACATTAGGTGGTATCAGAGCATGGTTTGGCATCTTTTGGGCATAGTGTATTTTAGGCTTGAATTTCAGTGAGAAAATCAAAAATTGATCAGATTCTTGTTGTTGTAGGTCATCCGTTCTTGGGGATCAAGTGGCACAACCAGCTGACCTAGGATCCGTGGGAGCTAGTAGAGAGTCCCCTGTGCCTCATTATGATGAGCTACCTCCTAGAGTTCCCGTGAGATGGGAGAGGAGGTATAATAGGCTGCATGGTGGAGCCGTTGACTTCCATGGTAGCAGAGCCTGCGGAGGTGAGGATGGGGAGGCCGAGAGAGAGAGAGTCCTCGATCAGATGGACTGCGACTCTGAGGAGCGCTTTGACTATGCAGTGTCTTTGCTTCAGGGTCCGGCTTATTAGTGGTGGAAGACTGTCCCGGGCAGTTCCACCAGGCCCTGCATGCTGACATGGGATGATTTTCAGAGGGCATTCAGAGATAACTTCATGCCCAAGGTGCATCTAGAGATGAAGATGCAGGAGTTTCTTGAGTTGGGATAGGGTCAGATGTCAGTGGCTGAGTATGAGGTTCGGTTCAATGAATTGATGGGATATGCCTCTGCTTTGATTGCTTCAGAATCTGATAGGTGCCGGAGATTCGAGGGAGGGCTCAATCTGGAGATCCGTAACAGGTTAGCCCGGTCTGATATGGGCACCTTCGTGGAGTTGAGGCGATTCGGATGAGGATCGGCGGTTTACGAGACAGAGCCAAGTGAGTCAGTCGGGGCCCGATGGCAAGAGACCGAGTGGCAGTCAGGGTAGTGAGAGTAGAGGATTTAACAAGCGCTAGACCAGGACCTTCAGGTCATCCGAAGGAGGTAGACAGTCTAGATTTGGGCAGAGGAGCAGATTTGTTCAGTCTGGTAGTGGCCGTAGCAGTGCTAGAGGTTCCGGCCAGAGTCTCCCGCTATGTGAGTATTGTGAGAGGAGACACAGTGGGGAGTGCTGGAGGTTTACCGGAGCGTGTCTCAAGTGTGGTTCCATGGACCATCAGCTCTGAGAGTATCCTTTTACTGTGGAGGCCCAGTCCACTATGACTGGTAGATCAGGTAGCTTTACCACGGTGCAGCAGAGTCGTGGAGGTGGATCTGGATGGAGAGGCCGAGGTCGAGGCTGAGGCCGAGCTGAGGGATCTGCAGTGAGGACTGAGGATCAGAGCAGCCGTCAGCAGTCCCAGGCTAGATTCTATATGCTATGACTCGGCAGGAGGCTCAGGAGTCTCCAGATGTTGTTGCGGGTATGCTTCTGATTTCTGGTTTTGAAGCATATGCATTGTGGGATCCTGGATCCACTCATTCATTCATTGCACCGCATGTGGCATGTGGACTGCATTATGATAGGGAGAGATTGCAGTGTGGGTTAGAGGTGAGTACGCCTCTGGGTAGTACGACAGTTTTGGGAGAGGTCTGTAAGGGATGTCCGATAGTGATTGATTAGGCAGAGTTGAGTGCAGACCTGATAGTATTGCCTCTGAGAGAGATAGATGTGATTACAGGATGGGTGACTGCTCGAGCATAGGGCCGTGATGGATTGTTATACCAAGGAGGTTGCGTTAGAATCTCCTGGTCAGCCTAGAGCTGTTTTTCGAGGTGTTAGTCAGGCAGTGTCAGCTAGGATGATTTCCTTTTTGAGTGCCCTGAGGTTGATGCAGGGAGGTTGTGAGGCGTATTTGGTTCATGTGGTGGACACAAGGATTGAGCAGAGGTTGCAGGATATTCCCGTGATTAGGGAATTTCCGGATGTGTTCCCCGATGAGTTACCGGGTTTGCCACCGGATCGGAAGACAGAGTTTGAGATTGACCTCGTTCCAGGTACCGCTCCTATATCTATACCTCCATATAGGATGGCACCGGTGGGCGAGGAGCTTAAGGCTCGATTCAGGAGTTGTTGGATAAGGGTTCATTAGACCCGGTGTTTAGCGTGGGGAGCCCGGTGTTGTTTGTGAAGAAGAAGGATGGGACTTTGAGGTTGTGCATCGATTATAGGCGGTGAGCCGAGTGTGATGAAGAATAAGTATCCGCTGCTTAGGATCGATGATCTATTTGACCAGTTGCAGGGAGCTCAGGTGTTTACTAAGTTGGATCTGAGGTCAGGGTATTATCAGTTGAGGATTGCAGAGGCCGATGTGCCTAAGAGTGCTTTCAAGAGCTGGTATGGGCATTTCGAGTTCTTAGTGATGCCGTTTGGGTTGACCAATCCCCGACAGCCTTCATGGCCTTGATGAATAGAGTCTTTCAGCCCTACCTGGATCAGTTCGTGATTGTGTTTATTGATGATATTTCAGTGTATTTGAGGAGTAGACAGGAGCATGCGGAGCATCTGAGGATTGTATTGCAAATCATGAGGGAGAGACAGTTGCATGCTAAATTCACAAAATGTGAATTTTGGCTGGATAAGGTGGTGTTCTTAGGCCACCTTGTGTCTGGTGAGGGTATCCGGGTGGATCCTCACAAGATTGAGGCAGTGAGGAGTTGGGAGGTTTCTAGGAACGTGTCAGAGATTCGGAGTTTCCTCGGTTTAGCAGGATATTACCAGAAGTTTGTCGAGGGGTTTTCAGTGATCTCAGCCCCTTTGACAAAACATCTGAGGAAGAATGTGACTTTCAGATGGACTGATGAGTGTCAGAGGAGCTTTGAGGAGCTTAGGCATCGATTGACTACGGCGCCAGTGTTAGCCTTGCCGTCAGGGTCCGGAGGTTTCGAGGTATTTAGTGATGCTTCGCAGCAGGGATTAGGCAGTGTTCTGATGTAGTATAGGAGAGTTATAGCGTATGCCTCGAGACAGCTGAAGTCTCACGAGGTTAATTATCCAGTGCATGATTTGGAGTTGGCTGCAGTGGTGTTTACTTTGAAGATCTGGAGGCATTATTTGTATGGGGAGACGTTCCAGATCTTTACTGATCATAAGAGTCTGAGATATCTATTGAGCCAGCGAGAGTTGAATCTGAGACAGAGGAGATGGATTGAGCTGTTGAAGGACTATGATTGCACGATTGAGTATCATCCAGGGAAGGCCAATGTGGTGGCAGATGCGTTGAGTAGGAGATCTTATATCAGTGTAGCTCAGATTCAGATTGAGAGACTGCCTAGTTTAATTCAGTTGAGAGCACTTAATGTGCAGATGGATTTGGCTCAGGATGGAGCTTTGATTGCTACTCTGAGGCTGAGGCCGATGTTACAGGACAGGATCAGGAGGGGAGAATTGTAACATCCCGTTACTGATGTGATGGGCATATCGGTAATTTGGACGGGATAGCATTGGGTGCATTCATAATTGAACTGCACGTGTATTTTGCCTCTGCATCAGTGATAAATGAGTTAATTGCACATGCATACATAGTGACATGCATTCATGATTTTTCCAGCATTTAGTGGTGGAAGATTGTCCTGGGCAGTTCCACCAGGCCCTGCATGCTGACATGGGATGATTTTCAGAGGGCATTCAGAGATAACTTCATGCCCAAGGTGTATTTAGAGATGAAGATGCAGGAGTTTCTTGAGTTGAGACAGCGTTAGATGTCAGTGGCTGAGTATGAGGTTCGGTTCAATGAATTGATGGGATATGCCTCTGCTTTGATTGCTTTAGAATCTGAGAGGTGTCGGAGATTCGAGGGAGGGCTCAATCTGGAGATTCGTACTAGGTTAGCCCGGTCTGATATGGGCACCTTCGTTGAGTTGAGGCGGTGTAGTGAGGATCGGCGACTCGAGGCGAGCCAAGCTGAGTGCAGTCGGGCCCCAGTGGCAAGAGACCGAGTGGCGGTCGGGGTAGTGAGAGTAGAGGATTTAATAAGTGCGGACCAGGGACCTTGTGTCTTAGGAGGAGGTGAACAGATCAGATTTGGGCGTAGGGGCGATTGCTCGATGCAGGAGTGGTCGTGTGATGCTAGAGGTTCGGCGAGTCTCCGCTATGTGAGTATTGTGAGAGGAGACACGATGGGAGGTCTTTGGAGGTTTCTGGGCGTGTCTCAAGTGTGGTTCCATGGACCATCAGCTCTGAGAGTATCCTTTTACTGTGGAGGCCCAGTCCACTATGACTGGTAGATCAGGTAGCTTTACCACTGTGCAGCAGAGTCGTGGAGGTGGATCTGGATGTCGAGGTCGAGGTCGAGGCCGAGGCCGAGCTGAGGGATCTGCAGTGAGGACTGAGGATCAGAGCATCCGTCAGCAGTCCCAGGCTAGATTCTATGCTATGACTTGGCAGGAGGCTCAGGAGTCTCCAGATGTTGTTGCAGGTATGCTTTTGATTTGTGGTTTTGAAGCATATGCGTTATTGGATCCTGGATCCACTCATTCATTCATTGCACCGCATGTGGCATGTAGACTGCATTGTGATAGGGAGAGATTGCAGTGTGGGTTAGAGGTGAGTACGCCTCTGGGTAGTACAACAGTTTTGGGAGAGGTCTGCAAGGGATGTCCGATAGTGATTGATCAGGCAGAGTTGAGTGCAGACCTGATAGTATTGCCTCTGAGAGAGATAGATGTGATTCTGTGGATGGGTAACTTCTTGAGCATAGGTAGTGATGGATTGTTATACGAAGGAGGTTGTGTTAGAATCTCTGAGTCGACTAGAGCAAGCCGAGGTGTTAGTCGAGCGATGCCAGCTAGGATGATTTCCTTTTTGAGTGCCCTGAGGTTGATGCAGGGAGGTTGTGAGGCGTATTTGGCTCATTTGTTAGACACCAGGATTAAGCAGAGGTTGCAGGATATTCCCGTGATTAGGGAGTTTTCGGATGTGTTCCCTGATGAGTTACCGGGTTTGATCGGGAGACGGAGTTTGAGATTGACCTCATTCTAGGTACCACTCTTATATCTATACCTCCATATAGGATGGCACCGGTGGAACTGAGGGAGCTTAAGGCTCAGTTGCAGGAGTTGTTGGATAAGGGGTCATTAGACCCAGTGTTTCACCGTGGGGAGCCCCAGTGTTGTTTGTGAAGAAGAAGGATGGGACTTTGAGGTTGTGCATCTATTATAGGCAGCTGAACCGAGTGACAGTGAAGAATAAGTATCCGCTGCCTAGGATCGATGATCTATTTGACCAGTTGCAGGGAGCTCAGGTGTTTACTAAGTTGGATCTGAGGTCAGGGTATTATCAGTTGAGGATTGCAGAGGCCGATGTGCCTAAGAGTGCTTTCAGGAGCAGGTATGGGCATTTCGAGTTCTTAGTGATGCCGTTTGGGTTGACCAATGCCCCAACAGCCTTCATGGCCTTGATGAATAGAGTCTTTCAGCCCTACCTGGATCAGTTCGTGATTGTGTTTATTGATGATATTTTAGTGTATTCGAGGAGTAGACAGGAGCATGCGGAGCATCTAAGGATTGTATTGCAAATCATGAGGGAGAGACAGTTGTATGCCAAATTCACAAAATATGAATTTTGGTTGGATGAGGTGGTGTTCTTAGGCCACATTGTGTCTGGTGAGGGTATCCGGGTGGATCCTCACAAGATTGAGGCAGTGAGGAGTTGGGAGGTTTCGAGGAACGTGTCAGAGATTCGGAGTTTCCTCGATTTAGCAGGATATTACCGGAGGTTTGTAGAGGGGTTTTTAGTGATCTCAGCCCATTTGACAAAACTTCTGAGGAAGAATGTGGCTTTCAGATGGACTGATGAGAGTTAGAGGAGCTTAGGCATCGATTGACTACGGCGCCAGTGTTAGCCTTGCCGTCAGGGTCCGGAGGTTTCGAGGTATTTAGTAATGCTTCGCAGCAGGGATTAGGCAGTGCTCTGATGCAGCATGGGAGAGTTATAGCGTATGCCTCGAGACAGCTGAAGTCTCACGAGGTTAATTATCCAGTGCATGATTTGGAGTTGGCTGCAGTGGTGTTTGCTTTGAAGATCTGGAGGCATTATTTGAATGGGGAGACGTTCCAGATCTTCACTGATCATAAGAGTCTGAGATATCTGTTGAGTCAGTGAGAGTTGAATCTGAGACAGAGGAGATGGATTGAGCTGTTGAAGGACTATGACTGCATGATTGAGTATCATCTAGGGAAGGCCAATGTGGTGGCAGATGCGTTGAGTAGGAGATCTCATATCAGTGCAGCTCAGATTCAAATTGGGCGACTGCCTAGTTTAATTCAGTTGAGAGCACTTAATGTGCAGATGGATTTGGCTCAGGATGGAGCTTTGATTGCTACTCTGAGGCTGAGGCCGATGTTGCAGGACAGGATCAGGAGAGTCCAAGAGCAAGATCAAGTGTTAGTGAGATTGATGGATAGATTCAGATCAGGGTTGACTGCTGATTTCGAGTTGAGAGATGGGACTCTTTGGATGGGTCAAAGGTTGTGTGTGCCAGATGTTGATGATCTGAGACGAGAGATTTTGGAGGAAGCGCATGTGGCCGCTTATGCTATGCATCCTGGTACTACCAAGATGTATAATACCCTTAAGTTGCATTTCTGGTGGCCAGGTATGAAGAGGCAAGTGGCAGAGTTCGTTTCTCGGTGTTTGACGTGCCAGCAGGTTAAGGCTGAGCACCAGGCCCCAGTTGGGAGATTGCATTCGTTGCCCATTCCGAAGTGGAAATGGGAGCGAATTATTATGGATTTTATTATGGGGTTGCCTAGGACGCCGAGGCAGCATGATGCGATCTGGGTCATAGTGGACCGGTTGACCAAATCGGCTCACTTCTTGCCAGTGCGAGAGAATAATACTCTCGATCAGTTGGCCCAGAAGTATGTGGCAGAGATTGTGCGACTGCATGGGGTCCCAGTATCGATAGTGTCGGATAGGGATCCCAGATTTACTTCGAGGTTTTGGAGGAGCCTGCAGTCAGCTATAGGTTCGAGGTTGAACTTTAGTACAACATTTCATCCTCAGATAGATGGGCAGAGTGAGAGGAAGATCAAGACTGTTGAGGATATGCTGAGAGCTTGTGTATTGGAGTTCAGAGGTGCTTGGGATCAATACTTGGCTCTGGTTGAGTTTGCGTACAATAATTAGTACCAGAGCAGTATTGGGATGGCACCGTATGAGGCCTTATATGGGAGACCGTGTAGATCACCTCTTTATTGGGATGAAGAGGGTGTGAAGATGCTCGAGGGTCCCGAGCTGATCCAGGATACAGTGGATAAAGTGTGATTGATTCGGAGTCGCATCAAGGCGGCTCAGGATAGACAGAAGAGTTATATGGATCAGCATCGCCGTGAGATGGAGTACAGTGTGGGCGATAGAGTATTCCTCCAAGTGTCACCTTGGAGAGGAGTGCTGAGATTTGGCCGTAAGGGCAAGTTGAGTCCATGGTATATCGGTCCGTATGAGATTACTGAGAGGATTGGACCGTTGGCCTATAGATTGGCATTGCCTAGTGAGATGTCCCAGTTGCACGATGTGTTTCATATGAGTATGCTCCGGAGATACCGCTCAGACCTGACTCATGTGATTCCGACACAAGAGATTGAGATAGCTAGTGATTTGAGTTATGTTGAGGAGCCGGTACAGATTATCGAATCGTGGGTCAAGCGATTGAGGAGCAGGGTGATTCCATTGGTGAAAGTCCTATGGAAGAACCATCCATCAGAGGAGGCAACTTGGGAGACGAGGAGCACATGAGGAGGCCCTCATCATCATTCGACCGTCAGTATGAAATTCGAGGCTAAATTTTTATTTAAGAGGGAGAATTGTAACATCCGTTCTGATGTGATGGGCATATCGGTAATTTGGATGGGATAGCATTAGGTGCATTCATAATTGAATCTGCGTGTATTTTGCCTCTGCATCAGTGATAAATGAGTTAATTGCACATGCATACATAGTGACATGCATTCATGATTTTTTCAGCATTTAAATTGTGATTATGAGTTGAATTGTGAATTTTGAGATAATTGAGTTAGATTTGATTTAAAGTGAATTAGGGGTAATTTGAGTGGAATAGTTGAATTAGAGTAAAAATTTGAATTTTTGGGATTTGGTAATTGAAATTTGAGTATAGGAATTTGTGTTTTATATTTTTGAGGAATTATGGAAATTTTTCTGGAATTTTTAGAGTTATGAGTTCGGACCGAGAAAATGACCTAGAGACTGATGATTTAGATTTCGGTTCCGAAAGTGAGTGGTAAATGGCTTGGAAAATTTAGATTTGTGAGTTTAGGAATTATTGTGATGAGCCATTGAAATTAGAGATTGAAATTAAAAGAAATTGAGGGCTTGTGGATTTGTGAGCAATAGGTTTAAATCTTTATATAAAAGAGTTAGGTTTTGGAATTGGAGAGGTGCATTTCCTTCTCCTTTCTCTTCTCTCCCCGTCGACGATCTCTTGCTCCCTTGGAGATTTTCATTTTTTCCTTTCATTGTGATTGATGAGCTGCTAGAAGCCTTGGGAGAGTTGATGTTTTGCTTGGCTTTGGAGAATCACCGTGGGTGTTGAAGTTTGAAGGATTTTCGGAGATTTTAGGGTTACCGTTCGATTCTTCAATTTGGTAAGTTTATTGCGTTAATGTTGTTATTTATTGTGGTTGTTGTTAAGTCAAAATGGCTTTACATAAAAATGATTTTGATGTATAACAAACATAGTGAGATCAAATACAAGAAAAACAAAATAGATCCGGAGGCGTTATCTGAGGCGAATTCGGAGGCAGGCGAAGATGGCGTATCTGAGCGAAGTTGACACAGACTAAGTTGAAAAAGTCGATATCTGGGCCTTTACGACAAATCAAAACACAAACGAAGTTTGTCAAAGTAAAAATCAACCTGAGGCGTAGATGACACAAGACAATAAAAGACGCAGACGCAAATGTAGATACTGACGCAGAAACAAAAGCGAGCCGCAGACGAAGCCTTGACGCAGACGCAGAAAAAAAGCAGACGCAAAGAGTCGATTTCAAGTTAATTCTGAACTCAAGCGATTAACCGTTTCTTTAAAGATTCAAGATTCAAGAAGCGATTAGAGGCGAAGGCTATAAATACAAGTCGAAGTCGGCGGAAGTGCTTCTTGTTTTGAAAAAAATTACCAAAGCGAAAAGCGATTAAGTGCGAATTAGTTGAACGCTATCATACAGTAGAGTGTTCAAATATTTTCTGAAAAGAAAATTTGTGCAGATAACTTCTTGAGGCTAAGTGTGAAAGAATCTTGGTTGTAGAGACTCAAGAGGCTCGTGAAAGAATCTTGTAACGTTTGAAGAGATAGTGAAATCTCGGAAGAAACTCGAGGATTGGGCGTAGCCACGGTTTGGGGTGAACCAGATAAATCTGCGTGTCTACTACTCTCACTCTCTATCTCACTTTTAGTTTCAATGTTGATCTTTATTTACTATTCATATACTTAGCATTGAAAAGTTTGATCAATCGGGATTAATAAAATTACGAAAAGAATCTTAATTCTAACAAGTAATTCTAAAAGATATTCAAAAGGGAATACACATTCAACCCCCTTCTCGTGCATTCTATTGTGTTTTAAGTGATGTATTAACGTGTGATTCACTTGATTGGTATCGAGCTTGGTATCCAAGAATTGCTTTGGCGAAGTGTGGATTAAAGATAATGGCGAGTCACATGTATACATTCTTTGAAGGAGCCTCGATCCTAGACCTCCGAAGATTCAATAGAAGACTATCATTCTTGGAAAGATAGGATGCGGTTATTCATCGAATCTACACATGTAGACCTTTGGGACGTAATAGAGAACAGACCCTATATACCTGTAGATGACGAAGGTAATTCTATTCCACAAAGCAGATGGACGGCTGATCAGAAAGCAAGAATACAACAGAATTCAAAGGCGAAATTTTTCTTAACGTGTGCCCTAAGTAGAAGCGAGTACTACAAAGTGCATGGTTGCGACACAGCAAAAGAAATGTGGGAAACATTGTCCATTTCTCATGAAGGCACAAGTCAAGTTAAGGAATCCAAGATAAGTATTCTTGTACATCAATATGAACTTTTCAGAATGGAAGATGAAGAATCTATTGATCAAATGTTTGGAAGATTTCAAACAATTATCAATGGATTGAAAGCTCTTGGAAGGACATACAATAATCAAGATCACGTTCATGAAGATTCTAAGAAGTCTTCTAAGAGATGGAGACCAAAAGTTACTGGCGGTCTGAAGCTAAAGACTTGAGCATATTAAAGCTAGATGAGTTCTTGGGATCATTAAAGATTCATGAAGTTGAACTCAACGCGAAGATAAGCCAAGCGAGAGAAGTCAATAACTCAAGGCCGGACAAAAGAATCATAAGACTCGGAGAAGGAGGAAGTCATCAAAAGCATTGAAAATTGAAGAATCAAGGGATGACAACTCTAGCCAATCGATTCGAATCAAGTGATGAAGATGACGAATTATCTTTCATTTCCAGAAAGATAAGACACATGTGGAAGAAGAAGCCCGAAGTAACCGGACATTCGGAAAGAATGGAAAAGATGAAGCTAAGCCGAGAAAAGTCTTCTATCATTTGTTACCGTGCAATCAACTTTGGACACTACAAGTCCAATGCCCTACTCTCAAGAAGAAACCCAAGAAGAGTAGAAAGGCAAGAAAAGCATGATGGCAACATGGGAGGACCTAGATTCATCTGAATCGATCTGAGCTCGAGTCATCGAAACATGCAAACATTTGCCTAATGGCCGAGGAAGATAGTGATGAGGAGGTAAAATCCGACTCACGAAAAATTTGCATGATGCATATTCGAATCTGTTAGAAGATTCTCATGCTATTACGAAACAAGACAAGCTGTTGAAGAAAAGTATCTGAGAGAATATTAGAAATCTTGAGAAAATAGAGAGAAAATATTTGCTTAAAAAAGAGTTAGAAGTTAAAGGAAACTTGTAGATGGATCGGATGAGATTAATCAACTCAAGCGAGGATCAAGAATCTATCGGTGATCTAGTTACTTTCACAGAGAGTACAAAGAAAATGAATGATATGCTAGGAAAATGTAGACATCCTAGTGATAAGATTTGGATTAGGGTTTATTTGGAAACAATATTCAGTCTCGTAATAAATTGTCTCTCAAAAGGAAGAAATAGGATAACATATTTTAATCAACGTCAAGAGTAATATGCATCAAAGATCATATCATGTGCATACTACTAACCATAAAGGACCCAAGAAAATTTGGGTACCAAGAAATAAAATAGTTTCTCCCGCAGATATCCTTCCTTGGAAGATACTGGCAAGCACCATTGGTATTTAGGCAAAGGATACTCGCGACACATGACGGGAAGAAGGTCTATGTTCCTAGACCTTGATTATAAGAAAGGAGGATCGATAAATTTGGAGACAACCAAAGTAGGGCAAAATCATTGGAATCGGAAAATAGGTAAAGATTCCTTTGCATGCATAAATAATGTCTTTGCTTGTTGATGGTCTAAAGCATAACTTGATTAGTGTGAGTCGGTTGTGTGATTCTAGTTTTATAGTTACATTCAATCAAAATCTTTGTGAAGTCGAAAACAAAGATGGGTCTATACTTTTCTCGCCAAGAGAAGAAACAACCTTTACAAAATCAACTTAGAAGATTTTCAAAGTCAAAATATCTCATGTTTTCTATCTTACAAGAAGAAAGACTAATCGGCATAAAAAGCTAGGTCATGCCTCTTTGAAACATATTTCAAAATTGGTAAAACATGATTTGGTAAGAGGTTTACCAAAATAAGTTTTGACAAAGAATTTTCTGTGAAAATTGTTTGAAAGGAAAAGCAGTTAAAGCCTCTTTCTCTTCAAAAATTTTGTAACTTCTTGAGACCTTTAGAACTATTACATATGGATTTGTTTGGTCCTACAAGGACATTAAGTCTTAGCGAAAAGAAATATGGACTTGTCATTGTTGATGATTTTACTCGATTTTGTTGGATATTGTTTTATCACACAAAGATGAGTCTTTTAAGTGCTTTAGAACTCTATCCGAGAAAGTTACGAATGAAAAGGAATGTCTATAGCTAGTATCAGGAGTGATCATGGCGAAGAATTTGAGAATGAGAAGTTTAGAGTTTTCTGTGAGGAGAATGGAATTTCCCACAACTTCTCGACCCCTAGAACTCTACAACAAAATGGAGTTGTTGAGAGAAAGAATAGGACGATTCAAGAGATGGCAAGGACTATGCTATGTGAGAAGAATCTTCCTAAGTATTTCTGGGCAGAAGCTGTGAATACAACATGCTATATTCAGAATAGGATCTTGTTGCGACCTGTGTTGAAGAAAACTGCTTACGAGTTATGGAATGGAAGAAGACCAAGCATATCCTACTTTCATCCATTCGAGTGCAAATGTTCCATTCTAAATACGAGAGAGCTGTTGGATAAATTCGATTCAAAGAACTATCCAGGAATATTTCTAGGTTACTCATTATCGTCTAAGGCATTTCGAGTTTACAACCTGACTTCAAAGACTGTTGAAGAGACGATCCATGTCAAATTTGATGATAGTTCTCAAACCCATAAGGAAGATGACATGGAGATTGAAGGTCCTTCAAAGAACCTAGATGATGCCTCAGAAACTTCTTCGTCAGACACTCATGAGAATAAGATTGAAGATATTCCAGAAACTATAGAACTAAGACGAGATTGGAAGTATAAAAGTTCTCATCCAAGAGAGTTAATTATCGGTGAGACCTCGAAAGGAGTTAGGACAAGGTCGATTCGAGACGAAAGCTAATGTAGCTTTTATCTACGAAGTAGAACCTAAGAAGGTTGAGGAAGCTCTTGAAGCGAAGCTTGGGTGTTAGCCATGCAAGAAGAGCTGAACCAATTCACAAGGAATAACGTTTGGTCCTTGGTTCCAAAACCTCTAAGAAATCCATTATAGGAACAAGATGGGTTTTCAAGAATAAGTTAGGCAATTAGGAAGAGTGAGTCGTAACAAGGCGGATTAGTAGCACAAGGTTACAATCGGCAAGAAGGAATATACTACAACGAAACATATGCTCCGATGGCGAGACTTGAAGCTATAAGGATTTTGTTGGCATATGCAATCTGTCACGATATAAAGTTGTTTGGATGGATGTTAAGAGTGCATTTACGAATGGCTATAGGCGAAGAAGTCTATGTGAAACAACCTCACGGCTTTGAAGATGTTAAAATCCAGATTATGTGTATAGACTTCACAAAGCCTTATCGACCTAAAGCAAGCCCTAGAGCTTGGTATGATCGTCTGAGTACCTTCTTAATAGAAAATGGTTTCAGCAGAGGTCAAGTTGATAAGGCGCTCTTTAGAAAGAGTTTTCGAATGATTTTATCTTAAATGCGGATCTCGTTGATGATATTATCTTTGGTGCTACTATAAAGAGTTGTGTTTAAAGTTTGAGAGACTAATGAAAAGAGAATTTGAAATGAGTATGATGGGTGAATTAAAGTTCTTTCTTGGGTTGCAAGTTAAGCGCACCAAAGAGAAGATCTTCATTCATCAATGTAAGTATGTGAAAGAGTTCTTGAATAAGTTTGACATGAATAATGTGAAGCCAATGGCAACTCAACGCATCCTTCAAACCTTTTGTCGAAAGACGAACTTGGTAAGAAGGTGGATCAAACCCTATATAGAGGATGATCGGTTCTTTATTGTATCTTCTGCAAGTAGACCTGATATTCTATTCAGGTGTATGCTTGTGTGCAAGATTTCAAGCCGATCTAGAGAGTCTCATTTCTTTGCATTAAAAGAATTTTGAGATATCTCGCAGTACTCTTGATCTTTGCTTAATGTTTGAGAAAGGTAAAGATTTCAGGTTAATTGGATCTTGTGATGCGGACTATACCGAGATAGAATCGAAAGAAAGAGCACAAATGGAGGATGTCACTTTCTTGGAAATCTAGTCTCTGGTCAAGCAAGAGACAAAGCTCAATTGCTCTATCAACCGTGAAGCGAATACATATCCGCCACAATTCTTTGTTCACAGACGTTGTGGATCAAGTATCGACTGAAGACTATTCAATTAAGGAGGAGGAGATTCCAATTTATTGCGACAACACGGTCTGATAAACTGTCAAAGAATCCAATTGACATTCGAGTAAAGCATATAGAAGTCGGACATCATTTCACGAGAGACTACGTTCGGAGAAAGGTGGTGCTTCTAAAGTTCGTTGAAACGAGCTTCAATGGGCGAACATCTTCACTAAACCACTGAGTGAAGAACGTTTTTAGAAGATAAGACGCAATCTCAATATGGTGATGGTAAATGAGCAGTTAGGCTAAAATAACGTGAGAAACTAACGGCGTTATACAAAGTGAGTTACAAACTGGTAACTTTTCTCACAGGAAGATTTTAGAGGAAATATCGATAAACTCGAGGTTCTTAATGATTCGAGAACCCATCAGTCCATAACCCTATAAGTAGACTGAAGATGATATTATAGCAGTCTTTTCATCATCTCCTGACGGTTCAGTTCTACTTTACCAATTCTCTCAAAATCTTCTCACTCAAAAGCTTTCCAAAAGATAATCTTTCGCTCTATACAATGGAAGCAATGATTTATGGAAGACTTGTGAACTTTGAATCACTAAGGGTGACGGCATGGATGTAGAACACGAGATTATAAGAGCCGGTGGAAGAACTTCTTTCGAGATACAAGAACTCGTCTATATAAATGAGGTATATGAGTTACGGAAGAACGCCGTCGATAGAAGACACTATTGTATCCTCTGTGGATAGAATATCGATTATTGTCACAAAGGATTTGATAAGGAAAGTAATCGATTGCCCATCCGTTGGTGAAAAGCTGTCTACCAAGGCGGATGGATGTCCTCGGTTGGAATGAAAGAAGAAGATGTCAAGAGGCGCTCTATGGCACAAATGATTCAAGAGAAAGGAAGACATCAAATCGATTCCAAAGGCTAGGGTTCGCATGCAATCTGTTCAATTGCATTCTTCCTAGAGTTAGTTCAAGGCATTTGGTGACTACTTTAGACAAACAATGTCATTCTTTCTTCTCAATCGAAATCCTATAGATCTACCCTTCTTAATCTTTCACTATTTGGTTAAGGGTTAAAGGAAACTTCCAGCTATCCTTATGGTATGATTTTGACGAGGATCTTTATGGAATCCAAGATTCGCCCGCACTAAGGTAAAAGATGAATCGCTTCCATGAAGAGCAAGATTGATGCTCATACTATTCGCGAATGGGTCCGAATACGAGAGACAAAGATCACGCCTTCTTCAAAGAAACCAAGAACCGAGGGGAGCGATATTGAAGAAGACTCTGTCTCAAGTTCTTAATCGCTCAGAAGTATCAAATCGCCATCGCCGAATTAAGGAGAGTGCTAGGAGACCTCTCATGAAAATGGCGAGTCCTCTTGTCATGAGAAAGTCAATCTTAGAGGGCAAAGCAAAGTCGCCAAAGAGACAAGGAGAAAGTCTCTTGGCGAAGTTGTGAAGAAAGCCAAGAGATCTCCAAGAATCGGGACTCGAGGCAGCAGAAGAGAAGATTGCCAAAGAACAAAGGCGAGAAGAAACTTCTAAATCTTGTGCGACCAAAGCCACAAGATCCTTAGTCTCTATACGGAAGAGGATACGGCGTAAGATCTAAAGAGAATGAGAGGAAGAGAAAAGCAACATCTGTTAAAGGAAAATCTCCGTGAAGAAATCAGCAAAACTAATCAAGCAGAAAAAAGACTAAGAAGGTTAGTCAAAAGAAGAGCATCTCAATTCTTGAGGACGTTAGTCTACAAAAGAGATAACGACTTCGTTCAAGTTGAAACAGCGAAGCGAGCATTATGCAGCTCAAGAAATTCTAGTGCTCAACAAGAAGAACCAAAGGATGAAAGCACGGTTCATGAGACACTGGCATTATAAAGGAGGAACCAAGAGAAGAATGGCGGTTGCGAGAGACTTCTAAGGAACACAACCGTAAAAGCTGCGAGCATCAGATTTGGGCGATGATGAACCAAGTCCGAAGGTATAAAACTACCGAAGTTCTTGAGGAAATATAGGTTGGAAATCAAATTGGTAGAAGTTATTACCAATCTGAGCAATGCTATTATAATCGGTGTTGAACCAAGGAAGAAAATAGTAGCTACGTGCAACCTATGTTGATTAATGGTATCACGTGGCGCTTACTAAATGAAAAGAGAAGTCTTTTATGATACCGAGGCTTCTTGATCATTTGCCATATCCTCAAGACGTCCACGCCACCGTGTACTATGTTCCCAATCACGAGAACACAGATAAAGGTTGTTCCAGATATTCAACCAAGGTGTTCAAAAGATTTTACAAAGGAAAGTCAAAATTATTTCACGAAGATAATGTTGATGATGATCCGTCCAGATCGATTGCGAAGAAGTGCGGAAAATTGATGAAGCATGCATTCTCGCACAAGACCCAAATCAAGCGAAAGCCGCAGCCATACAAATCGTGCGGAAGACTGTCCGAAGAGGGGAAGTATAAAACAGGAACATTCTATGAGTTCCTTGTTCGACAGTTCTTCAGATTAGCCTTTTGTCTAATACATCGCCTATCGAAGAACATGCCTATCCTGCAAGGAAGGCAGCTTGATCTTGCCGCCAGTTCCTTTTGATCTAAATCTTCCTGAAGCTGCAACATTCATTCATCCACCGACTTTTGAGATTAATGAAGACTACACTCCATCCTTTGATGCCTATACTACTACAATTCCTTTCGCTCGTCCATCAGCAGAAGCAGATCAAGCCTCTTCGTTAGATGAAGTTAGTAGATTACGTGGTGAACTCAATGACATGAAGGAGACGGTGAATGATCTAAAGAAGATGATAGCGAACTAATGAAGAACCAGAATCGATAATCATTTTTGATTATAACAAATAGGGGAGAGCGGAAAAGAAGAAAATAATCGTAAGAGGAGAGGATGTTCAGATGAAGAAGGTGTGACCACAATGAGACGAAGACAGAAGAAGATAAGTTTTGCAACATCTCAAATTTTGTTTTGTTTTGTTTTCTTTTCTTTTCTTGTATGTAATTTGTTATATTCAAAAAGGGGAGATTGTTAAGTCAAAATGAGTTTACATAAAATGATTTTGATGTATAACAAATATAGTGAGATCAAATACAAGAAAAACAAAACGATCCGACGATACGTATCTGATTCGAATTGAGAGGCAGGCGAAGATGGCGTATCTGAGACGAAGTTGACATAGACTAAGTTGAAAAAGTCGATATCTGAGCGCTACGTAAAAATCGAAACACGTATTTAAGTTTGTCAAAGTAAAAAGTCAACACAGACGCAGATGACACAAGACAATAAAAGACGCAGACGCAAATGTAGATCTGAGCCAGTAAACAAAAGCGCCTTGCAGACGCAGACGCAGACGCAGACGCAGACGCAGAGCGCAGAAAAAGAAGCAGATGCAAGAGTCGGTTTGAGTTAGTTACGAACTCAACTGATTAACTGCTTTTAAAGATTCACGATTCAAGAATCAAGAAGCGCTTAGAGGCGAGGCTATAAATACAAGTCGAAGTCAAAACTCAAGTGCTTCATTGCTTGAGAAAAATTACATAAAGCGAAAAAGCGATTAAGTGCGAATTAGCTGAATGCTATCCTTCGTAAAGAGTGTTCAAATATTTTCTGAAAAGAAAGTTATGCAGATAACTGCAGAGGCTAAGTGTGAAAGAATCTTGGTTGTAGAGACACAAGAGGCTCGTGAAAGAATCTTTAACGTTTGAAGAGATAGTGAAATCTCGGAAGAAACTCGAGGACCGGGCGTAGCCCAGTTTGGGGTGAACCAGATAAATCTGCGTGTCTACTACTCTCACTCTCTATCTCACTTTTAGTTTCAAAGTTGATCTTTATTTACTATTCATATACTTAGCATTGAAAAGTTTGATCAATCAGATTAATAAGAATTACATAAAGAATCTTAATTCTAACAAGTAATTCTAAAAGATATTCAAAAAGGGGAATACACAATTCAACCCCCCTTCTCGTGCATTCTATTGTGTTTTTAAGTGTTGTATTAACGTGTGATTCACTTCAGTTGTTGCATTTATGGTGTTTAATGCTAGAGTTGTGGATAGTTGAGTGTGTTTAATGCTGGTTCTTAGTGAGAGAAAGGTGGAAAATGGATCAGAGAAGATGAAGTGGCCCGCACATCGCGACGTCTACAAGTGGTCTCGCCGCGACGAATAATTATATATTTGTCGCGACGAGCAGGGCGAGACGCCGTGGCGAGCGTGTGGATCTTCGTCGCGACGAGCGTCCTCCACGTCGCGACGAGCGTCCCTTTGTGCGCCGCTGCGAGAGCCTTTAGGTCGCGGCGAGGGATAGATTTTTTATATTAATTGATTTGGTTTTTTAGGGTATATCTTTTGGTGTAGACCTCCAATTGAGGTAATTCTGGATTCGTTGTGAACTAGAGAAAGAGGTCTACAATTGTGGTAAAGACTGAGAGTTTGAATTTTAATTAAAGGGATCGTAATTATCGAAAGAGAGTCTATTATAGTTTCAAATGCAACCTAAGAGTTATGTCTTAACAATTGGAGTATAATTAGAGTTTAAATGAGAGATTTGTGAAATCAATGGATGATATTGATTTAGTAAATAGTGAATTTTAGTTGTGAAGCGAGAGAAAGCAGAATTAGATTAGAGCGCTGGAAAATCATGATCATGCATCGTACAATTTTGAATTTGAGATATGTGCATTATTAAATTCCTTTGATTGAGCACCTAGTGATGAGAATTCAGTTGAATTGTTATAGAGGCACCGTTGGATCATCAGTCCACGGATATTGCTGGGACTTCCAGGCAGTAGCTTGGAAGTTACAGGTGAGTAACCTAGTTGGTTCCTCAATCTTTGTGTGTTAAATGTGCTATGATTGTGTAAATTGTTTGACAATGTGAGTCCTTGTGATTGTGAATCAGTGTATAGAATTATGAGTAAGTGTTCTGAATACGATCAATTGAATCGATTGAATTGTGTTATTGATTGTGCAAGTGTGAGTGCATGCTAGGCATGATTAAAAGTAGTAAATTAACAGTTGTGACTGGAGCAATTAGTGATCGGAGCGTTAAGCTCGGTTATCAGTGAAAAGGGCCTAAGGCCAAAAAGAGAATAGTGCATACCTAGAGGGATCTCCTATCCCTAATGTGAGCAGGCAGTAGTGTATACCCTGAGGGCTCTCCTACCTGCCAATAATGCGATTATTGTGATATGTGCCCGAATCAGGACGATATTGATGCTCAGTCACAACACTGACATAAAATGAGAATCGGCATGCATTATGCATCTGACTGTATTGTGAAAAGTGACAAAGTGTGTATTAAGGGACGATTGCGTAGTGATATACGTGATTTATGTGATGGTGAACATGTGTAAATTGATTTACAGTGTTATAAATGTGTATTATGTGACTATGTGATGTATCGTATGTATATGCATGAGTTGGGTGAACCATCGAAGATGGTTTCTCATTGAGTTCGCAAGCTCACCCAACATTGCTAATATTTTTCAGGACAGCGTTAGTAGATTTTCTAGCTCCCGAGATAGACGTTTCCTGCTGTGCAAGTGCGTGGGCAAGTGAAGCGATGGCACACAGGTCGGTCAGCTGGATCAATTTTTGGGGATGATTTAGTATAGACTTTTGTATCAGTTTCCTTTTTGGGATATTGTGTTAGACTGTAGGGAACTGATAGACTTGTCTATATTTTGGATTGATTTTATGAGATGAAAGATTATTATGGTTTTAAATTTTAGTGATTTGCATAATGCGGTTTAATGGTATTGATGCCATGCGAGTATTTAGTGATAGTTATGTGGCGTAGCACTTCCTTCTTTGTAGATATCGTCGGAGCGACCCACGGGCGTCCGGCGTACCTACGATGAGGGACGCCTGATTTGATTTTTCTTTCTTCATAGAAAATGTAGATTATCTTTTCCTCTTTCTAATGAGGTATAATTTGCAATTATTGGAGTTAGGAATAAAAAGTTATGAGGTTAGGAAGATTACAGTTACTGTTCATTTTGGTAAAGTTACTGTTCCATTAGTGAAGATATAGGCAGTAGCTTTAGGTGTGTTTTTACCTCTCTTAATGACTGATTTGATTTTTGCATCCTTCATGAAGTTTGTAGATCCTTTCCTTATCTTTCCAATGAAGTAAAATGTGTCATTTTTTGACTTGTGTGCTAAAAGATATGAATTTTCAAAATTTTGACTTTGTGTAGGAAAATTTAATTTTTGTGGTAGCAACTTTAAAGCAATTTATGACCCTCTTAATGGCTAAATTAGTTTTTAAATCAAGTAGTGTTTGACTCTCTTAGAGGCCATATGGGTTTTTAAACTCTTCATGAAAGTTGTAGAGTTTTCTTTGAGCTTTTTATTGATACCAAATTTGCGAACTTTGGTGTTCGGTGTGAAGAGTTATGAAATTACATTTTTAGTTGAAGAATAGGATTTTTGATTGAGCCCTAAGCCTTTATACTTCATGAGGGAATTTAAGGTAAAGTTTTTCAAGACTTTTTCGAAGGTAAATAGTTTAAGTTCGTTTTTGAAGTTTGTCCTTTCTAAGGTGGTTAATTTCATTATGTTTGAATGATTTGGAAATTTCTAAAGTATTGCATTCTTTGATTCTGACATATGAAAATCATTTGGTTTTTGAATGATTGAAATATGGTTATGGGTTTTGTGTGACTCTCTGTTCAAATATGACATGTCACGAAAAGCAAGATTTCGAAATGTGCCTTCGGGCAATCCAAATTTTCGTTTTCGATTATGTGTTATGTGGGTTTGGTCAGGTCCCATAAGTGGGACAAGTGCGCACTTGTCTGTTTTAAAGCCTTCTCCCGGTTGCCCGCTAGTGGCACAGGAGTTCCGATCTCGGACTCCCATAAGTCACGGCTACACCGGACCGCGATGCGGGAAGGTGTAGTACGTTTCGTTCACGGCTGCACAAGACCGCTATGCGGGAATGTGCAGCACGTTTTGTTTTGGACCGACCCAAACCATTTTGATGTGCAATGTGTTTTGATTTGTTTAAGATGTGATGCATTTCTATGTGATGCATTCATGTTATTGAAATTGTGTACAATTTGTGAAAGATTTAAGAAATTGGAGGAATGATTTGTGGAAAAGTTTTTAACCAAGAAATTTATGAAATTGTTAATGAAGGATTTGGAAAGTGAAAAGTTTGAGAATAAGAAAATTTGCTAGTTTTTAGACTATGAAATTTTAAGATGGCAAAAGTTTTGGAAAAATGTTTTTTCTTATTTTTCTTTTATAAATATGTTATCCATTGAGCCGTCGAGCTCACTCCCTTTCATCCCCATCTTCAGGTAATCAAGAAGGAGAGCGGATGGAAGAAAGTCAGTTCGTCCGTTTTGTTTGTAATAGTATTTTTGTTGCAATGGGATTTTTGTAAAAATAAGAGTTTAGACATATGTTGTGTATCTTGGAGAAATATGTATTCTTATGTATTTCAGTTCTTGCAATAGATGTAGTGTCGTGGCTTGAGAATGCCACTTTGGTTTCATGATGTATATGAATTATGAATTAATGTATGGAGTTGGGTTTGTGTATGATTTTGGGATACGAGTTATGATTGTTTATGAATATGAGTGGTTTAGATTGAATTATGAATGTATATTCTGATTTGAGATGTATATAAATGAGATTGATTCTTATGAATGTAAATATTTGTGTTTGGATTATGGATTGAGATTTATTGAAGTGCTATGAGTATGATTGTGAGTTGATTGTATATGGGATTCCGGACAAGAGGTCCGACGAATTTTGTTGGTGGATGGAATTTAGAAGTGTATTTGAACTATTTGCAGATTTTTGGGCTGTTCAAAATACAACCGTTATGCTGCCCGATTTTTTATAAAAATAGGTTTATGACAAGTTAGAATAAGTATAAGATTAAGAGTTTTAAAGATGCGATTAAGATATGCATGATTAAGAGTGATTTGAGCTTATGGAGAAGGATAGTGAGATTAGAATGGTTGAATTTTTCAAATGAGAAATTAAATTGTCTTGATTTGGATAAAATTGATAAAGATGAAAGGAATAAGAATGAAAAAAAAATATTAGTGGATATGTAAAGAAAAGTCTTACGAATCCTATGGTTTAAGAATCATGTCATTTGGAGGTCTAGAGAAGAAGTTATGGCCAAAAGGCTCTAACACGTTTATGCGCTCACTTGAAATGTACATGTCTCAGTACGAATGCTATAACTTTTGTTACAGATGTCTGATTGACTTAGTTTTTAGACCATTGAAAAGAGAACTTCGATATCTACAACATTCATGAAGACCTTAAACATAAATTCTATCTTCTACCTTATGTATCATCTCATTTTCTATCGTTTGCTTTTCTATCGTCAGCTTTCTTTAAATCCCTTTTCTATCATCCGCTTTCTTTAAATACATTTTTCTATTATGCGCTTTTCTATAAATGCGCTTTCTTAATCGCCTTTCTATCATCTGCTTTCTTCCGTCTGCTTTTGTATCGTTTTCTTTCTTCCGTCTGCTTTCTTCCGTCTGCTTTTCTATCTTTTGCTTTCTTTAAATACGCTTTTCTCGCCCGCTTTTCTACCGCCTTTTCTATAAATACCTTTCTTCAAATACGCTTTTCTATCGTTTGCTTTTTTCCGTCTGCTTTTCTATCATCTGCTTTCTTCCGTCTGCTTTTCTATCCAGAATGTCTCCACTTACAAGAATCATAACTTTTGACTCCGATATTCAAAATTTTCATACTATATACCGCTGGAAAGATAAAAGAAAGCTCTACAACTTTCTAGAAGAAATCAAAAACAATTTTAGTCTATAAAAGGGTCAAATTTTATGAAAAAGTGACTGTTCGTTAATTTCACCCTAAACAACATCAGAACTTCTAAAATCCATAAATTTCTACTCCTTTGTCCAAAAATTTTGTACTTTATATCAACGGAAAGATACGAAGAAAATATACAACTCTCATGAGGACCCTAAGAGCAATTTCTCACTTGAAGAGGGTCAAAAGTTAACTCAAAATTTCTGTCCCTAAAAGTCCATCCTAACAACATCAAAACTTCAATTAATCATAACTTCTAGCCTCGATGTCAAAAAATTTCATACTTTATGGCGTTAGAAAGCTGGAAACATAAAATACAACTTTCATTAAGACCACCTTGGCTAATTCTATCTAGATCGGTACAGTTTTGCCATTGAAGTTTCTGAACACCATTTCTATACTTAGGATGGCATATCAACACATCAACTTCACATATTCACCCCCTACTATATACTCTTCGATACTATTTAGCTCCACCTCCACCAATTCTGTTGGGTCTTAAATTTTTCTGAATTTCTTATGAATTGTTTAATTGGTTATTTATGTTTATTTATTGGTTTAATTTTTTATTATTATTTTATTTAGAAGTGGAAGGATGAAGAATTGGAAATAGAAAGAAGAGTAGGTTGAGGTTAGAATTGAACTAAGCTAGTTGGGTCATTAAAAAGCCAACCAAGGGTATAGTTGGAAAGAGGCTTTAAGTGAAGGGCATTATGGGCTTAGAAGGGAGATAGAAGAAGTCAAAAATTTAAAGAGAAGAGGAGCATTTTCGTGGGCTACCAAGGAGAAGAGGAGAAGAGAGAGAAAAGTGGGAGAAATAGAGAAGAAGGAGGAGATTTCGAAAATCCAAGAGGGAAGGTGGAAAAATCGTGGAAAGGAGGAGAAACTCAAAGCTTCTAAGGTGAGTTATTCTATTTTCTTCTTGATTTGTTGAAGAAAGAGGGATTGTGATGTGTTGGATGGAGAAACCTAGAGAGAGAGAGAGGGATTTTCGTGGATGAGGAAGAAGATGGAGAAATCCTTGGATTTCTTTGAGTTTTTAAGCTAGTGTTGTGATTTCTAACCTATATGGACTATGAGTAGGTTGGATTTGTGTTAGATTAGGGTTAATTGCATTTGATTAGGATTATGAAAAATTGGGGATTTTCCAATTGAGTTGAAATTCATGGAATTTTGTTTGTGTATAGGCAATCAAGAGCCTATCCAAGAGAAAAAGGAAGGAGGCAATTGATTTTGGATTTTCCAAGTTTGTCAAGGTGGGCAATTTATTTATGGTCTTTGTGTAATGAGCAAATGCATTGTGTATGCCATATGTGCTAAATGAATTGTTTGAATTTCTATGATGTGAAAATTTGTTTTATGTTGTGTTCATGGCATTTTGTATATGAATGATTGAATTGTGAGAATGATTGTCATGCCATTGAATTTAAGTCATGGCATTTTGATTAAATGGAAAGAAGGAAAGTATGGAAATGTGAATTTATGAATAATTGAACTAAGTTGAGATTTGATTGTGTTTGGGCAAGAGAGGAACCATTTCGTAGTCATGTGTACGTTGACAAAAGCCTTATCCCGGCTGCCCGCTTGTGGCCCACGAGATCCGAAAATGGACTCGTTTCGTTCATGGTGCAAACTTCAGTTTCATCGTTTTGTTTCACGAAATCCTCGAGCCAATTGATTGTGCATTTGCATTTTGATGTGAGAAATCCATGTTTTGAATTGAATTACTTATAATATGTGATGATGTTATGAATTGGATGTTGAATTGTGGATGTGGAATTGTCATTGTGAAGTGTATGCTTAATGTTTGTTTATGTGTATATATATGTTTGATTGTGTGGCTCATCGCCATTGGCTATAAATATTTTAACCACTGAGTTGTGAAGCTCAACCCAATATTTTTTCCCACTCCTCAGGTGCAGATCGAGAAGATCAGTAAATCCTTCCGGGCATTTGGACGATCTCGAGAGATTTAGCTTTTGTATTAAGTTAGGAGTTAGATTTTTGAATAGCTTTAACAGCATATTGAACATTGAGCATCGAATGTATTTTGCAACTTGTGTAATGTCGATATGTAATTTAAAGCTATGTATGAAAGCTTTGTATGAACTCTATTTTGATTTGGAAATGAATTGAAGATTTGAAAAAGTTTCCTTGTGCATGAACTTATTTATCTGGTTGTGTGAAATGCCTAGTTCAGGTTCCTTAGAGTTGTAATTGTATGTTGGATTCATGAGGGAAAACTGGGTTGATTTAGGCCATATTGGATAAAATGGTCTTCTTGAACTTTATAGTTTATCCTCTTAGCTTTTAAATGCTTTAAAGTTTACGAAAGTTGGATATCAATGTTAAGATTTATAGGTTTCACAGGTGATGATGTTGTATGGAAAGCATGAATGTGACAACTTGGGTGAATGATAAGAATTTGTGTGATGTATGAGTTTTTGAATTGCTATTTGGAAGTTTAATGCATCTTAATTGGTAGTTGAATGTTTGAGGAGTGTTATTACACTCGAAGGATTTAATTTGTGGAGATTTTGAGTGTTTATGGTGTTAGGATCAAAGGTTGGATGCATTGGGAGGCCTGGAAGAGGTTTCAGGTTGCGCGTGTCCGTTAAACAGACCTTCTCGGGTGGAAAAGGACCCTCAGTCCAGTGTATGTCCGTTAAACAGACATGGATGTCCGTCTAACGGACTTTTTCTGTAACATCCCGTTACTGTTAGCAAGGGCATTATGGTAATACTGATAGGTTTCATTACAGTCACTGATCGAGCATGTTACTGGCCTTTAATTATAGAGGAACAAGTTTATTGCATATGCACTTATTCATAGGTACATGCATTCATGGTTTTCGATAATTTAATTGAGCATGGACTGACTGAATTGACTGGATCGTGATTTATTGAGAAATTAGGAGTATTTGGGCTCGAATGACTGATTTGGAATAATTTAAGAGTGATTGGCTACTGATGCTGGCTTATAGGAAATTTTTGAGAAATTCGGGAGAAAATGCCCGGACCGGAAATTTTCAAGTGACAGACCAATTGACTGTATAGTACTGAAAGAATTGTCTAATGGCAATGAAACAATTAGAGTTATATTGTTAGGAAATAAATATGTTGAGCCATTGAAATTTAGAGACTAAAATTTGAACTGATTTGGAGACCTATGTCTATAAATACCTAGGTTTGAAATTTGGGGATTTTATCCTAAGGCTTTAGCATTTCTTCTCTTCCTCCTCCCACGGTGTTCATCGATTCCTCCCATCGGTGAGGTTCTTCGATTTTTCCTTATGGTTTTCTCCTCATTGTGCAAAGCTAACTTGTTTATTGTGATTAATGAAGGTTGAGAAGCTTTGAGAGTGGTTAATCGTTGATATTGAAGGATTTTAGGGTTTACGGTGATTTTGGAAGATTTGTGGAATTTGATCTTCGATTGGTAAGTTTTAATGGTTTTAATGTGGTATTAATGGTTTTTGATGCATTTATGGCATTTATTATGGTTGATTTGGGTAGTTGAGAGTGTTAATGGAGGTTTTAGAGTGAGAAATGGACAAAAAACGATCGGAGAAGGCGGTGGCGCGACTCGCACATCGCGACGTCTGGGCCAGCCTCGCCGTGACGAGCGACAAGACGCAGGGCGAAGCGAACGGGTTCACGCCCTTGGCGAACATTTTGTTCACGCCACAAGAGCCACGAGAAGGATCTTGCCCCATGAAGGCCCTTCACGCCATGTGAAAGCAACCCTTAGGCGTCGCGGCGAAGGCCGCAAGGTCGCGGCGAGGGACATTTCTGATTGGATTGATTTTTGATTATTGGGCATAACTTTTGGTGTAGACCTCCAATTGAGGTGATTCCAAATTCATTGTGAACTAGGGAAAAAGGTCTACAATTGAGGATAATTATAGAAGTTAGAATTTAATTTAAATGGCATTGATTTATAGAGATTAAGGTCAATTATGGTTCCTATTGTGACCTAAGTATTGAATTGTGACTATTGGAGTTTTAATTGGGATTTTCTATAGAGAGGTTCTGATCCAATGGATAGGGAATTGCTATAGGGAATATGAATTGAGGAATTGAACTGAATTTTAGGAATGGATCAATCATTGTCGATCAATTGAGCGAAGAGTTAGAATTGGGCCTAAGAGTTCTAAATTGGATTTTAGCGCCGGAAAATCCTGAACATGCATTGTACATAATTCCATTCAGACATATGCATTACTGAATCGTTTAATTGAGCATCTAGTAATGGGACTGTATTTTACTGTTATAGAGGCACCGTTGGACCGTCATTCCACAGACATTGCTGGGACTTCCAGGCAGTAGCTCGGAAGTTATAGGTGAGTAACCTAGTTGGTTTCTCAAATTCCTTATTGTCTAAATGCTCTATGTGAATTACTTGCCAATGTGAATTGCATGATTACTGAAATGTATATAATTGAATTTCATGCTTTTACTGGATTGGATTGGACTCTCGCGCGACACCGAGAAAATGCAATCTTGGGCTTTTATAGCCATACACTGAATTACTGAACACTGCATTACATGCATAAATGCATGATCAGATAATGGATATGTGACCCAAGTTGCTATTATCACTAAAAAGAGCCTCGAGCTCTAACATCATCTTGGCCGGACCTCGAGCCCGAAGGAGAAATCACACGCGCGTCCCCATGAATCTTGATGAGCACTTGGGCACAATACTGAATAACCGGAAAAGAGTCACATATGCATTGTATACACATGAATGATTGTTTTGTGACGATTACTGAATTATGTGATGACCTGATTTATTGTAAATTGTTATTTGATCGCAAAGCTGTTATAGGCTACGCAAATTGTTATATACTAATTGTATCTTCTTGTCTTTGTGTATGCATAATCTGCGTAATGCATGATTTGAGTGAACCATCGATGATGGTTTCTCACTGAGTTCGCAAACTCACCCAAAATTGCATCTAATTTTTCAGGACTGTTAGATTAGACTCCTAGCTCCGGAGATAGTCTTTTCCTGCCGTGCGAGCGTGCTGGCAAGAGAAGCGATGGCACACAGGTCGGTCAGCTGGGTTGGACTTTTGAGGATGACTTAGGATAGATGCTTGTATCAGTTTCCTTTTTGGTGTTGTTTAGGGGACTGATAGACTTGTCTATTCTGATATTGGATGACTGTATCAAGATTATTTTGGATTTTAAAATTTACTGACTTCTGATATATTGTGGTCTTAATTATTGCGATGCCATGTGGATTATTAGCGAAATTTTCTAGTAGTGCACCTTTATTGTGGGATACGTGTTGGAGCGACCTTCGGGCGTCCCGATGTGTACCCTACGGTGAGTGGGCGCTACATTCTCGGACAAATTGGGGTTGTTTTGCCAGTCTATGTCCGTTAAACGGACATGCATGTCCGTTTAACGAACATTCTCGGGTTAGCTACAGTAATTTGCTATTTTTACTAGTTTAGAGGCCGAATCTCGCTTCAAGATCTCTAATACAGGTTGTAGATTTCGATGTCTTCTTTCCAATGGTGAAAAAACGAAAGCAATTGGACATTTGTATAAAAAGTTATGGCATTTGCGCCAAGACATGTTCAGTTGGAATAAGGACATGAACATATTGGATTCTTTCGACCATAACTTCTTCGTTCGACCTCCAAATTGAGTGATTCTTGAAGCATTGGATTTATAACACGTTTAAATACCTCTCCACAAAAATTGGTAGCTTTTGGATTTGAACTCAAAAGGTTTGATTCAAAACAAGTGAGGGTTCGTTGAAATAACCCTATAAGGAAACCCGCTTACGCTTTTCGATTTCCGAATCGGATTGTTGGGCTCAGGGAATAGGGTCCAACACTATGGTTGGGCTTCAGGAACGGAGTCCAAAAAATTTATCTCAAACGCAATTCTAAACTCCAACATGTTATTCCCAAGCAAATACCCAACAACAAACTCACATAGGGAAGAACATGCACATGCACATTCCTTTTTCGCAAGTTAGACGAAATCTCATACACTATCTATAAAGCAACACAATCATACATAAAGGAGAATACTAGTATTCTCATTCTCATTTCCAATCAAAATAAATGTTCATGCATAGCTTTAATTTACATATCAACCTGTCCATCATAACTAAGCACAAGATACAAGATACATGAGATGCTCAATGTTTGATATACTTGAAAAGCTATCCAAAAGCTAGTTATTAACTTAGCACAAAAGTATCTAAAGTTTTGGGTTTCCGATGCCTTGCAAGGTTCACGTTCGTCTTGTATTGCACTTGAGGAGGGAAAGTGGGGTGAGCAACACAACTCAGTGGCTAATACGTTTATAGCCCTAAAAAATGTGCCATACCACAAGCACAACACACATATATCAAGCAATCCAATTTTATTTTCAATTTCATCACATAATTCATAGTCAATCGAAATTCGTCACATAAAACATAACATGTCAACTTTTATCAATCGTAACACTTTATTATGCATCATAGACAACAAAATCAAAAAGAAATGCACATCAAATGGCTAGAGAGTTTCTGTGGAACAAAAGGGTTTACACCGTGAACAAAACGAGTCCGATTGCTCAGTATCTCGTTGTAGCGCTCCCTTACCGCAGGGTACCCACCGGAACACCCGGAGGTCATTTCGGCACATATCCTACGATAAAGGCACGCTACGATCGATCACTACCTTCCCTTCATATGGCATGGTAACAATTCACTTAAAGCATCATAGGAAGATAATAGTATTTGAAACCAACTTTTTCCTCTAAACTCCAATACACAAGCTCTAAGCATATCCTCAACAGTCTTGATTATCCTCTCACTCTGTCCATCTATCTGAGGATGAAATGTTGTACTGAAGTTCAACTTAGTTCCCATGGTAGTCTGCAAGCTCTTCCAAAATCTCGAAGTAAATCTTTGATCCCTGTCCGATATTATGGACAATGGCACTCCATGCAGTCTCACCACCTCATTTACATACTTTTGGGCTAACTGATCAAGTGAGTTATTCTCTCTCACTGGTAAGAAATGGGCCGATTTAGTCAACCAGTCTACTATGACCTAAATAGCATCATGCTGCCTCGGAGTCTTTGACAAACCCATGATGAAGTCCATAGTGATCCGTTCCCATTTTCACGTCGGAACGAGCAACGAATTCAACTTTCCTACTGGAGCCTGGTGCTCTGCCTTCACTTGCTGGCACGTCATACATCTAGAAACATACTCAGCCACTTGCTTCTTCATTCCAGGCCACCAAAAATGTTGCTTCAATGTGTTATACATCTTGGTAGTACCAAGATGCATAGCATAGGTGGCCATATGAGCTTCCTCAAGAATTTCCTTCCTCAGATCATCTACATTAGCCACACATAGCCTATGTCTCAACCACAAAGTCTCATCCCTCAATTCAAACTTGGACTCCGGATTTGCCTTCACTTTCTCTATAAGCTTTTCCATATCAGAATCTTTGTTCTGTACTCTTTTGATTCTATCATGTAGCATTGGCCTCAACTTCAAAGTAGCAATTAGTGCCTCATCTTACTCCAGATTCAACTCTACATTTATAGCTCTCAAATGAATCAGATTAAGTAACCTCGATAACTGAATCTGACCTGTACTAACATTAGACTTCCTGCTTAAAGCATCTGCCACCACATTAGCTTTCCCTGGGTGGTATTCAATAGTACAATCATAATCTTTCAATAACTCAATCCACCTCCTCTGCCTCAAGTTTAGCTCCTTCTGACTCATCAAATATTTCAGACTCTGATGATCAGTATATATCTGGAAAGTCTCCACATACAAATAATGTCTCCAAATCTTTAGAGCAAAGACAACTGCAGTTATCTTTAAATCATATACCGGATAATTGATCTCGTGAGACCTTAATTGTCTCGATGCATAGGCAATCACCTTGTCATACTGCATCAATACACATCCTAATCCTTGATGCGAAGCATCACTATACACCACATATCCTCTGGTCCCTGATGGAATGGTCAACACCGGTGCGGTAGTCAGCCGATGTTTCAGCTCCTCAAAGCTCTTCTGACACTCCTCACTCCATCTAAACACTACATTCTTCCTCAGAAGTTTAGTCAGAGGGGCTGAGATCAGAGAAAACCCATCGACAAACCTTCAATAATACCCAGCCAATCCTAGGAAGCTTTGAATCTCCGACACATTTCTCGGAGCTTCCCAATTCATAACTGCCTCTACTTTCTTCGGATTTACCTGTATGCCATCTCCAGTCACTATATGCCCCATAAATACAACTTGCCTTAGCCAAAATTCACATTTACTGAATTTGGCATACAATTGCTTCTCTCTCATAATCTGTAAGATCACTCTCAAATGCTCAGTATGCTCCTTTCTACTTTTTGAATACACCAAGATATCATCAATGAACACAATTACAAATCGGTCCAGGTAGGGCTAAAACACCTTATTCATCAAGGCCATAAAAGCTTCCAGGGCATTAGTTAACCCAAACGGTATCACTAGGAACTTGTAGTGCCCATACCTGCTCCTGAATGCACTCTTTGGTATATCAGCCTCTGCTATCTTCAACTAGTAATACCCTGATCTCAGATCTAGCTTAGTAAATACCTGAGCTCCCTGCAACTGGTCAAGCAAGTCATCAATTCTAGGCAGTGGGTATTTATTCTTTACTGTCACTCGATTAAGCTGCCTATATGGAGGAATGGATATAGGAGCAGCACCTGGAACCAGATGAATTGTAAACTCTGTTTCCCGATTTGGTGGTAAACCAGGTAACTCTTTGGGAAACACATCTCGGAATTCCTTAACCACTGGAATGTCATGTATGCTATGCTAAACTTAGTATCAATAACGTGGGCCAGATAAGCCTCACATCCTCCCTGCATCATCCTCAATGCACTTAGGAATGAGATCATCTGGGCTGGCACTGCCTAACTAACTCCTCTGAATACTGCTCTAGGTTGACCAGGAGATTTTAATACTACCTCCTTGGTATAGCAGTTCATGATGGCCCTATGGCCAGTGAGCCAATCCATGCCTAGGATCACATCTATCTCCCTCAATTGCAATACTATCAGGTCTGCCTTCAACTCTTCTTGATCAATCATAATTGGGCACCCCTTGCAAACCTCTCCTAAGGCAGTAGTACTACCTATAGGTGTACTCACCTCTAGCCCATACTATAGTGACTCCCTATCACAATGCAGTCTACATGCCAAATACGGTGCAATAAAAGAGTGTGTGGATCGTAGATCTAGTAATGCAAATGCCTCCAAATCATAAACAAGAAGCGCACCTGCGACCACATCTGGTGAGTCTTAGACCTCCTGCTTGGTCATGGCATAGATCCTGGCCTGGGACTGTGGTCGGTTACTCTGTCTCTCAGTCCTCAAGGAAGAACTTCCAGCTCTCCCTCTGGCTCTACCTCGGCCTCTCTGCCTAGATCCACCACCTCTACTCTGCTGAACTATAGTATTACTCTCAGATCGCCCACTGATAGCAGACTGAATTTCTAACATCTCTGGGCAATCTCTAATCTAGTGGTCCAGGGAGCCGCATTTAAAACAAGCTCCTGTCAATCTCCAGCACTCTCCACCATGCCTCCTCTCGCAATACTCACAAACTAGGAACTGGTTCTGAGCTGAGCCTCTACCACTGCCAGTCTGTGACAACCTGCCCCTCTACCTAGATCCTGACTACCTGAATCTGCCTAATGATCTGATTGTTATATTCTGGCGTTTACTGAAGCTTCTTCCAGAACTCCCCTGACTCTCACTAGGCCTCTTTCCTCTAGACCCTTGCCAAGTCTCTACTTGTTTCTCCTTCATTAGTTGTTCAATTCTAATTGAGGCAGCTCTCAACTCAGTGAAAGTGCCCATATCTGACCTCACCAACCTTGTTCTGATCTTCATATTAAGCCCATTCTCAAACCTCCTGCACTTGTCTTCCCCTGTAGGAATCAGAGCGGTAGCATAACCCATCAATTCATTAATTCGGACCTCATAGCCTGCCACTGACATCTTGCCCTGCTTCAGTTCCAAGAACTCTTGCATCTTCATGTCCAAGTAGACCTTGGGCATGTAGTTGTCTCTGAAGACTCTCAGAAAGTCTTCCCACTTCAATTGACAAGGCCTGGTGGTACTGCCTAGAACAGTCTTCCACCATTAGTAAGCTGGGCCCTGCAGTAATGATACTGCATAGTCAAATCTCTCATTAGGCTCGCAGTCCATCTGATCAAAAACCCTCTCAGTCCTCTCTAACCATCCCTCGGCCTCGGCAGGGTCTGTGTTGCCATAGAAGTCCACAACTCCCTGCTTCTATAGCCTATCATACCTCCTCTCCCTTCTCTCGGGAACTCTAGGAGGCAACCCCTCCGATTGAGGTACCAAGGACTCTCTACTGGCTCCTACAGATCCTTGGTCAGCTGGTTGATCAATCTAATCACCTAGGACGGATGACCTATAACAAATGATAACTTCAATCATTATCCGCATTGCTCAAAACATTTCATGATTATCATTTCTATAAGTCCCAACAGATGCTAAACCATGCTTTGATACCACCTAGTTGTAGCGCTCCCTTACCGCAGGGTACCCACCGGAACACCCGGAGGTCATTTCAGCACATATCCTACGATAACCGCACGCTACGATCGATCACTACCTTACCTTCATATGGCATGGTAACAATTCACTTAAAGCATCATAGGAAGATAACAGTATTTGAAACCAACTTTTTCCTCATCGCATTTCACAAAATCGAAGTCTACATTGTCTTTCAACATTATCCATATGTACATCACCAAAAACCTAATACAATAGTACTACATGAATGAGGAAAGTACATCAAAGTTATCTAAACCACCCAAAAGGACCCCAGCTGACCGACCTTTGAGCCATAACCTTTCTCACCAACCACAATCTACCCGGCTGGTAGAGCCTCTTTAGTAGTTAGAGTCGTCTCTTGGTCCTGAAAAGACAACGTTGCAATTTTGATGAGTTTTGCGAACTCAAGGAGTGAACCATCATTGATGAGTTCACCGAGTCAAACACACATATCACATATTACACAAATATTCATTCAATGGATTCAATCTTATAATGTTATATGCATGAGACTCATATTCATTGTTATTGTTGTGACCGAGTGCCCATCACATACTTATACACAATTACTGACCCATAGGGCTCAGTCGGAACAGAATCACAGAGCATAGCTCTGTACACAAAACATATATCACGGAACAAATCTCTACGTGGAAGCGCTTCATTGGCCACTCAAGTCACAACACCTTTATCTGAACATGCATTTTATGAAATGCACCACATACGGATTGTGTCATATCAGGTAATCACATACGATATTTAATCAGACCTAATATGACACAATCAGACCTAAGTCTGGCATTCAAATCTCGTTGAGAATTCATGCACCATACAGGATTTCAAAGTAAAACAAAGCACTTTCAAAACCATAATCACATAACAAACTCCTCGGACTTTAAGCCCGGAATTCAAATCAAATCACAATTACTTTATAATTGGAAGCTAACACATCAAACAATTTCAAAGCAAATCAACCCTAGGAAATCATCTAGGTTAACTCACAAGTTTCTCCAGAAGCTAATGCCTGGAAGATCCAACAACGCCTGGAGGTTGACGTTCCAGTGGCTCCTCTATAACAAATAACATACACATATATCACAATTTGAACAATCATAAGTGTTTAATAATGCACATGAATGAGATGAAATATGTACAATGTATATTCATGACTATCTCAGGTATCAATCCATCAATTTTATCACAAGACATTCAACTATCAAAACTCACTTAACTAGCCTCATTCTTTGGGATTTAAACCTCCATAACCCATTTGAATCCAATTTCATCACCCAATGAACCATTTCAGATCTTTCTCCAAACTCTAACTTTCGGGTCCACTGTTCACGTTTAATTAGAAGGCAAAACTTGCATAATTTGAGCCCACTCTCTCCTAGAATAGTGTTCCTCTATCTTTTATCTTTCCATTGACACCAAAATCACTCAATTTGGTTCAGTAATTTGAAAGATGTGGCTCAAACATTTTCGGACTGTTCCTCTCTAAAATAGAGTACTATATCCAACTTCCATCCAGAAATTGAACACCTTAGAGACTGGATCAAGATTCCGCTTCTTCATATGATTTGTATCCCTATTACTCTAATTTACTACAAATCAAGAATCACCTCAATTGGAATCCTACAGACCAAGATATCATTGAAATATTCAAACATGTTCAGTAAAATATCCAGTTCATGCTCCTTCCACTGATACCCTTACTTTGATTCAATCAATCATTTCCAATTTAATACCAAAAACCATAAATTTTTGTGGATAGATAAATAAATGTGTTAGGAATCCAATTCTTTAAAAATCAGGTCATTTGGAGGTCTAGAGAAGAAGTTATGACCAAAAGAGTCCAGTCTGTTTTTGTTTTCGTCTTAGTTCTATCATCTCATTTCCATCGTCTCATTTCTATCGTCTGCTTTTTGCGTCTGCTTTTTGCATCTGCTTTTTATCATCTACTTTTTATCGTCTACTTTTTGTGTCCGCCTTTTGTGTCTGCTTTTTGCGTCTTCTTTTTGCGTCTGTTTTTTTGCGTCTGCTTTTTTCCCTCTGCTTTTTTCGTCTACTTTTTGTGTCCAGAACATATCCACTTATAAAGATTATAACTTTTGACTCCGATATCAAAAATTTACAAAATTTATACCGTTGGAAAGATAAAAGAAAGATCTACAACTTTTAAGAAGAAAACTTTGCCATAATCTAGCTAAATTAGGTTTATATTTCCTCCCGAAGTTGTTATACGAATTTTTGCTCAACTCTCAACGTCCTGCACCCAATTCTCAACTTCGTGACAACTTTTGAGACTCTTAGAAACAAAACTGAAATTCGATGTCTTCATACAAAATGTAGCCATACGTTCCTAGTTTACTCTGAATCAAGAATCTTTTCATTTGGATCGCTATATAAAAAGTTGTGGTTAAAATACTTAAGCATATTCAGTGAACCTTTTTCCAGATTTTTCCAACTTTCAACAATTTACCTTTAATTCATCTTCTACCTGAATTATCTCTTCCATCTAACTCCAAAAATCACTTTTACAACACTCAATGCTCATAACCTTTCAAACACTAAATTAGCACAGTAACTGGATTTTTTTATCCTCCAACAACACAGTATTTATGAACAAACACAAGAATGTCATTTTTCATGCAAATGATGGTAACTTAGCAATTTGTTGCATGAATCCCCAACTTTAAAAGATTTATTTACTACTTACTTGCTGAAACTCCAAAATCTTCAAGCCCTAATCTCCACAAAATTTTCGTACTTTACTTAGTGAAATTATTAGCTTCTGGTTTTTCTTAGAGTAGAGGACACAAATGGCAAAGTAAGTTTAGTGAAAGAAAGGAAAAACATAGAAGTCTATCAAAAGGTATTTGGTGGAAAACTCTGGGTCTCAAAAGGAAGTTTTAGAAAGATGAGAATAAAGAAGGGACTTGGACAAGACTTAACCTGTCAACTCTCAAGGAATAGTAACCTACTTCTAACAAGAGCACAAAAGCCTAAGTGACACTTGTCACTTACCCAATACCCAAGTTCCAACTTAGTTTCTTTTGAACTAACTCCCTTGACTGTCATCTTTACAATCCAACTATCTCCAAAGTTTCTTTTAATTTTTTGTTCTCTATTATAGATATCTTTCTCAATACTCCATAAATTCACCAACATATACAAATACAATATTTCCACCAATCACTAATATTTCCAATGTGAAAACATCCATAACTCTAAAAATTCATAGATCAATCCAATTATACTCGGAATTATTCATGAATGCATGTACAATTATTTTCATGTACAAATAAATTCACTATTCATGTGTAAGTGTATGGCATATCATGCATGAATATGGAAGTGCATCTCTAACTCTCATTAATCACTCACATTTACCATCCTACCCTTCCCACTAGTAATGGGATGTTAAACTCATGGCCTCAAGCAGGCAGCCAGGAAAAGGCGGTCAACGTGCACGTGATAATCGAAACAGGTTTCTCTCTTGCTCAATCACAAACAAATCTATGCTCACATAGTCAATCGAAATTTTGCATTCTCATGTTTCTTTCCTTTCATCAAAATTTCACATTTTCATACTTTTCATTTATTTCAAAGAAAACATATTCAAATTCAACATTTACAACATTTAAAGCAATCACACACACAACTAGGGCATAACCCATCACCTAATAATCATAAACATATTACCCACCTAAGTTGTCGAAAATCCACGTTCAAGATTGTCCTTCATCTCTCTCTTGAGTGTGGATTCCTTGATCCCCTTTAATTAAACCAAATTTATATTCAATCCATACATTCAAAGGAAAGATCATAAAATCAAGAATCCAAGAATTGCTAAAATTGAATTTAAACATAATCTACCCATAACCCATCTAGGCTAGAAACCAAAACCCTAACTTAGAAATTCCAAGATCAATTTGGTTTCATCTTTCTCTTCTCCTTCATTTCCAACACAAACCCTAACCTCCATTTAATCCCCTTTTTGAATCTAACATAAGAAAAGTGAAAACTTACCTCCAACAAGTTAAAATCTTCTTCTTCTTTCTTCTTCTTTTTTCTTCTTTTTGGTTCTAACGACAACTCTCCTTCTCCTTCTTTTAATCTAAAACACCAAAGCCTATTCTTTCCAATTTTGCCCTTCACTTACAAGGGCTTTCCTATTTTGCCCTTGATTTGTCTTATATGTCTCTACTCTTCCAACCCACTTAATAATATAATTCTAACACCTCATTCTAGATTCTAATTCAAAGACTCCACTAAAAAAATAAACAATTAAAGAAAAAATAAAGAATAAATAACAAATAACAAATAAAAAAATGGGACCCAACACTGAAAGAGGTGGTGAATATTATGGTAAATATGATGAAAGTGATCAAAATCCCTTTTGCTAACCTTGAAAGACATGGGATTTGTGGGAAATATACAATGCCATGCATACCACATTAAAATAGTATGATAGAAAGATGTAATAAAACCTTGTTAGATGTGGTTAGGAGTATGATGTGTAATTCATCTTTACCTACTTCTTTATGGACATATGCTCCAAAAATTTCCATAGACTTGTTGAATAGGAACTGCCTTACTAGAAACCTATTTAACAAGTATATGGTAGTTTTTAGTGCATATGTCCACAAAGAAGTGAGTAAAGATGAATTACATATCATATGCCTAACCATATCAACTGTGGACTAGTAGCAAAACATAGTTTAAGACATCTGTATATATAGGTTGCTAGGCATAAATTAGACATTATAATCCATATGAAAAGAAATTGGATTCAAGAACAATCAGCGGTTATTTCATTGGTTATCTAGAGAAGTATAAAGGGTATATATTTTAATGTCCTAACCATACTACAAGAATTGTGGGAATTGGGAATGCTAAGTTTATTGAACATGGTGAGACTAGTAGGAGCGAAACACCACGTGTAGTAGATATTCAATAAATGGGAGTGCAAGTCCCTGTGGCTTGTATATCTACTCAAGTTGTTATTTCACAAATTATTAAACCACCTAATAATAATAAAGAACAAAAAATTAATGAACTCACTATCCATAATGAAGTTAAACATAAAGTGAATAAACCTGTAGTAGAAGAACTATAACAAATAGCATTAAGAAGGTCTCAAGGAGAAAAAGACCAAATATTTAATGACTATGTGGTATATCTACATGAGTCAAAAAATGACCTAGGAATTGAGAATGACCTATTGACCTTTTCATAAGCCATAAATAGTGAAAATTTTGATAAATAGTTAGATGTCTTGAAAAATGACTTCAAATCTATGGAACAAAATGGTGTATGGGACCTTGTGAAATTACCAAAAGGTC
The DNA here is from genome assembly GCA_029891385.1 of Erythroxylum novogranatense. NCBI lineage: Eukaryota > Viridiplantae > Streptophyta > Magnoliopsida > Malpighiales > Erythroxylaceae > Erythroxylum > Erythroxylum novogranatense. The sequence continues at coordinate 26,927,657 of CM057233.1, read as the reverse complement.
ATAAGAGAATTGGTTGTACATGGGTCTTTAAAACCAAACATGATTTTATTGGTAACTTGGAACATTACAAGACTATTAGTTGCTAGAGGATTTACTGAGAAGGACAACATTGATTATAAGGAGAACTTTTCAATAGTCTCTAAGAAGGATTCACTTGGAATTATTATAACCGTAATGGCTCATTATGATTTGTACTTGCACCAAATAGATTTTAAAAAATACCTTTCTGAATGGGGATCTAGAGGAAGAAGTCTATATGGGCCAACCAATGGGGTTCATAAAGGTTGGAAACAAACACATGGTGTGTAAACTAAAGAAGTATGTTAGAAAAGTGCTCTAAAGGTAATCACCTTTAGCACTTATTGTACAAATCATTTTATGATTAATAAAGGCATTTTTCATTTTTTCGATGTTCATACATTTATGGATTTGATGTTGATCTTAAATTGATTTGATGAAGTCCTTGATACAAAATATAGCATGGAGGAAATCATGATAATGAGATTCCTATCATGTGTAATTATGTTAGTATCTAAACTTTTCCTAGTCATAGGAATAATGAGATGGGATATCATTAATCTAGATAGACTAGCACATATTATACTCTTTAATTGGATTAAGCAGTAGATCTCATAAGCTGTAGACATGAGTTGTTTAGAGTTAACATGTGGATGCTTACTATGGGTATTAAGTACATTGGATTGACCTACTATGAGATAATCATATGGATATTCTATTCCAGTATCAATGATAGTCTCATCATAGCAATGATGCAAGTATCCTTTGATTTGAGGACTGGCTCAATGGTAAGAGAGGCGTGCACTGGGTGCAACAAAACCCTGAGGTCTCGAGTTCGAGTACCAGAGGGGACAATACCGATTAAGGTTGTGGCCGCGTGTGGTAGTTCGCTGGGCCTGGGGCCCAGGTTCGCAGCACAGACCCAACACATGAAGAGAGTCTTCAGTGATATATAGAGTAATGAGATCCTCAAGATAAGATCTAATATCACTTGGACTGACATTGTCAGCCTAGTGGGAGTTAACACTTTGACCATACTCTAAACCAAGTGGGGTATAGATGGCGAAATGACGAATTGCATGACAACATTGTGTGTGGAAGGATTCGTAGTCAAACTACTGACTTTCCAATCAATTAGGGGTTATGATGTGTTGCTAGATATCGGCATACTGCTCTTGACTTACTTGAAGTAAGTGTTAATTCAAGTGACCAACATAACTGGGAACCTAATGGGTCACACACTTAGGAGATCTGAAGGATGAGTAAAATGGTCTTGAATGGTGATTCAAGATATGAGAGAGTGTTTCGGGATTGTATCGTGATGTGATCGTAGTAGAAAACGTTGCATGGAATGGATTAGAAATAAGTGTTGTTGGCTACTAATTTGGTCATTAACTTCCCAAAACTTTCATTAATGCATACTATTTATGGTCATTAACTTCCATTAATGCATGCTATTCATAAAACTTCCCGTAACTCTACATTAGTGATGGGAGTTATGGAAGGTCAAATGATGCAGAAAATAGAGATGATTTTCGTGCATCTTGTGTAAGACACAAGTGAAAGAAATGTTCTTTCTTACACACACACTCTTTTTCTCTCTAACTCTCACAAGAGTTCTTGTCTTTGCTAGCACAAAGAAAGTATTATAGTCATCTCCTAGTGAGGTTTCATCCTTCTATCTTCGTGTGGACTTTCATTAGAGACAGTCTACGTTGATCGTTGTGGTTTATGACAACTTAACATGGAGAAGATTAAAGAATGGAGGAGATTGTGGGAAAGGTATATAAACATCGTACATTTCATGTTTTTGTTTTCTATATCTATATGAATGAGTAGATCTGTTTTTTTTGAGGTTTTGTTTTATTTTTCTCTTCGTATATTTGATATATATTAAGTATGAGATGCATGATCGAAACCTTATAAAGTCAATATAAAGACTTAAATAAGCTTCCAAACAATGATATCTTAAGTTCAATGATATTATTATTTCCCTTAGATTTAAAGAAAACACCATTGATCGATGTATATATTTAAAGGTTAGTGGTGGTAAGTTTATTTTTCTAATATTGTATGTTGATGATATCTTGCTTGCAGCTAATTATCCTGGTTTATTAAATGAAACTAAGAAATTTCTCTCTAGTTATTTTGAAATAAAAGATATGAGTGAGGTAACATTTGTGATAGGTATAAAAATATTCCATGATATATCACAGTTTCAGAAAGCACATATTAATAAAGTGTTAAGAGAGATTTAGGATGGGCAAGTTTTTTGTATCACCAGTTCCAATTTAAAAAGGGGATAAGTTTAGCCTTATGCAATGTCTAAAAAGTGACTTATAGCGAAAGCAAATGGAATCAATTCCATATGCATCTATAATTGGGAGTCTAATGTATACTCAGGCATGTATGAGACCAGACATAAGTTTTACAATGTTAAGGAGATATTAGAGTAATCTTAGTATGGATCATTTGAAAGATTCAAAGAAAGTTATGACATATTTATAAGGGGGACCTTAAATGAAATCAGTAAACAAGACCAACCCTCGCTGAGCGGATCGATCTTTTTTTTTCTTTAGTAACTTATTTAAAGGTAGGAACTAAGGAGCACATGTTTACTTTTAAGAGGTATGATTACCTTGAAGTAGTTGGATACTCATATTCAAACTTTACTAGCTATGTAGATACGAGAAAAATCTACTTTTGGCTATATTTATCTATTAGTTAAAGGAGCCATCTCTTGGAAGAGTGTGAATTAGTTTGTAACTATTGCATCCATTATGGAGGTTGAATTTGTAGTATACTTTAAGGCCATGATTTAGGCCAAATGGTACGAAAGTTTATTTCAGGGCTTGGAATTGTCGACAGTATAGCCAATCTGTTAAAAATTTACTGTGATAATTCTGTAGCAATTTTCTTTTATAAGAACGACAAGTAATTCAAAGGTGTTAAACACATGAAACTTAAATACTTTCTTATTAAAAAGGAGGTTAAAAAATGTAAAGTGTTAGTAGAGCATATTAGCATCGATCTTATATTAGTTGACCCTTTAACAAAAGGGTTACCACCTAAAATTTTTTCTGGTCATGTAAAAAGTATGGGTATTATGTATGCAAATGATTATTAGACAATAGGCTAAAAGAGTAAAAAAAAAAAACCCTAACGTTTACACTGACGTTTGAATTGGACCTTAAAGTTTCAGAGTGTTCAAAATGAACCCTAACATTTACAAGACATTCAAAATGAACCTTAACGTTTAAAAAACATTCAAAATGAAACCACTAACGGTGTTAAGCCACTATCAGTTAACTGCTAGTGTGGATCTTTTTTATAAACATTTTTTGAAATGGGACCTACCAAGTGAGAATTTTTAAAAATAAAGGTGGGTCTAAGCATTTAAATGAAAGTGAGTCCCACTTCTAATTAAACGCCTGCTCCTTTTTTCCTTCATTCTTAAATGCCAATCTTGGTGGCGCACATACAGATCTGTCATAAACCTCCCAATAGATTAAGAATGCTATCAATGAATATATGGATGTGAGTGTCTTTGTTACTGATTCTGTGGTAAAATTTTAACAAGTTTCAATGAATTAATAATTTTGATTGGTTGCTTACAGGAGCTTATGAAGATGGAAGCCAAAAATTTACACCGGAAAAATGAGAAATGAAATAACAAAAGTGTATTAATAAGATGGACATCGAAAACTCACCTGCATATACGTAGATATTTCTTAATATGTATAAGAGGATATGTTACATTGTGAAGGGATTGAACTCTTTGGACATCCAGTTCCATTTCTATGCCACAGTTGCTAAGCTCCTTCTCCTCACAACATGTGTTAAGAGGCTCTTATCTCCTCATTTACCATCACCAAAAGCTTTATTCTTCTCTAAGGGGGTGGTTTTCATGTAAACAAATTTAATTAATGGACAAATTACGAGCATCCACAAAAAACAGTCAAGTTAAACTGTAAATAAGAAATCGTACTACAATCCATGGGATCTTCCATATAAAAACTCTATACTTTTCTCTCTATTTTCTCTCTTTTAATTTCTTTATTGTTCTTGATGCTTTAAGTAAGTTTAACTAGCTTGGTACTTTCTTGATGCTTTAAACCTAAGTGTTGCAACAAATATTTTTAGTGAACATCAAAGTTACTTCAAATGATCAAGCGTTTTCAATGCAATTCATGCAAAAAAAGAAAAAAAATGCTCATTTCTTGTTTTAATTAGCTTATCAGTGCATATTTAGCTACTGTCACGCAAAATTAAGTAGAACAAATATAAAGATAATCTTGTTAACATTTCTTATGTGGGATTTGTAATTTTATAACTTGTTGGTTCAAAGATGTCAAGAGACTAATGTCAAGGGGATTTAAAGCACTGGTTTTTCTTTGTTCCTAGAAAAGAAAGCGAGGTTGAACTGTTGTTCAATCATTTACTCATTGCTTGCTACGACCCATTCATGTATAACCAACTATCACATGAAATGTTTTAAAAAGAAAAGGAAATAGGAATAAAAACATGAAAGAAGACAAAGGAAGATTCACATTGATTGCATTAATTTTGCCTTAGTACCAATTTGTTCCAACTTCTATTTAACCATGATATAATGTTTAAGATGACGACATGTGTTGTCATCCTATACATGTTGTTGTAACCTGTACTACGAGCATCTTATTCTATTAATTTGTATGATAGCTAGTACAAAGGCCATCTTGTTTTCCAGCTTTCTGCTAGTACTACGTCATCTTTTCTTCTGACTTTCTTTCTGCATGGTACTATTCATTAATTACTATTTTATTGGTTAATACAATAGCCAGTCATCTTTCTTTCTGCATGGTGTTGTTCATTAATTAGTATTTTATTAGTTAATAGAATAGCTAGTATTATGGCCATTTTGTCTTCCAGCTTCTTTCTATATGGCATTGTTCATTAATTATTTAATTATCGTAAACACCAATGCTTATGATTACCTAGTCCGTTAACAAATAGAGCGAGGGAAAGGAGATTCTTGAAATATTTTCAATTCATTTATGTGGCAGGAAATTGGGAAGATGAAAAGAAATGCAGTTATTGCACAACTAGTATTTATGTTCTCAATACCATTCTCTTTTTTTTAAAACATTCTATTGCAAGTATATCTGAAATTGCCTAGATTTCTAAAATTGTCCAAAAATGTAAGTTTCTTGATGTTTCATTTATACTTGTGCTTTTGTTATTATAACCTAATCATCATTAAGATCCCATCGAAGAAATCGTATTGAGCTTTGGACATGGACGTATGTTAAAGGATAGACAAAGAAAGAGTTGGTACTGGTATTTTAAAGAAAAAAACTAAGTTCTCTCTCTCTCTCTCAAGATTTGTGTGTCAGTTTAAGCAGTGTTGGTGAAAAGGAAACGTAGTTGTTGGTGATTAAAGTAGTGGGTCTGAAATTCAAATCAAAGGGCCAACTTATGCATCTCATTTTAATGGACAAGATTCAAAAGCTAAAAGATGAAATAATTCAAGGTTTATCAATAACTACTAACTTTGCAAGCCTAAAGCATAAGTTTGATATGTTGAGGGATTTCTATAAAGCCAAGAGCATCTCAGAGAAGAGCGGTAAAGGTAAAGCATTAAAGCACGAAATTAATAAGAAAATGAAAGAAGTCAAAGAGCAACCTAATATGAAGGAGAATATGAAAGCACTAAAGGATGAAGTTAAAAAGTTAAGGATTTCTAATTATGGAGATTTAGATCAAGAGGCAAAGAAGATCATTCTCAAATTAAAGAAAGGGATAGATTTGGAACTTGAAAAGTATCTTAAGACCATGGTTTGGATGTTGAGGTTGTGAGACATACAAAAGGTTTCAACAAGCAGGCCTCTCGTCCAAAGTTAAAGGATAAGTTAGAAATGTTGAGAAAATTGAAGCTGTAATTAACTCATTAGATTTGAAAAACATGATCCGGCTACTAAATTAGAGGCAACAAAAGTAGGGAAGACACCTAATTCGGCCTAAAAAAAATAAAATCGAGGCTTTGGAACAACAAATAAAGTAGAGGCTTTCATCTACTATGAACTCCTTGAAGTTGAAGACAAAGCACGAGCAGTTGAAGTCAGAGATTGCAAAAGCTATAGAAGATCTAGATAAAAGTTTGGAAATGGAAGAGCAACTGAATTCACTTTGAAGGTGAATGGAAGTTGAATCAGGAAGAAGAGGAGCAACCATTTAAATGGAAGTGACGCATAATCAAAGCACTACGTTTCGTCCTAGAATGCAACGTTTTATATATAGTGGGACCCACCTTTATTTTTAACGCTGCGTTTGGTTGTTGTCTCTGGTATCTGGAGATGGAACGGAACAGAAACTGGAGACAGTGAGGTGTTTGGTTGTGGTGGACAGAACAAAAATTTCTGTCTCCGTCTCAAAGACACAATGTGTTTGGTTGCAGTTGATAGAACAAAAAAATAGTGACAAAGACAAAAATGCCCCTGGTCCTTAATATGATTAGAAATATGTAATTAATTGATAGTTTTATTATGAACTATTTGTGTTAGGTGAAAAGTTAACAAATAATAATAATTATAAACTATTATGAAATATCGAATAATATTAGTCCATCTAAATAATAATAATAATAATAATAATAATAATAATAATAATAACAACAACAACAACAAAATTAATAACAAGAAAAAATAGACACAAAATGTTCCATAATAATAAATATGAATTATTATAATGACAAAATATACAATGATAACAACAACAACAACAACAACAACAACAACAACAACAATAATAATAATAATAATAATAAATACATAATGATGCTTGATAATAGAAATTGTACATCTACATCTACGACTAATAATAATAATAATAATAATGAATTTATCATAATAATAAAAATGCAAATTAAAAGATAACAATACTAATATAATTAATAATACATGGTTTGTTAAAATAATATTGTGGTTTGTTAGAAATGAAAAGGTAAAACTAATGAAATAATAAAGAACTAATAACAATATTAATAATAATAATAACAACAACAAAATTATAATACGAATAATTTTAAGAATAATAATGATAATGATAATAAGAAATTAATTATAATAATATTGATAATAATATTACTAATAATAATAATAATAATAATAATAATAATAATAATAATAATAATAATAATAATAATAATAATAATAATAATAATAATAATAACAAAATGTATAATACTAATAATAATAAGATTAATAATGATAACAAAATGCGTAATAATAATAATAATACATCTACATTATACTACTACTACTAATAATGAATTCCAAATATATGTTAATGATAATAATAATAATAATTATTATAAATACAAAATGAAGCTTAATAATGATAATAATACATCTACATTATACTACTACTAATAATTATTAATAAATAAAACTTAAATATAAATTATTTTTATTAGTAACATTTATTTCGATATCTTATATAATATTTATTGATAAAATATTATTTATATATTCATATTTATTTTAACTATATTTTAATTATTAAATCAAAATTTTATTGAAATATATTTTTAAAGATATTTTAATTTAATTATTGTGGGTTTTTAAGATATGTTAATTATTGTGGTTTTTAAATTATATTTTTTAAAGATATTTTTAATTTAATTAATATTGTGGTTTTGGTCAATTTTAAAAACTAAATAAAACAAAAGAAACAAAACTCATTTTAAAAACATAGCCGTTGGAACTGAACCCGTGTATGGTTACTGTCCCCGTGAGTGAGGACAGTTAACAGAACAAAAGAATCCTGTCATCCGGTGGCTTTTGCTTACTGTCAACCCAAATTTGTCCTCTGCCTCCGAGAGATAGGGACGGGCGAATCTTGTCTATCCCTAAAACGAAAGACAGAGACGTTGCGTCCCTGTCTCTCGGAGGAAATAAACCTACGTCTTCCTGCGCGCTCCTCTGATTTTTCTTCCTTATCTTGTCCGTAATGGCCATCGCTCAAATTAACTTGTAGCTTCCTCATCTCAACCAAATCGAGACTCCCACCGTAGTTCCAGTCCGTTTATGAAACCCACTGCGTTTCAACCAGAGATTCGCGCCAATGGTCGCTCTCACTGCTTGCCCCAAGTTTGGGTCTTTCCTGGACCTTCTCCTAGCTCGAAACAAGGCAAAGTGTGACCCTTTCAGATTACTCTATTAATTGTCATTTATTTCCTTTTTGTTGCTTTGGAGATTAGTTCACTTTGTTCTTGGTCAATTGATTTGACACTTTGGATCTGTACAGATTGTTTCAAGTTGGCAGCTTCACTGTTATAGTTGATTTTTTTTTGCGAGTTGCATATGTCGACTTTTAGATAGGATTGAACTGGTTTCTGCAGTATTTGTTGGAAAAAGTAGGAAATTCGTTCCAATAGGGCTTTGAAAAATCTTGAAAATGCTACCACTTGATTCTTCGTATCTTTTGGTTCAGTCTTCCGCTTATTGGAGACTGCAGGTGCCTAGAAGAATCGTTAGTGTGTCTATATATTTTTAATTTCGTTTCAATATCAATGCTTTAGTCAGTCAGTAGACACCACTTGGGAACAGAAGAAGTGTTCAATCAAGTATCATGGTTGTATGGCAAAACATGGGAAATCGCATGACCCTCTCTGTTTAAAGCATATCTTGTTCCTAGTGTTGTGTGCTTTCCTGCTAATTTTAGAAGGTGATGCAATTTCCTCGAAACCTGTGATGCAATTTCCTCAAAACCTTTCTTTCTAGAACTGAATTCATCTACTTGATTTTGCAATGTTTCTATAACCTCATCATTACGTTATCAGCCAGAACTTGCAATTTAGCTGTCCATCTTCAATTTTCTATTCATAGGATGGCAAGAGCAGGTCAGGGTTGTTAACCATTCATTAGTCCTAACATATGAACCTAATTTGATTACTGATTAACTAGTATTAAGAGGATAGTGATTAAGGTCAACATTGCGAAATGATTCTTGTTCTATTTCAGGTTTGGCTGAGTCGAAGTAGATGAGGGTCAGACATCATTGAGCTCAGACATTATTGAGCTCGGTGTGCCTTACTCCGATCCTTTAGCAGATGGTCCAATTATTCAAGTTTGACAACAATTTGATTGCTTGTTGAATTCATTTTCTTGTTTGATTTTCTTACTAGTGTGTGCTATCCTTTAGGCAGCAGCTACTCGATCCTTGGCAAGAGGGACCAATTTTGATGCAATTAAATCTATGTTGAAGGAGGTAATTTGACCAATTATCATCTTCTCACATTTTTTCTGCAATGACTACTGAATATGTGTTATGGATTGGTTTCAATTGTTCAATTTGGATAGTTGTAGACAAAATAACAAATTTCAGCTCTAAATTTAGTAACCCTTTTCTTCATGATATGATACTCCAACTTCAAATACATCGTAATGGTTGAAGAGTTTTCTCATCTTCCATTTGTTGAAAGCTTGTAGTGTCTTTGTCATTGTACCTTTGGTTTAAAGTCTGGCAAATACTTTTCCAATGGCATGATTAGTATTCTTCTCTGAGCAAAAGAGGGTTGTTACTTTTCTGTACGAAATGCTCCTTATTTAGCGTGACTGCATATTTATCTTAAAAAATTGTTGTTTTTTAGGCTGTCAGTTGTATGTTAATACTAAATCCTGTTTGTTCTTTCTATTACTCCTTCAATGTTTTAGTCTACCCTTTTAACTGCTTCCATTTTCTAATTTCATCTCTTCTCCTTATTTGTGGCTCTTTTATGCATGACTGCTTGTGAAAGAATAAACAAAAAGTCATCAGTATTACAAAGCTTGTCTAAAACTTTGTTTCCTATTTATGTCTCAATCCCAACTTTTCTTTAAATAGTTCATTGTTGATTGGCAGGTGATTCATTAACTCACGAAGTCATCAAGATTGGAAGGATATTCGCTAAGGATGTTTCTGCTGCGAATCTTTTCTGGGATCTAAATGAAGAACAGAGACTAGTACATGTCATGAGCCTATTAGATGTTTTCTTTAATGCTTAGATGTTTGTTTAGAATGTATGTTGAACCTATTATATAATTAATGCTATGAATGTATGTTGAACCTATTTTGTAATTGATTTAATGAATGCTTACATCTTCTGTTTGCATATAATTATTATTATCAATAAGAAATTATAATTAATTTCTTGTTATCATTATTATTATTATCTGTTATTATTTGTAAAATAATAACATACTATTTATAATTATAATTACAATTATAATTATTATAATTTTATTTATTATTATTATTATTATTATTATTATTATTATTATTATTATTATTATTATTATTATTATTATTATTATTATCATCATCATTATCATCATCACCATCATTGATATTGTTATTGTATTCATTATGGTTATTAGTGTTAGTATTATTATTATTATTATTATTATTATTATTATTATTATTATTATTATTATTATTATCGGTAATAAATGTTATTATTATTATTATTATTATTATTATTATCATATAATTTGTAATTATTATTAATATGCATAATTATGATTATACATGTTGCCTTATTTATTAATTCAATTTAATTTTATTGTTCTTGTTCTTGTTATTATTATTATTATTATTATTATTATTATTATTATTATTATTATTATTATTATTATTATTATTATTATTATTATTATTATCAATTCATAACACATTGTTAATCATCTTAAGTATCAGGGACATTTGTCATTGACACAATTTTTACGTTCTCTCCATTGTAACCAAACACATTCTGCCCTAGAAACGGAACAATTTTTTCTGTTCTGTCTACCACAACCAAACATCCCATCGCTCCAGTTTACATTAAGCTCATTATATTTCGCTCGTCTTTAGCTCTGAAGACAAAGAACCATACGGATCGTAACATCCCACCCCGACGGAAGGGTAAAATAGTAATTTGGTCAGGGTGAGAGTGAATAGATCGATTTGGCATTTTATGCATCTTGGTATTTGTGAATAGTGAATTTTTGCACATGAAAAATAACTGTACATGCATTCATGATATTTCCCAGTATTGGGTCTAAATAGAATTTTATAGTGAATAATGTGGAAATTATGTTTGAAAAATTTATTGGAGTGATCCATTGTGTGTTTTACATTTTAAGGGATTTTTAGGAAATTTCCTAGAATTTTTCGGGAAAAATTTCCGAATCGGAAAAACCGCCAAATGGCGAACCGGTTGATTTTCTGTATCGAAAATTTCTATCCAATGGCACTACAATATTGGGTATATTATTTTGGGATTGAAACGAGGGCCATTGGTGTAACATCCCGTCACCGATGGGAAGGTCATATTGGTAAATTGAGGCGAGATAGGATATTACCGCATAATATTAACTGAGCATCCTTTTGACCTCTAATTTTGGAGGCCATGAGTCTTTTGCACATGCACATATAAGTATATCCATTCATGACTTTTCTCGGCATTTGATTTTGAATATGATATGAATTGTGATTTGAGAGATAATTAGATTTGATTGTGATTTGTTGGAAATTTTGGAATAATTGGGTCTGAATAGTTGATTTGGAAATATTTTAGAGTGACTGTTAATTGATTGTGAACCTTAGAAATTTATATGTCGAGCCATTGAGATTTGGAGATGAATTGGACTGGAAATAAAACTGATTAGAGAAAGAGATTTAAATGTTTTGGGAGGAAAATGACAAAAGGCTTATTTGTTCTGTATATATATGTTTTACGTTTTGAGAATTGAAGAAAGGAAAAGAAAATTGTTTTCTTCCCTAGGGCGCGATCGTTCTTCTTCTTCGGAGACTTTTGATTTTTCCTCCTTCCTCCAATGAATGATCTTCGTTCCTCCCTCCTTGTGTAAAGCTTTGCTTGCTGCTTAAGGGAGCTGATATTTTTGTGTGGATTTAAGAGTTAACCGTGGAAGATGGAGGAAGTGAAAAGAGTTGGAGGATTTTCGGAGATTTGAGGATTTGAGCTTGAATTGGTAAGTAATTGATTGTATGTTGTTGATTTATTGTGTTTAAAGCATGCATGGGGTTAATTGTTAAAGATTAAAGTGTTTGAGCTAAGTTAAGACTGGTTTTAGAGAGGGAAAATGACGAAAATCGATCAGAGAAGACGACCCTGCGTAAGCACGTCGCGACGAAGGAATTATTGGCGTGTCGCGACGAGCATACGCCGCGACGAGCGCACGTCGTGACGAGCGATAAATGGCACGTCGCGACCAGCGATAGTTTGGACATCGCGATAGTTTGGACATCGCGACGAGCAAGGTTATGCGTCGCGGCGAGCGACCTTCTTGACGTCGCGACGAAGGCTTGAAGTCGCGACGAGGGAGACATTTCTGAATTGATTCAAATTGGTTTTTGGGGCATAACTTATGGTGTAGACCTCCAATTGAGGTGATGTTTGATTAGTTATGAACTAGAACGGGTCTATAATTGGGGAAAAGAATGAGAGTTTGAATTTGGATTTTGAGATCTCAATTAGTGAAAGAAAGTTAAGAATGTGATTGTATTTCAACTAAGGATTGTTTGATGATCAAGTTATAATAGTGAGGTTTTAAATGTAAAGAAAGGCTACTGAAATTAGAACGATTATAAAGGATAAATTCGATATAGAGAATTGTGATATTGATTTTAAGGTAATACCCTAGTGAGTATGATTTGATAAATTGACTGAATAATAGAAATGGAATTGGTGGAGTTCTGTGATATGTTATTGAATTGAAATCAGTCATTATTGATAAATTGAGAGAAAAATTAGAATGGTACGAAACAAAGTGAAATTGGGAAATAGTACCGGGAAAATCATGAATAGGCATAGTACATCTTTTATTTAAGACATGTGCATCATCAAATTATTGTGATTGTGCATTTTGTAATGAATGAAATTATTTAATTGTTATAGAGGCTCCGATGGATCGATAATCCACGGATCGTGCTGAGACTTCCAGGCTGGTAGCTCAGAAGTTCAAGTGAGTAACCTAGTTGGTTCCTCAATTTCTGATTGTTAACCGTTCTGTGTTTCAAATGTTGTGGAATATGATTGTTTTGATAAAATGGAATATGACTGCATGTGATTGTTGTGAATGCTTCCATGGGATAAAACTGTGAATGTATGCTAGTACAAAATTGGAAATGAAATGACTGTTTCTGATTAATTGTTTCTGATTGCATGTGAGAAACGAATTCCATAATTGATCGATTAATAATGGTTGTGACTGGAGCTGCCACTGAAAGCTACAAGCTCTATCACTGAAAAAGAGCCTCGAGCTCAAAAAGGGATTAGTGCATACCCAGAGGGCTCTCCTATCCCTAATGACGCGCGAAAAGTAGTGCATACCCCGAGGGCTCTCCTACTTCCTAAGACGCGAATACTGTTTACTGTGCCCGAAAAGGGGCAGACGCGTTTGCATCCCTCAAGTAGGGGCAAGCAAAACCGTGAGGGTGGCCCACCACACCGAAGCGGACAATATCGATGGGTGGAAGTGCATACCCAGAGGGCTCTCCTCCCCTTAAGACGCGTCTTCTGAATACTGTTCATTGTTAAGCGCTTAGTCACAACTTAGTGATAAAATGAAAAACAATGGGAATAGATTATATGTGCAACTTTCATGTGTATGGATTAAATGTGGACTGCGTGAAAGGCGAAACACCTTATATTTGTGAACTGATTGTATATGCATGAATTGAGTGAACCATCGATGATGGTTTCTCATTGAGTTCGCAAACTCACCCAACATTGCAACTATTTTTTAAGAATTGGCGAGTACCCCGTTAGTGAAACGGGAGTATGATTTCTGCAAGAGTGACAGAGTTCGAAGTCGGGATCGGTTTCACGTCTGCATTTGAGTCATTCTGGTTATATGTGAAAAATTGTATTTTTGCAGATAAATATTGTTATTGTATTGGGCCCAAATTGGCTGTGAATATATGTGTGAATGAATGGTTTTATGACTGAAATTGGATTTTGACTGAAAATATTTTTGTGTCGTGGCCCAAATTGTTTACCGATATCTGCGCACTCTATTGTTTTCAAAAAAACAATGGCTTTCTGAGTTTTGAATTGCATTCGACTGCTCTAGCATACCACCCTCGTGAGACACGGGCTCGGATATCACCATCGATATCGGGTTCGGGTCTTGCGGGAGTGGGATGCTACATTTGTGGTATCAGAGCTCAGAAGTACAATCTTACATGGATATTATGAGAAAAATGTGTCAAATTACATGCATTTAAGTTATGTCACAGCAGACAGTGACAACTGATCCCCAGTCTAGCATATGAGTCACATGCATGGGCATGAATCAGTCGTTTAAGCGATTTAAAAAAAAGTGAGGAAAATGATAATGTGTTAAAATGTGATAAATGGAAGTTGTGGATATCGTGAAATAAGAAAAAGGTGTCGATTTGACAAATGAAGATTTAATGTACTGGTCTGGGTGAATATATTATGAAATACAATATTAGAGTTATATTGGGTATATCCTTGACTGGGGGATAGAAATAAAGTTATAGTTGTGGATTGATAGAGGAAAATGAAAATATAGATATGATAGAAATGGCAAGAGTTCAAGTGTACCAAGTGGACGAAAATAAAGTGTCCTATGATCTTGAGAAGCTACAATTGGGTCTGATTTCTGTGACGAGAGATATGAATAGTGATGTATGACTTTGAGTCAAATTATGTTAATGAGAAATTAAGAATGATTACATATCTATGATATTGATTTGAGTGTGAACGTATACGGGTATAATGGAATAATGAAAAGATTGCAATGTAAGACAATGAAAATGGTAGATGAAAAAGTTGTTAAGGTTCAGTTGATTTGCCTATGTGAATGCACACCTGATTATGGGAGCCCCATGGCAAGTGAAAATATTAAGCTGCAATTGATGATTAATGGATAATTACTAATCAAAATTCTTGTAGTTGATATGAGTTAGAATAAGAAATGAAAGTTCTTGTAATGATCATTTGGGAATGAATAGAGATTGTTGACGATCCTTACGAGCGAGGACGGGTGCAAAAAGGAAAGTTGTTGAGTTCAGATTATATTGTCACTGTAAGTGTACATCTGACAGTGGGATTACCTTCATGGGTGAAATGATTAAGCATAAGTGATTAATATGCGCGCATATGATATAGGAGGTAATCAGTGGCCTATTAAATAAGTTTCGATCATAGTTCCTGTAGCCCCAAGTTCAAGATGAGTTAGAGTAAGGCATGAGAATGTTTATATTGATCAATTAAGAAAGAAGTGAGACTATTAATGATGATAGCATAGGTAATGAGCTTGAGGGAATAAGCGAGGGACATGAATATATCAAAGTCTCCATAATCGAAAATTGGTAACAAAAAAAAAAGAAAGGTTATCTAGAATTAAATGAGATTTAGGTGTTCTTAGCAGTATGAGCTATTAATGGGTAAATTGATGTGAATATATTGTCAGATAAGATGTGATGATTATGGTGATGTATGTCAAGATATTAGAGGAAATGAAATTGTTTAAGTGCCCTTCAGAGATTGATCTTCTTGAAGTATCAAGAGTAACTGATATATATAGTGATGAAAAATAGTTGATTGATAAAGTTTTATGAACAGTATTAATGATTAATAAGGTTTAGTGATCTGACGGTTTGATTTGAGAGTAATCATTGAGGAGATAAATTTGAAATGAAGTATAAGTAAATTGTGGAGTCCGAATTCTAGCAAAGACTCAAGCGTAAGAGATAGATTATGCTACTGAAAAAGTGTGTATTATTTTGATGAGATGAATCCGAGTATGTAAGAGAATTACTGAGCATCAAAGAAATATTAATTGCAAACATGAGGAGAATAAAGGTTCATGTATATTTTGTGTGATTATGTTCTGAAAGTACGAGATTGATATGATGATTGTTTATTCAAGCCAGGGAGTGATCTATCGCGAATAAATTAGGTTATGTGGAGAAATTAAACTAAGGAACATGTGTTAGAATATGATATGATGAAACTGAGAAAATTATAAGAAAATTGCTCCTCATTGGAGACGTTCGACATTTAAAGAGTTATATGAATTATGGGTATAAGGAGTTATTGTATTACCGAAAAGTAACATGTCTCAATTGTGTTTAGAGTGGATAATGGATATAAGCATAAATGATCAATTGAACGCATTTGGAAAATGAAATAGATGAATTGATATAGTTGAGGAAATTGGTTATCATGCAAGTCTCATAAGAGTGAATCTTAACCTGATTGAATGAATAGGGGATGAATTAGTATACGAACATGGTATATTGGGAGAATTAACAAAGATATAGGTACTGATAAAATGCGAAAGTTCAAGGGATATGTGTATGTGGAATTTGAAGTTAATTAGAACTAGCTGAATGTTGAATACGTTCTGAAATTGTCAAAGATTTTTCTGGTTTTGGCAAATTGACAAGAATGTTTGATGAAAACGTGTGAATGTTATGACTGATGATTGTAAAGGAGACATTTGGAGAAAATTTACAAATTAAGTATTGATTGTATTGCTTTAAATTGGAGAATTTGCTATATATACTGAAGTGTCCCAGTAAAGGTTATGAAGCAATCTATTGAAATTGTATAAAGTGAATTTATGTAACGAGGGACAAATAAAGCTTCATGGCGGTATTATGATTGATGATTTGAAATCTGTTGCACTGAGTGTAGCTTTAAAAGCTTGGAGACATTAATCGTACAGAAATATTTAAGATGTCCATGAATATGCAAATCGATAACAATTGAGATATTTCGCGAATTTGAATGATTACTGAGTGTTAATAGTAAAGCCAAGAAAGGGGCAAAAAGAATGTATTATTAGTTATCGGAATTTCCAAATCAGTTGTGCATATAAGGAATTGACAAAGACCAAATTAAGGTGTGTGAAATTTACGAACCTTATAGAAGAATCGAAAATAACTCCATTGTTGAGGAAAGTGATATGTATAGTTCGATTAAGAGATATGTGTGATATCCACTACAGAAACTGTCAAAGAAAATTTTGAGAACCAATCAAAGTTTTATGCTATATTAAGAGTACATCGAAAGAGGAATTGATAGTTTAGAGAGTAAAATCGAAAGATTGTATGTGTGAATGATTATATGTGTGAATAACCAACGAACTTGAATGTTGGAAGCAGAAGTCAAACTGGTATTGTGAGGTTCTTAGGGACATGAAATTGACGTATAGTCCAGACTGATTGAGGACATAACAATTGTTGTATGGGTGATACCATTTGAACAGTGTATTATATTGATAAGAAAAAAAATGAATCTGTAATGGGGATTGAGAAATCCAAGTAAAAGGGCAATGATTTGAGTGGATCGAGGCTATTAGAATCTTATGAGATTAGTGTTTTAACTCTAAGGAGATGTGATCTGATAAGCGATAAATGAAATGTTTCGAAGTGTATCGCCTCGGCCAAAATGCATAAATGGGGACAAAGGTAAATGGGGAAACTAAATTCATGATTAAATGACCTCTATGTTATTGTGGTGTGATTAGATTGGTAAGACAGTTTAAAACCTAAAAGATGATTCGGGTCCAAATGTTACATAGATGTGATTAGGAAATATTGTTAGATCCGATATAAGTGTTATTGATATTGAAAGTGATGAATTGAGAATAATTATGAGAAATTGGTAAGGCAAAAAGCGAGTGGTTCCTTGATTGTTTTGATTTCAGTTAATTGGCAGAAATTATTCATGTATCGAAATAAGTGAAAATCGGAGAGGCAATGATCGAAAAGACTCCCCTGCCTTCTTGATTAATCGTATATGAAATTTTGAGGACGAAATTTTTATTAGGAGGGGAGAATTGTAACATCCCGTCACCGATGGGAAGGTCATATTGGTAAATTGAGGTGGGATAGGATATTACCGCATAATATTGACTGAGCATCCTTTTGACCTCTAATTTTGGAGGCCATGAGTCTTTTGCACATGCACATATAGGTATAAGAATTCAAGACTTTTCCCGGCATTTGATTTTGAATATGATATGAATTGTGATTTGAGAGATAATTAGATTTGATTGTGATTTGTTGGAAATTTTGGAATAATTGGGTCTGAATGGTTGATTTGAAAATATTTTAGAGTGACTGTTAATTGATTGTGAACCTTAGAAATTTATATGTCGAGCCATTGAGAGCCATTGAGATTTGGAGATGAATTGGACTAGAAATAAAACTGATTAGAGAAAGAGATTTAAATGTTTTGGGAGGAAAATGACAAGAGGCTTATGTGTTCTATATATATATGTTTTAAGTTTTGAGAATTGAAGAAAGGAAAAGAAAATTGTTTTCTTCCCTAGGGCGCGATCGTTCTTCTTCTTCGGAGACTTTCGATTTTTCCTCCTTCCTCCAACGAATGATCTTCGTTCCTCCCTCCTTGTGTAAAGCTTTGCTTCGCTTAAGGAGCTGATATTTTGTGTGGATTTAAGAGTTAACCGTGGAAGATGGAGGAAGTGAAAAGAGTTGGAGGATTTTCGGAGATTTGAGGATTTGAGCTTGAATTGGTAAGTAATTGATTGTATGTTGTTGATTTATTGTGTTTAAAGCATGTATGGGGTTAATTGTTAAAGATTAAAGTGTTTGAGCTAAGTTATGACTAGTTTTAGAGAGAGAAAATGGCGAAAATCGATCGAAGAAGACGACCTTGCGTGAGCACGTCGCGACGAAGGAATTATTGGCGCGTCGCGACGAGCATACGCCGCGGCGAGCTTAGGTGCCGCGACGAGCGATAAATGGCACGTCGCGACGAGCGATAGTTTGGACGTCACGACGAGCAAGGTTATGCATCGCGGCGAGCGACCTTCTTGACGTCTCGACGAAGGCTTGAAGTCGCGACGAGGGAGACATTTCTGAATTGATTCAAATTGGTTTTTGGGGCATAACTTATGGTGTAGACCTCTAATTGAGGTGATGTTTGATTCGTTATGAACTAGAGAACGAGGTCTACAATTGGGGAAAAGAATGAGAGTTTGAATTTGGATTTGGATTTTTGAGATCTCAATTAGTGAAAGAAAGTTAAGAATGTGATTGTATTTCAACCTAAGGATTGTTTGATGATTGGGTTATAATAGTGAGGTTTCTAAATGTAAAGAAAGGCTACTGGAAATTAGAACTGATTATAAAGGATAAATTCGATATAGAGAATTGTGATATTGATTTTGAGGTAATACCCTAGTGAGTATGATTTGATAAATTGACTAAATAATAGAAATGGAATTGGTGGAGTTCTGTGATATGTTATTGAATTGAAATCAGTCATTATTGATAAATTGAGTGAAAAATTAGAATGGTACGAAAGAAAGTGAAATTGGGAAATAGTACCGGGAAAATCATGAATAGGCATAGTACATCTTTTATTTAAGGCATGTGCATCATCAAATTATTGTGATTGTGCATTTTGTAATGAATGAAATTATTTAATTGTTATAGAGCCTCTGATGGATCGATAATCCACGGATCGTGCTGAGACTTCCAGGCAGGTAGCTCGGAAGTTCAAGTGAGTAACCTAGTTGGTTCCACAATTTCTGATTATTAACTGTTCTGTGTTTCAAATGTTGTGGAATATGATTGTTTTGATAAAATGGAATATGACTGCATGTGATTGTTGTGAATGCTTCCATGGGATAAAACTGTGAATGTATGCTAGTACAAAATTGGAAATGAAATGACTGTTTCTTATTAATTGTTTCTGATTGCATGTGAGAAACGAATTCCATAATTGATCGATTAATAACGGTTGTGAATGGAGCTGTGACCGCGCGTCGTAACGCTAATCAAAATTAAAATAACTAGACTACTACTGTAGCAGTGACAAGTCTAGGTCGATCCCACAGAGAGTGTGTGTAAAGTTTAAGAAATGAAATTAATCGGTGTTTATGAAAAGGGGTTTTGGATTTTTAAAGAACAAAATTAAAAATGAAACTAACTAATAAAAACAAATTAAAGAAAACATGCAATAAAATGAAAAATGTGGGGAATTCAGTAGGGATCCGGTTCTTCGGTTCAATCTTGGCCTACACCCTGATTAAGCATATTTTATTAATTTGTTGTTCTTTAACCTCTCCTAGAAATTATTAATCGTGAGTTAAAATTAACCCGAAGTTTCCCTTAGGTTTTGTTTAATCAAGATACGATCGTTGATTAAACCTAACCACCTAACAACCTAGGATACGATCTCTAGATTTAATTAGGCAGTAGCATTACGAATAAGGAAAACCGATTAATCAAGGCAACAACCACATAAGCTCGGGTCATTTATCCTAGGTCATGTTATCCCTAATGATTACGAATCATTAGTCGCTACAAATGAATTTCAACATAACAATTACGGATTAAATTGAAATTCTAGCAATGGGTTCACAATTAGCAATTCAATGAACGCATTAAAATTACCAAATCACAATACCCAATAGGTTCATACACAAATAACCGAATAATAACGAAAATCCGATTATCCATACATAATACCCAAATCAATTAAAGCAGGATAGCACAATCAATTCCTAACGAGAGAAAGAAACAACAAATTAATTAAAAAATACTTAACCCGAGTCGTCCGCGTCGATTTTACCTCCGAACCGGTGTCGAGACGTTCAGCTCTTCATAGGTCTTTCTCGACAAATTGCTTCAACCTCATCTTAATCCCTAACAAAAAATCCCTAACTTGTTCTTCACGCAGCAAGCTTAATCTCCACTGTTACTGTTCATCGATGAGACAATTAAAATTTCAGATGGTTGTCCTCGCCATCTTTGTCTTCTTTGCACCTCCCATGTTGTGGCGCCTCTCACAGACGCCTCCATCATACAGTCTTTGCGTTGTGCGTTTTCACGTTTTAGCCGCAAAGAACATCAGCGTGAAACGCAAAGAACGCGTGAATCTCTTTTTTTTTTTACTTGCATTAAACTTTAAAAATAATTATGCTCCAATTTGTTTTAGAAAATTTTGCCTTTTTTATCTCAAAAATATAGCAATCAATCCAACCTCATTGTCAACACAAATTGAGCATTTTATCTTAAAAATATGATTGAAAACATATGTAAATGTATAAGAAAATGTAAGCTAATTCAATCCTATCAAATACCCCCACACTTGGCCTTTGACCGTCCTCGGGCAAATCTTCAAAATTAAGCTCATGACTCAAAACATTAACTCAATTCTCATATTTTCCAAGACAATATAATCATAAGCAAAGATGAATAACTGTCAAACATCATAGCAAGAAATCAACATTCCAAGCTTTTACTCATGATCAATCAACATCCAATATCTTCAAAAACTGAGCAATCTAATGGTAGACTCGGAAAATGTGTTTGATTAAAATATATCCATGGGTACACTCAATACCATTCATGAACATTACAATCCACAACTTTGCATATCATTTCATTTCTCCACCACTAATGTTCACATGCAAAATCATGAATCAAAGGACTTTTAAAGGTTGTAATGTGGGCAAGGGTAAGGTGAGGTATATTTAGGTCAAGTAACATGAAAGTCATCAAAGCTAGTGAAACAAAAGTAACACTCAATCAAAAACTGGGCACCGTCAGCTATGACAAATGCAACAATTATGTTTCACAACCCTATTCAGCTCTCACACACAAACCACATGAAGCACAAATCAATCTGAAGGAATCACTCATATAATTTATCTCAATGAAATCACAAGAGTGAACCTTTCAAAGAAACCTCAACCTCATATTCAACGTTCTCAAATAACTCAATCATTACAACTCTAGGAAGATGCATGAATCATAAACAACTTTTAAACACATATGCAATTCTTTCTTGATACAATTCTTTTTTTTTCTTTTTTTTTCTCTTTCTTTTTTCTTTTTTTTTTTTTTTTTTTCATTTTCTTTTCTTTTCTTTGTAAAAATTAAAATAAACTACATCAACATGGGAATCTCAATGAGAAGACATAAAATAACATCCCAAGATTATGACCAACCCTTACATATAAACACCCCCACACTTAGAATTTTGTATATCCACAAACTCAACAATCACAAATGTTCCACTAGCTTTATAACTTGGGTAGGACATTTGATTAAGTTTAAAAGCATAGAATGTAGTTTACACAAAAAAAAGGTATAAAGCTCAAAGGGGTTTATCAAGGGAAAAATTATATAAATAGGGTAGGTCATTTGGCCAATGTAGCTTATGAAAAACAAAGAATGCCTAATCATGTCCATGCTAATGCATGCGATAAAAATGTGGTCTCGAATAGAAATTCAACGCAAAATCAAGATGTAAATGTCATGAAGGTCACACATTATCAAAAGGCAATGAGACTGATAAAGATGTGTCAGTCAAATACGGCTCAAAATCTCACCGGCTTTGTCTACCATTAGTCACTACTCTTCTAAAGATAATGCATATTGACCAATCACAAGAGCAAAAGTACATGCTAAAGTTGCTATGAAATTATCCAGTCAATTCACACTCCAATCATGATGATATAATCCCAGAAGCAATAGAAAATGAGAATATGCTTGGTTCATTTGTTTTATTCTTTCTCTCATTTTGATTGAAAACTTAAAAACAAGTAAAACAAACAAATTCAAAAACACACATGCAAATAAAAAGTAATGCGAAAATGTAAAAGAAAAGAAATTGACTTCCCTTGGGTTGCCTCCCAAGAAGCGCCTTTGTTTAGGGTCGCTGGCTCGACTCCTTTGTCTCCTCACGTGACAAAGTTGTGATCTTCAGAAATTACATGCGGCTCTTCCACGTGAGGTAATTCCGGATAGGGCCTTAGTCCATCATCATCCTCTTTCATTATCTTCCCTATCCTCAGCTTCTCAATTTTAACTGAGTCTATACAATCTGGAAATATTTCGAACGTCTCTTCATCATTTTCTTCTTCAATCAATTCCTCCAATCTGTAATGTAAAGGTAAAGAGTTAGTTTCAAAGATAATTAAGGACTCAGTACTTACCTCCGAGCTAAAAGATATATCATTTGTGGCTTCGAGCTCCTTCTCCACTTCTTCGACACAAACAATTCGTTGAGGGTTGACCTCAAAATTCTCAAGCTCCTCATCACTTTGCAAATTTTCCGCACAGACTTCGATTGGATACACCTCGGGTTGATATGGTTACACCTCTTCTCGTTGCGACTCCAGGTGATCAAGGCTTATTGCCATCTGACCTAGTAGGTTTTCCATCCTTTGTTGGTGTGCCTTTGTCTCCTGATGAAATTGCAAAGTGTCATCAACAAATTTGTTAACCAGTTCTTCTAAAGATGCACCTGAACCAAATGGGCTAGCTTTTGTCTCTTGTCGAAATTCTTGCATCTCCTGCTGCATATCCTGTTGAAATTGCAAATTGTTAGCAGCCATAGTATTAACAAGTTTTTCCAAAGATGCAAGTGAATTATGTTGGCTCTCCGGATCTTGGGACCAAGTGTTTTCTAAAATTGCCTCCATTCTTCCGGAAGTGTAAAGTATTATCCTGAATGGCAACATCAACTCTTCCGAGAGATGGACCGAGTTGTGATAGGAAGCTTACGTGCGTACCAAAATTGTTGTGTGTCCTGCAAACTATCATGGAAGTAATTCTGCTGAGTATCCCATCCATAACAAAAGTTAGGTTGATCAGTCCAAACATTGTTATAAGAATGAGAATACGAATTATAAAAGAAATTACTTCCATCCATATCGAGAAAAAAAACTGAAAAGATCACAAAATAACAGAAAAGAAATCAATCACGAACATATATATACAAAACACCAATTAAATCACAAACAAAAACAAAACACCACACTCCCCGGCAACGACGTCAAAATTTGACCGCGCGTCGTAACGCTAATCAAAATTAAAATAACTAGACTACTACTGTAGCAGTGACAAGTCTAGGTCGATCCCACAGAGAGTGTGTGTAAAGTTTAAGAAATGAAATTAATCAGTGTTTATGAAAAAGGGGGGTTTTGGATTTTTAAAGAACAAAAATAAAAATGAAACTAACTAATAAAAACAAATTAAAGAAAACATGCAATAAAATGAAAAATGTGGGGAATTCAGTAGGGATCCGGTTCTTCGGTTCAATCTCGGCCTACACCCTGATTAAGCATATTTTATTAATTTGTTGTTCTTTAACCTCTCCTAGAAATTATTAATCGTGAGTTAAAAATTAACCCGAGTTTTCCCTTAGGTTTTGTTTAATCAAGATACGATCGTTGATTAAACCTAACCACCTAACAACCTAGGATACGATCTCTAGATTTAATTAGGCAGTAGCATTACGAATAAGGAAAACCGATTAATCAAGGCAACAACCACATAAGCTCGGGTCATTTATCCTAGGTCATGTTATCCCTAATGATTACGAATCATTAGTCGCTACAAATGAATTTCAACATAACAATTACGGATTAAATTGAAATTCTAGCAATGGGTTCACAATTAGCAATTCAATGAACGCATTAAAATTACCAAATCACAATACCCAATAGGTTCATACACAAATAACCGAATAATAACGAAAATCCGATTATCCATACATAATACCCAAATCAATTAAAGCAGGATAACACAATCAATTCCTAACGAGAGAAAGAAACAACAAATTAATTAAAAAATACTTAACCCGAGTCGTCCGCGTCGATTTTACCTCCGAACCGGTGTCGAGACATTCAGCTCTTCATAGGTCTTTCCCGACAAATTGTTTCAACCTCATCTTAATCCCTAACAAAAAATCCATAACTTGTTCTTCACGCAGCAAGCTTAATCTCCACTGTTACTGTTCATCGATGAGACAATTAAAATTTCAGATGGTTGTCCTCGCTACTGTGCTGCTGCGCCTCCTGCTGTTGTGGTGTCTCCTGCGCACGCTCCAGCCCAGCCGAAAGCCGCAAGCCTTGCTCTTCATGCCCACTGCTGCTGGACTCCCCCTGTAGCTGCGACAAGACAACGAACGCAGCACGCTGCGTTGCATGCTGCGTTGCTGCGTTTTCACGCAGCAAAGAATAACGGTCATGAAACGCAGCTCTTCGACGCAGCGGCGTGTTATGTTTTCATGAACGCCATGCGTGAAACGCAGCGCATAACCAGCTTCTCATTTTATTTTATTTTTACTTGCATTAAACTTTAAAAATAATTACGCTCCAATTTGTTTTAGAAAATTTTGTCTTTTTTTTCTCAAAAATATAGCAATCAATCCAACCTCATTGTCAACACAAATTGAGCATTTTATCTTAAAAATAGGATTGAAAACACATGTAAATGTATAAGAAAATGTAAGCTAATTCAATCCTATCAAGTTGCCACTGAGAGCTACAAGCTCTATCACTGAAAAAGAGCCTCGAGCTCAAAAAGGGATTAGTGCATACCTAGAGGGCTCTCCTATCCCTAATGACACGCGGAAAGTAGTGCATACCCCGAGGGCTCTCTTACTTCCTAAGACGCGAATACTGTTTACTGTGCCCAAAAAGGGGCAGACACGTTTGCATCCCTCGAGTAGGGACGAAGCAAAACCGTGAGGGTGACCCACCACACCGAAGCGGACAATATCGAAGGGTGGAAGTGCATACCCAGAGGGCTCTCCTCCCCTTAAGACGCGTCTTCTGAATACTGTTCATTGTTAAGCGCTCAGTCACAACTTAGTGATAAAATGAAAAACAATGGGAATAGATTATATGTGCAACTTTCATGTGTATGGATTAAATGTGGACTGCGTGAAAGGCGAAATGAGGGCCATTGGACTTGAATGGGTCAAATTTCATTAGGGTTCTTAAAAATCCTATTACATGTTTTGTCTTTTCCTTATTTTGTTGTTTTTTTAGAAAAATGCCATGTGTCCTACACCATTAAATGGTTTTGTCTTATGCCGACCTAGTGAATTCGGCAACTTCACCTTTAAAGAAGGGAAAAATCATTTGTTATTGCTTATCTCCTCCTTCATCCGAAACTCCACTCTTCCTTCTTCTCCATTTGATGTTCTTTAAGTTTCCTAGTGTTTAGCTCTTCCTTCCACTTTGTTCTTTCTAAAAAGGGCCAAGCATACACTCCTTTCTCTTTTGGCATAATGATGTTTATGTATGGTGTGGAAAAGTAGAGGATTAGGGTATTAGGAGAAGAATTGGAGCATTGAAAAAAAGCTTGATTAGGTAAGGTTTATGCTAAGCTTTCATTATGTTATTTCATATGGTTATTAGAAGCATTTATTGTGATTTTTATGTGCATTAATGTCATGAAATTTTGGAGATTTATGTTCAAGTGAATGTTTAGGTGAACTTAGGGCTGAGTTTATGGCTCAAGTTGATGCTTATTGATGTGTTATTGGCATTGGAAGTGATAGGATCTAAGTTTAGTAACAAAGCTGGAAAATTGATTTTTGAACCTATTGCAATGTTTTGATCATAACTAATGGTGTGGTTGTGCAAATGAGGTGCGGTTTGTTCCAAATGAAACTTTAGTTGATTGGCTACAATTTTGTGTGAAATAGGTGTTGTCTAATTGTAGCTCTAAGAGGTCGAATTTTGGCTTGGAAAATCAGAGACATGGGCGTGGGAACAAGATGCTTGATTGATGACCTAATTATTTTGATGATTTTTCTAGATTAATTTAGAAGGAATTGGTGAAAATGGTCTTAATAAAAGTTGAAGCCTATCTTGTTAGCTTTCCATTGCCACTAATTTTGCAATTTTTTGATATGTACGTTGGTAGTTATGAACTGTTAACTAATGACTGACTATGTGCATTATGTTGGAACCTAGCCATAAGTGTAGGTTTTGTGAGTATTTTGATTGGAAGCAAATTTAGAGATTTCCGTGATTTGAATTGGCACAAATGATATAGTATGTTAATTTTGGATAACAGAATTGGGACTTATGAATTTTCAAAGATTGGACTGAAGTTAGGTCATTGACTAGTGGTCAGGGCAGAAACTTGCATGACAGTTTTGAGCTTGTTAATGATGGAATTGGATTCTGAGTCCTTCATGAAAATTGAAGTATGAGATCTTATCTTTCCAGTGATATAAGGTAGTGATTTTTTTGACATTTGAGCTAGGAGATATGCTGCTTTGAAATGTACTGTTCAGATTGGGAAATTCCAGTGGGCAGATGCTTTGGTGAATTGTTTGGCATAGTTAGCAAATGAATTTGATTTCAGGTTGTTCATGAAAGTTGTAGATAACACTGGGATCTTTCTGAGCATATTTATTGTGTAATTTTTGACAAAGGTAATGAGAAGTTATGGATTTTATAAAATGTTACATTGTTTTGACAAAATCTTGCACTGTTTTGAGAGACATTGACTGGGCAGCAACTTTGATTGCATTTTTGACACCTTTAGAGGTGAAATTGGCTTTTTTGTCCTTCATAAAACTTGTAGATCTCTCTTTTCTCTATGAAATAGACACCAAGTTTGTCCAATTTGGAATTCAGAGAAAGGAGTTATGAGTTGTGAAAGTTGGGATGTCGGTGGACGTTTGTCCGAATCGCCATCAGTAGCATAAGTCGACTTGCACCCTCAGATAAGTCGACTAGAACATACACAGTAGAATTAGTCGACTAGGATTTTCATACAAGTCGACTAGGATCATATATTTTCTTTCTTTTGCTTATAACTTGTCCATCCGACCTCCGATTGACCTGATTCTTGAGGCATCGGATTCGTGAAATGTTAAATTTCATTTTATGAGAAATTGGGAATTTTTGGACGAGAAATTAACGTGGGTCCGGTTTATTGTTTCTGGTCACTGTTGTATTTATTTTTGGACCTATAGAGGTCCGAATTAAGTACTGTCAGTTCCATTGGATTTCTAATTTTTAAACGGATTTTTCTGATGAAAAAAAAATGGGATTAGGGCCGGGAATCTCATGAAAATGCATTTTCACCTACATGTGCATCATTAACTAACTCGGATTGGATATTTAGTGATCGTTTTGTTCTCGATTCTTATAGCGACACAACCGAGCGTCGATCGACCGACGTGCGTAGACTTCCGGCATTGGCTCGGAAGTAATAGGTGAGTAACCTAGATGGGTTTCTCAATTATTACTTATCAAATATGGGGATAATGGCGAGACCGGGAATGTGTACATTGTGTGACCTGTCTGTCATTACTGTGATTGATTGTCAATTATGAACTATTCATTGTTGTGAATTATGGACTGTTACTTGTGCATACCGATCGTTAATTATTTGTGCTTGACTATGAATGATTAACGCTTATGGGATGTTATGGCGGGCATGTGCATTCATACACGATGCATAAACTGATAAAGGAAAATTGTGAACCGAGTCGCCATTGATACTGAAACGAGCCTAGAGCTCGAAATACTGAAACGAGCCTAGAGCTCGAAGGGAGATAATTCTTCCCAGACGTGTCTCATCGATCACTTGAATCATTTTTCTTACGCTCGACCACAAAACTGTAATTAAACTGAAAAAAGAGTCACATGTGCATTGCATCATTCTTGGACCAATACCCAAATGGGTTTCTTGTATTGTATCAGATATTCTCGTGATTTGAGACCGTAGTATTATTCTAATCGCCTTATTACTGTGAATTGATTATGTGATGCATGAATTGGGAGAACCATCGATGATGGTTCCTCATTGAGTTTGCAAACTCATCCAAAATTGCAATCTATTTTTCAGGACTTGAAGAGCACCCCTTTTGACACGGGAGTAGGTCTACTGTAGGCAAGTGAAGGATAGAGGTCAGGATCAGTTCGCGTCTGCATTAGTGTCTTATCGAATTAGTTTCCGCAATCATTGTACAACAATGCTTTACATTTATAATGAGCCCATTGTGGTTTTATTGTTTTTATACATTTACAGACTGTAATAACTGAAAATGGTTAATTGTGAACATGGACTCAAGATTGTATTCCGCAACCTTTGTAAACTGATTAGTATGTGAACTTTAAGGTTACTATAAAATATTGTTAAATGATTGTAATAACTGCAAATGTTTTCTACTGTCTACTGTTTTTGTCGCGCTAATGTACGGTTCAAAAAAAACAAGAGAGAAGAAAATGATATACTGAGTTTTCACCGACTGATGTAGTACGTCACCCTCGCGGGGCACGAACTCGGATATCACCAACGATATCGGGTTCGGGTCACTCGGGAGTGGGGTGTTACATTTAAGTGGTATCAGAGCCCAGCAATACGAATGTATCTGGGCACAGTCTGAAACATAGGTTAAGTTGCATGCATTTGAGTCGTGTCGTTGTAGACCATAGCAACTGATCCCCAGTCTGAGTCGCACAAGTAGAAATCCTACGTGTGAACTTGTGTTAAGTGATTAAGTGTGAGAAAAGTGAGAATGTATCAGAATGTGAGCCCATGAAAGTGTATGAGCAATTAGGAATGGGGAAAAAGGAAAAATGGATAAGGATAGCTATAGTGTACTATGGTTATAAACCTTCGATTGTGATATAAGTATGACTACGTTGGCATGGGCTGATTGAGGAAAGAATTGATATCAAACTGAGTCCCTTGATTAATGTGGCAATATTACGGCGACAGAAAATGAATATGTCTAGAACTTGGAGAGGTCCATTGGAGATATGAGAAGCATACTGGTTATAGTAGGACTAAGTGAGATGAAAAGTCCGGGATGATTAGGGAATTAGAGTTCTGACTATAGATGCGATGAAATGGGAAACATTGGAACTGAGTAAAATGTAGATGGTCCGATCAGGCAAATATTGATTCACTGCATTTGTGTTCGATATCAGTAGATATCATAGGTAGATGATGATAGCGAGATTGTAATAAGGCCAATATTGTACCGTAACGATCTACCTAGAACTGAAAGAACTGAAAGAGCAAAGTGCCTAGTAGGGTAAGAAAAAGTAGAAATGGTGAGATCAAAGTGTACAGATAAACTAAAATGAACTCGTGAAACGGGTATGATTATGAGCGCATAAGCTTAAGACTGAAATGGTTATACGAATATGGTGCTAAGAGTTTGGAAATCAGTATAATAAGATCGTAAGGGAAAAAGACAGACTGACAATTTCTACTGATTGTATATTGGGAAATTCTGGATTGGTTGAAAAGATGTATCTGGACACAGAAATGATAAATGGATGGGTAAATAGATAGAGATACAGTGGAGTTGTATCACCGATTTTGTCGTGTTTTGGGGACTGTGAATACCCTATTATAGATTGTTTGAGGAAGATAAAGAGATATGTAGCAATAAGGAGATGACATTGTATAAGCCAAGTGAATATGACCTTAAAAGGTCAAGCTGACACATGAATGATATGGGAATGAAACTAGGGAAATGAAAAAAAAAATGAAACAATGATAGTGATATATGAAAAGAGTTGTCGCATTTAAGTCGATTTACCGTTGGGAGTATCTATTGGACAGTAAAGTTGATCATGATTAATGAAACGTATGTGAAAGATACATGGAAATCATAGAGGAGATGATCGGTGAATGATTAGAGTGGCTATAAGTGTAAAGTTCATAATGGGTTAAAGTAAGACATAAGAGGACTGAATGTACCTTTATGAGAGGAAATGAACAAAATAAAATTATGACATCAGTCCTCTATTTGAGGATTAGCATAAACGGAAAGGAGTTTTATGGAAGTCTGAATTGTATAGGTTACTAATTGGCTTCCGGATAAGATGAAATAAGTTCTGGTGAGGTGTAGATTACGGAATAAGTGTTAAAGAAAGTGTTTATGTGATTGTCACATGGAACCTTAGTGCAAGAACTGTTCTGATCTTTAAATTATGGCATAAAATTGTTCTGATTGAGATAGTGCGTATAGTTGAGAATGATTGAAAAGCAATTAGGGACACTAATTAGCTGATGAGACTTTCATGAACAGTATAATGACGGTAGTAAGACTAATGGTCAAACGAAAAGAAGTACGGACGAAATCAAAAGTGAAATTGAGTCATATCTTAAGAGGAGATTTAGACATAACAAGTGAAATATCTGTTGAGGTTATCAGATTGTGTACGAAATGTAAAGTATCCAACTACGTAAGTGGAATTTTAATTTGAGATGATTTTATTGCAATGTGAAGTGAATAGATCTCCATATGTGATGCAAAACTGTTGAGAAATCTTGATTTGAAACTAAGAATAAAATAGTCCCGAACTGCGAAGTGAAATACTCAAATAAAGTGGAATTTATGGAAGTCCAAGTACGGATGACTAGGTATTGGCATATGTTGATGTGAATGACAGGAAATCAATTAAAAAGAGAAAATGAGTAGAGACAAGAAGTCCTAAAGGGAAACTGAAAATGACGTGATGTAGTGTTACCTTCATAAAGGGATTGCAAATACACTACTTGTGGACTCAATGAAAAAGTTGAATGATGTATGGTAAAGTCAACAAGACCCTAATAGGGAATTATGTGAGGTAAGCAAATGGTAGTGACTATGTTTATAGACGGAATGTGTTTGAAAGTGTTGAACAGTGAAAAGTAAAAAGAACTATATGAATAATTGAGGAATTTGATACTGAGGATAAGCATACCCTTGGAGAGTGGGCAGTGTGTGATGAACTGAGACAATATGTTAAAATGGTATAAGATAAATTGAACTGACTTTGATAAATGGTATTGGAGACTTTAGATTCCTATAAGGATACATTGTGTTAATTGAGGAAAAGACGGGCATAAATGACTACTATACCGACAATTACGAAATGAATGCACAATTACGCCTACTAAACTCAAATAGTGAGCAGATAATGTTTGCAATAAATGCACTAATTACGATATTGGGATTTCAAAGAATGTCAAGTAGATTATGGGTAATTATGAAGTGTTACTGGAAAATTGAAGTTGTAGATCTAGTGATACTGGATAGAAGTAAGAAAGGTTAAGAGTGCAGAAGTTAAAATGGTGAGTTCCATAATGAATCTGATCTTTCGAGTGACATCGGAAGAACGATATTTGGTGATTTAACGAAGAAGTATGTGTACTCGACACAGGTGATTTAAGCAAAGGAATTGTTAGAGAAGCGTAAGTAATGATCGAAGCTAGACATCCTAGTAGGAATACGCTAAAAGTGTATTTTAACTACGAAGGATATAGAACTCTGTGATTATATGTTCGAATTTTCCACAGTGGGGAGTGCTTAAAGGTTTTGGAATTCATAGGAATATGGGCTTGGTATATAGTTCTGAGTGACTATAGGGATAACGATGGTGATTACAATAAGGGATTGTACATTTTTGCATTAAAATGAAAAGTGCCTAATAATAGTCAAAGACCAAAATCTATTCGAGATACTGGTGATGAGTGAGACGAAGGAAAGTGACTGAGGAAAACTGAATGGGTTAGATGAGGTGGAACCGGATCGGGAAAATGAAATATAGTAAAATGCATATACGAATAAAGTGCGTGAACACTAGAGAACAGTGAATTGTCAAAAGAGAGATGAATCGGAGCTATGAATTAACACTGGTTATAGCAAAATAGACATAGGTGTCACTGTGTTAGTACCAAAGGAAAGGGGAGTGGCAAAGACGAGATGAAGGGTTTTATTGTAAGTATCACCTTGATAAGGTGTACTCAGAATTGGCAAAAAGGGTATCAATGGAGCATGAAAAAGGTTTGATAAAACATGATAAGTGCATAGGGTCGGAAATAATGATCTACTCTGAAATAAACTAAGATAGTTGAGATAGCCATACACTTCATCAATCAATGACTTGTTTTCTGAAAGGTCACAATAAACAGACATGTAGTGACATATGACCACTGATCAGTGTCTACCATATCGAACCATCGACTGAGAATTTCGCGGACGAAATTTTTATTAGGAGGGGGGAGTTGTAACATCCCACCTCCGACGGGAAGGGTAAAATAGTAATCTGGTCAGGGGTGAGAGTGAATAGGACTGATTTGGCATTTTTATGCATACTGGTATTTGTGAACAGTGAATTTTTGCACATGAAAAATAACCGTACATGCATTCATGATATTTCCCGGTATTGGGTCTAAATGGAATTTTATAGTGAATAATGTAGAAATTATGTTTGAAAAATTTATTGGAGTGATCCATTTTGTGTTTTACATTTTAAGGGATTTTTAGGAAATTTTCTAGAATTTTTCGGGGAAAATTTCCGAACCGGAAAAACCGCCAAGTGGCAAATGGATTGATTTTCGGTATCGAAAATTTCTATCCAATGATACTACAATATTGGGTATATTATTTTGGGATTGAAATGAGGGCCATTGGACTTGAATGGGTCAAATTTCATTAGGGTTCTTAAAAATCCTATTACATGTTTTGTCTTTTCCTTATTTTGTTGTTTTTTTAGAAAAATGCCATGTGTCCTACACCATTAAATGGTTGTCTTATGCCCACCTAGTGAATTCGGAAACTTCACCTCTAAAGAAGGGAAAAATCATTTGTTATTGCTTATCTCCTCCTTCATCCGAAACTCCACTCTTCCTTCTTCTCCATTTGATGTTCTTTAAGTTTCCTAGTGTTTAGCTCTTCCTTCCACTTTGTTCTTTCTAAAAAGGGCCAAGCATACACTCCTTTCTCTTTTGGCATGATGATGTTTATGTATGGTGTGGAAAAGTAGAGCATTGGGGTATTAGGAGAAGAATTGGAGCATTGAAAAAAAGCTTGATTAGGTAAGGTTTATGCTAAGCTTTCATTATGTTATTTCATATGGTTATTAGAAGCATTTATTGTGATTTTTATGTGCATTAATGTCATGGAATTTTGGAGATTTATGTTCAAGTGAATGTTTAGGTGAACTTAGGGCTGAGTTTATGGCTCAAGTTGATGCTTATTGATGTGTTATTGGCATTGGAAGTGATAGGATCTAAGTTTAGTAACAAAGCTGGAAAATTGATTTTTGAACCTATTTCAATGTTTTGATCATAACTAATGGTGTGGTTGTGCAAATGAGGTGCGGTTTGTTCCAAATGAAACTTTAGTTGATTGGCTACAATTTTGTGTGAAATAGGTGTTGTCTAATTGTAGCTCTAAGAGGTCGAATTTTGGCTTGGAAAATCAGAGACATGGACGTGGGAGCGATGCGGATTGATGACCTAATTATTTTGATGATTTTCTAGATTAATTTAGAAGGAATTGGTGAAAATGGTCTTAATAAAAGTTGAAGCCTATCTTGTTAGCTTTCCATTGCCACTAATTTTGCAATTTTTTGATATGTACGTTGGTAGTTATGAACTGTTAACTAATGACTGACTATGTGCATTATGTTGAAACCTAGCCATAAGTGTAGGTTTTGTGAGTATTTTGATTGGAAGCAAATTTAGAGATTTCCGTGATTTGAATTGGCACAAATGATATAGTATGTTAATTTTGGATAACAGAATTGGGACTTATGAATTTTCAAAGATTGGACTGAAGTTAGGTCATTGACTAGTGGTCAGGGCAGAAACTTGCATGACAGTTTTGAGCTTGTTAATGATGGAATTGGATTCTGAGTCCTTCATGAAAATTGAAGTATGAGATCTTATCTTTCCAGTGATATAAGGTAGTGATTGTTTTGACAATTGAGCTAGGAGATATGCTGCTTTGAAATGTACTGTTCAAATTGGGAAATTCCAGTGGGCAGATGCTTTGGTAAATTGTTTGGCATAGTTAGCAAATGAATTTGATTTCAGGTTGTTCATGAAAGTTGTAGATAACACTGGGATCTTTCTGAGCATATTTATTGTGTAATTTTTGACAAAGTTAATGAGAAGTTATGGATTTTATAAAATGTTACATTGTTTTGACAAAATCCTGCACTGTTTTGAGAGGCATTATTTGCATGATAACTTTGATTGCGTTTTTGACACCCTTAGAGGTGAAATTGGCTTTTGTGTCCTTCATAAAACTTGTAGATCTCTCTTTTCTCTATGAAATAGACACCAAGTTTATCCAATTTGGAATTCAGAGAAAGGAGTTATGAGTTGTGAAAGTTGGGATGTCGGTGGACGTTTGTCCAGAACTGCCATTGTAGTAGCATAAGTCGACTTGCACCCTCAGATAAGTCGACTAGAACATACACAGTAGAATTAGTTGACTAGGATTCTCAGACAAGTCGACTAGGATCATATATTTTCTTTCTTTTGCTTATAACTTGTCCATCTGACCTCCGATTGACCTGATTCTTGAGGCATCGGATTCGTGAAATGTTAAATTTCATTTTATGAGAAATTGGGAATTTTTGGACGGGAAATTAACGTGGGTCCGGTTTATTGTTTCTGGTCACTGTTTTATTTATTTTTGGACCTATAGAGGTCCGAATTGAGTACTGTCAGTGTCGTTGGATTTCTAATTTTTAAACGGATTTTTCTGATGGAAAAAAATGGGATTAGGGCCAGGAATCTCATGAACATGCATTTTCACCTACATGTGCATCATTAACTAACTCGGATTGGATATTTAGTGATCGTTTTGTTCTCTGATTCTTATAGCGACACAACTGGAGCGTCGATCGACCGACGTAGCAGAGACTTCCTGGCATTGACTCTGAAGTAATAGGTGAGTAACCTAGATGGGTTTCTCAATTATTACTTGTCAAATATGGGGATAATGGTGGGACCGGGAATGTGTACATTGTGTGACCTGTCTGTCATTACTGTGATTGATTGTCAATTATGAACTGTTCAATGTTGTGAATTATGGACTGTTACTTGTGCATACTGACTGTGCTTGACTATGAATGATTAATTGTTAATGGGGATGTTGTAACTGGACATGTGCATTCATACACAGATGCATAAATTGATAAAGGAAAATTGTGAACCGAGTCGTCACTGATACTGAAACGAGCCTAGAGCTCGAAGGGAGATAATTCTCCCCAGATGCGTCTACTGATCACTGAATATTGTTTACGCACTCGGTCACAACACTGTAATTAAACTGGAAAAAGAGTCACATGTGCATTGCATCATTACTGGACTGAATACCTGAAATGGGTTTTACTGTATTGTGGATCAGATATTATCGTGGATCAGAGACCGTAGTATTATCAGAATCGCCTTATTATCGTGAATTGATTATGTGATGCATGAATTGAGAGAACCATCGATAATGGTTCCTCATTGAGTTCGCAAACTCATCCAAAATTACAATCTATTTTTCAGACTTGAAGAGTACCCGTTTGACACGGAGTAGGTCTCTTGTAGAAAGTGAAGGATGAGGTCGGGATCGATTAGCGTCTGCATTAGTGTCTTATCGAATTAGTTTCCGCAATCATTGTACAACAATGCTTTACATTTATAATGAGCCCATTGTGGTTTTATTGTTTTTATACATTTACAGACTATAATAACTGAAAATGGTTAATTGTGAACATGGACTCAAGATTGTATTCTGCAACCTTTGTAAACTTATTAGTATGTGAACTTTAAGGTTACTTTAAAATATTGTTAAATGATTGTAATAACTGCAAATGTTTTCTACTGTTTACTGTTTTTTCCGCGCTAATGTACGGTTCAAAAAAAAAACAAGAGAGAAGAAAATGATATACTGAGTTTTCACTGATTGATGTAGTACGTCACTCTTGCGGGGCACGAACTCGGATATCACCAACGATATCGAGTTCGGGTCACTTGGGAGTGGGATGTTACACGGACAGTGAGATAACGTAGGAGACAGGGTCAACCTGTCCCTATCCTACCTTTTTGGGAGGGACAATAAATCTTGTCTCTGTCTACCAGAGACGGTAGACAAAAATTCAGAGACAGTAACCAAACGCTCACGGGGGCAGGATTTTTTGGTTTTGTCTACTATCCTCACTCACGGGAACAGTAACCAAACACAGGGTAAAAGTTGCAAGTCATCACATGGTGGGTCCCACTTCAATAATGTTTATAAAAAAATTCCAAAAATTTTGCCACGTCAATAGTTAACTAACAGTTGTTTAACATCGATAGTGGTCATGGTTCCGTTTGAACAATTTTAAAACGTTGTGGTTCATTTTGAACAATTTTTAAACGTTAGAGTTTAATTGGATACTCTAAAACATTAGAGTCCAATTTATAAGTCAGTGTAAATGTTAAGGGTTGTTTTGTTCTTTTAGCCTTAGACAATACCTTTGTATTGGATGTAATTATATATTTGACATTCTTTATGCATTAATGAATGTGTTACTTCTTAAATTTCTATTTTATTATTTATGTATTTGATTACAATATATGTACTTGAAAACAGAATTGAATGGTTAATCCCATTATATACTTCCTATTTGTAATTATGATTAAGTAGAAAGGCTAGTATAGTAGTGAATGGAAGGAAGCATGTTGAGTTAACAATATATGATCGCTATGACCCTTATTAGTCTTATAATTGATTATGATTACTGACGACACCGATGTATGTGAATGATGACTATTGCATATTATGATTGTTTGAATTATTAATTCAATAGACTATATATAGTCACATGATTCAAGTGGAAGAATGTTAGAAAATAGTCCTTTGAGTGACTTATGTGTTAAAAGGTAGTTCATGGATTTAATAATTTAATAAATAGGCTTTTGGACTTTTGGTCCATTATGATGAGGAGTTTTAAAATGACTGATGGTTGTCAATTTTTTAAGAGAATTAGGGTTTTGTTTCTGCCTAATAATAGGTTTTTGTTTTCTCACAAAACACATTCACGAAAGAAAGAGACAAAAAGTTTGAAAAAAGAAACAAATTGGGTAAGAAGATTATTGAGAATCATTTTCATATCATTGAGCTATGGACAAAGTTTGTTGTTAAGAAACTCTATCGTTGTATTAAAATAAAATTATGAATATGATTAAATATTTGTCATTTCCATTGATTTCTAAATTATGTTATGTTTATGAAAATTATGCTTACAAAATTCCTTACATATATATAATAAAACCAAATTTTGTCCAATTTTAGTTATGTATGTTTTAATTTTACAAATTATAAACAATATTAGAAAACAAAATTGTGCTTCATTTGAATATCTAAATTTTACTAAACCTCACACGCTTTTAAAATGATTTTGCTCTAGTATGGATAAATATGCTCACCTTTTCTAGATTAAGTGAAAAATCAATTAATAAAATAATGAGCAAGAGAAATAAATATCTTCGTAGTTGAATAAAATTATGAAAATATTTTAATATTTAAAATTATGAAAAATTTCCGAAAGTGTAAGGAAAACTCCTTCTTTTAGACTTCAATTAAAATAATTATAAAATATACACAACATAAATATGGCTTTTATATCAATCAGATGCTACTTATACGATGATTTAACTCATTTTTAATTTCAAAATATACTAACTAAATATGACTTAAATTAATAATTTCTTACTTAAATTATTAATTTAAGTAAGAAATTATTAATTTAAGTCATATTTAGTTAGTATATTTTGAATTTAAAAATGAGTTAAATCATCGATAAGTAGCATCCGATTGATATAAAAGCCATATTTATGTTGTATTAATTTAAGTAAGAAATTATTAATTTAAGTCATATTTAGTTAGTATATTTTGAATTTAAAAATGAGTTAAATCATCGTATAAGTAGCATCGATTGAAATTAATTAGATTAAATCGAGTTTAAGTAGTGAATTGAGTTATTATATTAATGACATCTTAGTAGTCTCTATCTACTTTTTATTCAAATCTAAGGTAATGAATTTTTCTATAACTGAAAATTAGAAGTAATTTTTCAAAAATTTTATAAATTAATCTTTTAAAATTTATTAAAATCTAAAAGTTAAAATACATTTTGCAAGATGTCGGTTATAAAGTTTATATCATAAGAATCAATTGT
The DNA here is from genome assembly GCA_029891385.1 of Erythroxylum novogranatense. NCBI lineage: Eukaryota > Viridiplantae > Streptophyta > Magnoliopsida > Malpighiales > Erythroxylaceae > Erythroxylum > Erythroxylum novogranatense. The sequence goes on along the minus strand of CM057233.1, from coordinate 26,888,892 downwards.
TTATAAATTAAATTTGCAAGTTAATTATGTATTATAAAATTTATATATTGAGGATCATATTTATAAATTGATTTATTAGTTTAAAATATTTTATATTACTTTTAATATGATTTTCATTGATTTATTCATGAAATAAACCATAAATCAATTACATTATTATAAATAGTAATCACAAAACAAATGAAACCAACCACTGTTAATAATAATGGTAGTTATTCATTCCTCTTAACCAACCATCATAATTATAATGATAATATTTATTCTTATTTCTCGTTATATTTATTTTCATTCTTATTACCATTCTCCTATGCGAACCAACCCTCCCGTTAGTGTTATATTTTTTGAATATTTTATTTATTTACTAATTAAGGACACATGTGATACAATTTCTCTTAATAGTAAATTATCTATATAAATAACAAAATCTAGTAATTTTATATCATAAAGGTACGAATTGATTTGAACGGGACCTTCTATATAAGTTAGATACATTAATAAACTCTTGTTTAGGCACGAGTTGAACCAACACCAGACTGACGCCCCCGTGGCGGCAGGGAAGCGATGCCACTACGAGGTGCTGGGCCTCTCCCGCGACTGCTCCGCCGACGAAATCCGTTCGGCTTACAAGAAGCTTGCTTTGCAGCGCCACCCTGACAAGCTCATACAGTCCGGATTGAGCCAAACGGAAGCCACGGCGCAGTTCCAGGAGCTTTCTCACGCATACGAAGTTCTCTCCGATCCTAAGGAACGCGCTTGGTACGATTCTCACCGCTCCCAAATTCTCTTTTCCGATCCTGACTCCGGCAATTCTGTCCCTGACTCGGTCATCCCTAATCTGTTCTCTTTCTTTTCTAATACGGTCTACTCTGGCTATGCGGACTCTGGAAAGGGATTTTATAAGGTTTATTCTGATGTTTTTGATAAGATCTATTCGAATGAGGTTAACCTTTGTAGGAAATTAGGATTAGGGCTAGAGGATTTGAGGGAGGCTCCGGTTATGGGGAATTTGCAGAGTCCGTACGAGCAAGTTACGGCCTTCTATAATTATTGGTTGGGATTTAGCACTGTTATGGATTTTTGTTGGGCTGATCAATATGATGTTATGGCTGGCCCTAATCGGAAGTCTAGGAGAGTGATGGAGGAGGAGAATAAGAAGCTGAGGAAGAAAGCGAAGAGGGAGTATAATGAGACAGTCAGGGGCCTGGCAGAATTTGTGAAGAAAAGGGACAAAAGGGTGATTGATATGATGGTTAAGAAGAACGTGGAAATGGAGAAGAGGAAGGAGGAGGAGAGGGAGAGGAAGCAGAAGTTGCAGAAGGAGAGGATGGAGAGGGCAAAAACTTACAAGGAACCGGAGTGGGCACGAGTGAATGAAGAGGAAGTTGAGGAACTGGAGGCAATCGAGGAGGAGAATGGGGAAAAGAAGGAAGAGTTTTATTGTGTGGTGTGTGGGAAGAAGTTCAAGAGTGAGAAGCAATGGAAGAATCACGAGCAGTCTAAGAAGCATAAGGAGAAGTTGGTGCAGTTGAGGAAGTCATCTGTGGAGGAAGAAGTATTGAATGAGGAAGATTTAGAGGAGGAAGAGTTGAAGAATGGGGACATAGACCGTGGGTTGGATGAGATGGAGGGGAGATTTAAAGAAGGTTTTAGGATTGGAGGGGAAGGGAATGGCATTGGAGTTGATAATCTGAGTGATGACGAAGATATATTTTTGGATGCGGAAGATGTGAATGAGGTGGAACGGTTTGCAGAAGATGGGAAATTGGATAGGGATGATGGTGGAGATGATGGGTAAGGTACCCTACTTGAAGATATGGTATCGGGGCACAAGAATAGGAAAAATCAGCATTCAAGGATTGACAGTGAGGAGTTATCGATGCAAGTTAATGAAGATGAAAATGAGTTGCTTGAAGCTATGGAATATGACAACAGGAAGGGTAGGAGGAAAGTCAAGAAAGAAAAGGGTAAGAATTGTGCTCTAGAAGCTGTCAAAGGAAATATGGATGAAGATAAGAACCGGGAAGAAGACCGGGAAGAAGACTTTAAGGAGCATACTGATGAGCAAATAGAGGAGTTATACCGGGAAGAAGACACTAAGGAGCATACTGATGAGCAAATAGAGGAGTTAAAGACACTAAGGAGCATACTGATGAGCAAATAGAGGAGTTATCTTCTCATTCATTGGTGGAGAATGGATGTGATAATGAAATTGATATTCATTTGGGGAAGAATCGGAAGATTTCAAGTGATTCTACTGACAGGAAATGAGTCTCAAAGAAGGAAACAAATACCAGGTGAAAGAAATCTTCCAAAGCAAAGAAGGGAAAGGTATGAACTTCATACCTCAGCTTTGTGTTTGCCCATAATTCTCGCTGATCTTTGCTACTGCTGCTTGAGAGATACTGTATGATTTACTTATTGAAGGGGTGCTGTAAATAGTTGTTGTGACAACTTCTTGACTAGGAATTATAATACTGGGCTAGTTGTGGATGTATTTTGGTCTAAATTCAACTTTCAATTTGATATACAGTTTAGCATTTTTCACAAGTTCATACATGTTTATGTATAAAGAAATTCATAGGGGAACATTGTAGTGTTATTTATATGTCTCTATGGAGTTTGTATGAATCTGCCATATATGGTTAAACTTTGAAAACTTAGGATGCAGTGTCTTGTACCAAAATGCTTCTTCCACTTCATGCAAAAACAAAATTTGAAATCTGCCTCCATGTAACATAGCACTGTGAGGAGTTTATCGTGTTTGCTCTAGACCTATGTTACTTGACATGTATGTACATGTAACTGCCAAACTACTCTACCTGTCCTATATTCCTCCTCTCCATTTAGGAAGTAAATCATCTAGCATGTAATCCAGATATTCTTACAAATCATGTACTACTTGAAGTTTTGTAGTTTTCTGGTTTAACGTATATTAACTCGATGAATTTTGTTGAATTGCTTCCACTGAAGGCATGAGAGACTGATTGTAGGATAGTTCCTTGATTTGAAAATTTCTGGACTTAAAATTCTAATGCTCAAGTCTGCATCAGCTTAACCCATGAGTTGCCTAATTGTATGTGTTGTATTCTTTAACAGGCTGGCAACTTGTGTGACACGTGCGGTGAGGAATTTGAATCAAGGTATGTTCTGATAATTCTAATCTCCCCATTTGGTTTTGAGCTTCTTGCAGTGTTGGCTTTTTGGTTCTTTTGTCATATTGGTTTCCTTTTTGCAGTTCCCTATATTTCAGAGTTGTTAATTACATCTCGTTGTAATGCCAGGAATAAACTGCACAGGCATTTGGGTGAAACTGGTCATGCCACATTGAAATATCGGTGAAAAACTCTCTTCTTCTGTGCCGCTAACTTATTTTTAGAAAAGAATCAAGTGATAGTATATTTTTCGATTAACTCGGATCCAAAGTGCATGAAATCAGCTTTGTTTTCCAATCAAGATCTACATATAGCTGCTTAAAGTCTCTTCCGTGTCTGCACAAGGGATTTACCTCTCTAATGGAGAGTGCGTGCTTATGAGAATTCAAGGACCTATTTCCTGCACTGAGGATGTAAAATCAGCAGAAATCTGTTGCAAATTTCAACTGTATATTGGAATATCGAGCAGCAATGATTCTATCTGTTCGAGTTATTTACAAATTTTGCTGAAATGAAATTACAAGAGTTTTGGTATTCAAGCTTGGAGTATTGCTTTACTTTTGTGCAAGGAATGTTAGCAGATTTCCCATGGCCTAAATGTTCCACTTTGAAATGTGTTTTTTTAATGCCATTCTTTGGAAGCGCCAAACTTGTATGAACATCCTTTCCTGACGTGAAATTCTATGTTTGGTTACATTCGAAGTATTCACAGTTCAGTTTAAGTGCCACTTGTCGGACACGCAAAGAGATCTCGAAATATGTTTCTGCCACTAAAATCTCAGCAAGTCCAACCTAATTTGTCTGATATATGAACCAAATTGCCACCCGGTCTCTACAAAAGTTCAATACTGTCAAAGGACAAACTAATGCGATCCAGCAAAGTAAAAAGCTGCGTAATACTGTCTTTATCATATTGCTATGTTGAATATTATACGTGACCATACAATCGCGTTCAGTGTGGTGTACTACCAATAAAAGCAGCAAGCAGCAATCCCCACCAAGCTAGGCTAGGATCCCTTTCACAGTCAGAGGGAATGCTTGTTCTCGAAGATAAAATAGAACACGTTGTTATTGTCACAGAGGCTTCGATGAAGCTTCGTCGATGTAAGCTGCGGCTTCCTGTTCTGAGAGCTGTCGACCTTCTACTAGGCCTTTTATTAAGGTGTTGGCATAGCATACTTCTTAGATCGATCACGAAGCGAAACCTGTCCATGTTTGAACTTTTCAATATCAGAGAGTGAGCACCTGGACAATCATGAAGAATTGCGAGTCAGGCCACTGCCAATTGCCGAATAAATAGGTAAAGAGTAAACATGAAAAGAAGAGAGGCTTTTGTCCTTACGTCATAGTCAAGATTGGAATACCATTTTCCTTTCCTAGGTAAACTACGTTATGGTACCAACCACTCTGCATAGAAACAAAACAGGCATAAGGAAATACGAGCTATAATTTTCTCTTTGTGTTCTTTCCATTGAACAACTTTCTTCTAACCAATTTTCTCTTTGTGTTCTATTTCTATCTTTTCAATTTTGTTTGTTATGCTTCCATGTGTGTTTGATTCTATCCATTCTTGGTCATAGTTCCATCTTGTTGAAGATTCTCTAGGACAAGTTCCTATTGGGTCTCCCATCATTTAGTATCAGAGTCCTTTGGTTGCTTGATCTCAAATAACTATCCTTTTGTTGTTTATTTTCGTTCCTCTTCTCTGTCCGTTTTTCATCTATTGTTTTGTTCACTTTTTGTGTGAGTTTTTGGATAAATAATAGGTGTTTCTTCAAGTTCAAAATCTCTTCTTTCTCCTCGTTTTGGAATCATTCAAATCCAAGCTTTCTAGAGCAAGTTACACTAAGTCGAAATTTGAGAGCATCCAGCTTCTGAAAATTGCTTTCCTTCCATATCTATTTGTGTGAGCTTGAAATTACCTGAAAAAAAAAGTAGAAGTCAAAAAAAGAAAATCGTGAAAAAAAGAAAAAAAAAGAAAATCGTGAAAAAAGAGAAAAATCGAAAAAAATCGAAAAAAAAGAAAATCGAAAAAAGAAAAGAAAAAAAAGGAAGAAAATCATCAAAGTTTGTGTTGCAATTTCTAGAGAAGTGGAGTCCATGGTTGCTACTTTCCTAATTGCAATGAAATAAAGACAACACCTTTCCTATTGCTTGAACTTGAATTGCAAGCGCATTCCTATCTTGTATTGCTTGGTATTTGCTCACTTTCCTATTTGCTTAGCTTTCTTATTTCAATTACTTTCTTATTTCATTACTTGCCTCATTCGTCTTTCTTTAGCTTCAAGTTTGACTTTCCTTGAGATAATCACTTCCTTAATTCATTCCTTATACTATTTTTTCACACTTTGTTTTCCCTTTTGGATTCTTTGAGAATTTTTATCTTGGGATTCTAGTCTTGGTTGTCACTTGGTTTGATTGCTTCTATTTGATTGTGTCTTGTTTCGAATAAGGATACTATAGAAAGCAAGTTGTAACATCCTATCACCTATGGGAAGGTTAAATTGGTAAATTGAGATAGGCTAGTAGGTCACATTGCATATTATGATTTGTTCATACAGTTGGCCTCTAATTATAGAGGAATGAGTCATTTTGCACATGCATTTATAGGTACATGCATTTCTGACATTCCCGGCATTTAATTGTGAAAATGATATAATTTATGATTTATTAAGAATTATGGAATAATTGGGTTTGAATGATTGAATTGGGACTGTATTAGAGTGATCGTCAGAGAGGGCCCTAATTGGTAACTGTTGTATTTGTAATGTGATTATTGAAAGTGTTCAGGATTAGCATTGGGCCCAATTTGGCAATGGATTTTTATGCATGAGTTGATTTAAATACTGCTGAGTGCCTTTTTAATGATTGAAATTGTGTTGTGGTCGAATCTATTTTCGAATTAAAGCGGGCCCAAATTGTTCGCTGATTTCCGCACACTCGATTGTTTTCAAAAAGAAAAATGTCTTACTGAGTTTTTGAACTGTTTGACTGCTCTAGCATACCACCCTCGTGAGGCACGAGCTCGGATATTACCATCGATATCGAGTTCGGGTCTTACGGGAGCGGGATGCTACACAAGTTGAGTAGTAAAAGGCAAGAGTGTTTGCATTATAGAAAAAGCCAATTTTTGTGTGAAACATGAGTTGTTTGACATCTGTTGAGTGTATACACGTGAGGTTGAGTGGTGAGGTCCATATTGTTTTTGTTGATTAACATTTTGTAGTTCATAAGCATGTCTCAAGAAGACGAATCACATGAGCAAGATCTTAAGTCTTTATGAAGGCTGTGCAAGATCAATTCCGGAGGATGAATGCTAGGTTGGATGACATCCAATCCACGTCAAATTCCAATGGTCCTAGAAGAGTGTTCTATGGGGAAGATGAAGATGTGCAATCCGAGGATGAGGACCCCAACACTAGGAGAGGCAGACAAGCTTCTTCTCGTAATGAACTTGATAACATAAAATTGGAAATCCCTTCCTTTCAAGGGAAAAATGATCCTGAATTGTATTTAGAGTGGGAGAGGAAAATAGAACATGTATTTGAGTGTCATACATATAGTGAAGAGAAAAAGATAAAACTTGCTGCTGTTGAATTGTGTGACTATGCTAGTATTTGGTGGGATCAATTGCAAATAAATAGAAGGCGGAATCTTGAAAGACCAATCCGCACATGGCAAGAAATGAAAGCCATCATGAGAAAGCGCTTTGTTCCAAGTCATTATTATCGAGACTTGTTCAAGCGGCTGCAAAGATTGAGGCAAGGATCTATGAGTGTTGAAGAGTACCACCAAAAGATGGAGATCATCATGATTAGGGCCAATGTTGAGGAAGACATGGAAGCTACCATGAGAAGATTTCTTGATAGTTTGCACCCTAAAATTGCTTCCATTGTAAAGCTGCAAAATTTCCTTGACGTGGATAAGTTGTTGCATAAGGCCATCATGGTAGAAAAGCAATTAAAGATCCAAAATGGTGTTGGATCGAGTTCATGGAAGAAAAGCTTGAAGGAGTCCAAAAATTTCTTCAAATCCAAGGGAGACATCAAGCCAAAAGAGGAAAGTAAGCCTAAATTCTCTACTCCAAATCCTAAGGGTGACTCTAAACCCTCTTCTTCTTCTTCTAATCCTTCTTATAAAGTTAAGTGCTTTAAATGTCAATGTTTTGGTCATATTGCTTCTCAATGCCCTAACAAAAGAACTATGATTTTACTTGAGAATGGTGATGTTGTTAGTGAAAGTAGTGACAGTGATGATTATGATGATGTGCCTCCATTGACGGATGTTTCCGATGTTGATTGTGATGCTGAGGTTGGTGAAGCCCTTGTGGCTAGGCGTGCTCTTAATATCCAACCAAAAGAAGATCTTGAAGAAGAGCAATGTGAGCACATCTTTCATACAAGGTGTCTCATTAATGGTAAAGTTTGTAGCATGATCGTAGATGGTGGGAGTTGTACCAATGTTGCTAGCACTTTACTTGTTGACAAGCTTAATTTGCCTATTTTGAAACATCCTAGACCATATAAATTGCAATAGGTAAATGATTGCGGTGAGGTGAAAGTCACCAAACAAGTGATGGTTGCATTTTCAGTTGGAAAGTATCATGATGAGATTTTATGTGATGTTGCACCTATGTATGCTGGACATGTTTTGCTTGGTAGGCCATGACAATTTGATAGAAAAGTTAGGCACGATGGATACAAAAATTGTTATTCTTTTCCTTTCCATGGTAAAAATATTGTGCTGAAACCCCTTATGTAACATCCCATCACCGATAGGAAGGTTATATTGGTTAATTGGGACGGGTTAGTAGGTTAAATTGCATATTCTGATATGTTCATTTATTTGGCCTCTAATTTTAGAGAGGAATGAGACATTTTGCACATGCATTTATATGTGCATGCATTCATGACATTTTCCAGTATTTAATTGTGAATATATTGTGATTTGTGAATTTGTGAATAATTATGTCTGAAAATCTGAATTGAGATGTCTTAGGAGTGATTTTTAGTTGTTAGTGACCCTTAGAGATTTTTCTGGAAATTTGGGAGAAAAAGTCCGGACCGGAGAATTTTCTAGGTGACGGACTGATTGATTGTATAGTACTGAAATAACTGTCCAATGGTCATGGGAAAATTAGACACTTGATTTTTGGAATAAAAATGTGAAACCATTGGAATTCGGGGACAATTAGACTAGAAGTGAAATTGAAAAGAAAAAGAGCTTTAATATGTTTTGGAATTGACAATTGACAAGTACCTAAGTTTGATAGTTGTGGATCAACCCTTTAAATGCCTTAGGTTTTAAACTTGACAGAAAAGCTTTTCCTTCACCTAGGGCATGATTTCTTCTCCTTCGACCGATTCTCCTTTCTTCCTCCTTGTGTGATCTCTTATTGCTCTCTTGCTTACTTCTTCCTTGTTGCTTGAGCCAACCCTAAACTTTGAGAAGATGAAAATTGTTAAGGTTTAGAGAGAGAGTCGTGAGTGTTGAAGAATTGTAGAAGATTTCGGAAGTTTTATGAGTGAGAGCTTGTTTTGGTAAGTAAATTACTTTAATGATGTTATTTGTTAGTTGAAAATGCATTTATGGTATTAATTGTGAAAGATTGGGATAGCTGAGTTGGAGTAATGGCTGATTTTAGAGAGAAAAGTGTGAAAAGAGAGTCGGAGAAGACGACCAGCGACTCGAACGTTGCGACGCACCTGCGCCACGACGCGGTGAGAAGGCGCATCACGACGCGGCGAATTTATATTAATTCGCCGCGGAGAGAGTGCAGGAGGTCACCGCGGCGAGCTTCGAAAATTCCACGCTGCGGCGAGCAACTCCAGGGCGCCACGGCTAGAGTTCTTTGGCCGCGGCGAGCCTCAATTTTCTGAACTGATATAGTTTAGTTTTTGAGTCATAACCAATGATGTAGACCTCCAATTGAAGTGATTTTTGATTCGTTATAAACTAGAGAAAGAGGTCTACAATTGAGGTTAAGAAAGAAAGTTTGAATTCAATTTAGTAAGATCTCAAATATTAAATGAAAGTTGAGGATAGGTTGTATTTCAACCTAAGTGTTGTTGTTTGATAATTGGAGTTTAATTTGGAGACTTCTGAAAATAAATGAAATGCTTTTGGGGTTTTAGAAACTTAGCATAATGGGTGATTTTGAGCAAGTGAATAGTAATTTTGGCTTTGAGGTCTTTCTTGAAAATTTAAGGGTATTGTCTAAATGGGATAGTGTATATAATATGAAAAGTTGGTTTTGAGGCTAAAGATAGTGAAATTGGGATTTAGCACCGGGAATGTCACGAACATGCATCATACATCTTTTAATTGCGACATGTGCATCATTGAATTATTCTGATTGTGTATTTAGTAATGGGAAATTATTTGACTGTTATAGAGGCACCGTTGGAACGACATTCCACGGGCATTGCTGGGACTTCCAGGCAGTAGCTCGAAAGTTACAGGTGAGTAACCTAGTTGGTTCCTCAATCTTTGATTTGTTAACTGTTCTGTACTTAGAATTTTGTGGAAAATAAATGAAGGGTATATGTGAATTATTTGATTGTAACTTCGGATCGAAGGTCCGAGGGTTTAGGGATATTGATATTGAAGTATAAACAGTTTGTGAATGTGATAAATTGACTGTATGATAATATGTATGATTGAGAACGTCATGTATGATTTTGATAAATGGGTTTGAAGGCAATGTGGTTTTGTAATATCGTGATAAATGAATTCTGTGTATAATGATTAATAACGGTTGTGACTGGAGCTGCCACCGAGAGCTATAAGCTCGATTACTGGAAAATAGTCTGTGTTTGAAAAGAGAATAGTGTATACCCAGAGGGCTCTCCTATTCCTAAGACGCGTGAGAAGTAGTGCATACCTAGAGGGCTCTCTTACCCCTAAAACGCGTTTACTGCTTAATGAGCCCGAAAAGGGACAGTACAAAGCTTTAAGCTCAACGTTTAATGCACCCGAAAAGGGACAGTACAGAGCTATAAGCTCAATGTTAATGCGCCCATTTTGGGACAGTTTAGAGCCTCAGGCTCACCGTGCAATGCGCCCAAATTGGGACAGTACAGGCGCTCAGTCATCACACAGAATAAAAAGGGAAAATAATGGGAAAATGCCATTTGTTTAATTATTATGTTTATTGATTGAATTGTGAAATGGGGAAAAGGGGTAATGCTTATAATTGTTTGATAACTGCGTTATGAAATTTCTGATTTCTGCTATTGTATGAGAATCTGTGATTTGTCTGTGAAATGCATGAATTGAGTGAACCATCGATGATGGATTCTCATTGAGTTCGCAAACTCACCCAAAATTGCAACTATTTTTCAGGATCGATAGAGTAGACTCCTAGCTCCAGTGAGAGAGACTTTTCTTGCCGTGTGATCAAGCTGGCAAGAGAAGTCATGACACACAGGTCGGTCAGCTGGGATTGTTTTTCTTTTGGGGATGACCTAGTTAGATTTTTGTATCAGTTTCCTTTTGGAGTATGTATATAGACAGTGGAAAACTGATAGATTTGTATATTTCGATTTTAATGATATGAAATGAGAAAGCTTTTGGATTTTGAAATATAGTGATTTTTATATTACAGTTTTAAGAATTTGATGCCATGAGAGTACTGTAGTGACTGACTGCACGTAGCCCTCCCTTATTGTAGGATATGTATCAGGACGACCCACGGGCGTTCCGGTGTATACCCTGCGGTAAGGGGGCGCTACACCTTAGGCCCATTAAAGCTTATGAGGATCAAGTGGGGATTGAGAAAGAATGCAAATTAAGGGCAAAAGAAAAGAAAGAGAGAGAGGTCGGAAAGAAAGAAAAAGAGAGAGAAAATACAACGAGTGGAAAGAATGAAGAAAAGAGAGCGTCTTTATTTGCTAGAAAAAGTGAGATCATGAGGGCTTTAAAATGTGAAGAATCTTATATGCTTTTATATAAAGATGTTTTCTTAACCATTAATGAGCTTAATCCATCTTTGCCGTCTAGCATTTTGTCTTTGTTGTAGGACTTCAGCGACTTATTTCCAGAGGACATTCCTGATGGATTGCCCCCTTTGAGAGGCATTAAGCACCATATAGGCTTCCTTCTTGGAGCTTCAATTTTGAATAGGCTTGCATATAGAGCCAAGGGGTGGATCAGATTAATCCTTGTTCGTGCCTTATAGGATCTCAAGGGGTGGCTCAGTATTACCAGCAAATATTTAATACTGCTGTTTTCATAAGCGAGGTTTGAATCTCTAACCTTAGTAAAGCAAAGATCAGCCCCTTATAGTTGAGCCTCAGTGCTCGGTGGTATAGTTAAGCTTTTATTGCAAAAAAAGTTAGAGCATAGATATTGATTATGCCCAACTTGTTACAAATATAGCCAACCCAATTCCCCGATAATGCTTTAGTGAACACATCAGCTAATTGGCTCTCTATTTTGACATGTTGAGTTAAGATTGATCTATCTTCTACCTTTTCTTGAGTAAAATGACAGTTGATTTCTATATGCTTGGTTCTCTCATGAAACACAGGATTATTTGCAATATAGATGACTACTTCATTGTCACATCATAAGTTCATTGGTTTAGACTAAACAAACCCAATCTCACTAATTAAATGATAGTAGTCTATGCCATGGCCTTATATTCAAATTCTGCACTTGATCGAGATACAGCACTCGGTTCCTTACTCTTTCAAGAAATAAGATTGCCTTCAACAAAAACTCAGTAACTTGTGATAAAGTGCTTGTCTGAAAGATCTCCTGCGTAGTTAGCATCCAAGAAACCTTCTATAGTGTGGTGACCATAATTTCGATACAAGATGCCATGTCTTGACGTACCTTTTAGATATCTTAAAACATGAATAACAACATCCCAATGTGAGATTTTAGGTGATGACATGAACTAACTTACAACACTTACTAGAAAGGCAATATCAAAACGAGTGATAGTAAGATAGTTCGATTTTCCCACAATCTTCCTATACTTTTTAGGATTGTCAACCAAATCTCATCTTCAACTTTTAACTTCACATTTGGTTTCATGGGGCAATCACATGCCTTTGCCTCAATAAAACCAGCATCATTTAATAAATCTAGGCAATATTTTCTTTGAGATAGATAGGTCCCTTTATGACTGCAAGAAACTTCAATTCCTAAAAAAATTTCAGTGGTCTTAAATCCTCTGTCTAAAAACAAGTCTCAAGGAATGCTTTCAGTCTTGTGATCTCTGCTTCATCACTTCCAGTGATCATTGTATCATCCATATATGCAACTAGCAAAATGTGCCCAGAACTAGATGATGCAAAGCACACTGAGTGATCATATGCACTTCTTCACAAGCTAAACTCAATCACTACAGTACTGAATCTTCCAAACCAGGAAAAAAAAAGATTTCTTCAAGCCATACAAAGACTTTCTTACTTTGCACACTTTCCCTGACTCTCCTTGAGAAACAAATCTAGGTGGTTGCTCCATGTAAACCTCTTCAGATAAATCCCCATATAAGAACACATTCTTCACATCAAGTTGGTGAAGTGCCCAATTGTAAGTGGTAGCTAAGGAGATAAGCAGTCAGACAGAAGAAAGTTTTGCAACTAGAGAAAATTCTTAGAATAATCCACCCTATATGTTTGAGCATATCCTTTAATAACCAACCAAGCTTTTAATCAAGCAACAGAACCTTCAGGATTCATTTTAACAATGAACACCCACTTACAGCTAATGGCCTGTTTTTCTGAAGGAAGAGGCACAAGATCCCAAGTATGACTATGCTCTGCCATCATCTCTTCTTTCATTGTAGCTTGCCATCCATCATGAGTCAGTGGTTCAACAAAGGACATTGGGACAACAATAGAGTCTAAGGAAGCTATAAAAGACTTAGAGGAGGGAGATGGAGCATCGTGAGATACAAAAGAAGAAATAGGATAAGTACATGTGTGTTTACCTTTACGAAGAGCAATAGGAAGGTAAAGGCTAGCATCAAGTAGTGGTGAGGAATCTGGAGATGAAGTATAATGGGTCGGGTCCATGTCCCAGCTGATGGGAGGTGCCTCAATAGAATGCTACACACGTCAAGAATAAACCTGACAAATAACAGGTCGAGAGGGAGGAGAAACTACCTATTCATTGACAATATAAATAAGAAAATTGTCCCCTAAATCGCTAAAGTGTGAAGAAGAGGGCATAGGAGAACCAAAGAAGGGGATATTCTCAAAAAAGGTAACATCAAAAGAGACCAAGTAACATCCTAAAGAAGGAGAGTAACAAAAATATCCTTTTTGGGCAAAAGAATATCTCAGAAAAACACACATAAAAGATTTACGATCTAATTTCGAGGCCTGAGGTCGCATGTATTGAACAAAGCAAGTACACCCAAACTTTAAGAGGGAATAATGTATATGAGGGAAAGAGAAGGGAATATGGAATCCGACTGCAAGAACATAAGAAGGCATTCAATTGCGTGGGAAACGAGCAATGGAGACAACATCGGCCCAAAAAACTTTTGGGACCTGCATATGGAACATTAGTGCCCAGGCAACTTTTAATAAGTGATGGTTCTTTTGCTCTATTACAACAGTTTGTTGAGGGGTAACAATACAAGATGACTGATGATTATACCATACTAAGAGAGATAAGATTGAAAAGTATGGGAAACATATTCTTAGCTTTATCACTTCTCAAAATGTAGATGGATTTGTTAAATTGAGTCTTAATTTCAGCATGAAAGGCACAAAATAAAGTAAACAAGTTTGATCGAGCTTTTATACGATAAAGTTAAGTAACCTGAGAATAACCATCAATAAATTTCACAAAATAACGAAAACCAGATTTGGATGGAATAGGACAAGGACTATATACATCAGTATGCACTAAGTAAAAAGAAGACTCAACTCGTTTATTTAGTCTAGGAGAATAAGATACTCAATGATGTTTAGCAAATTGACAAGCTTCACACTCTAAGGTAGATTCCTATTTAAGACTAGGATATAACTTTTGTAAAATTGTGAGAGACGGATGAGCAAAACGACAATGAAGTTACAAAATGGAAGATGAGCTTATGCAAGCAATCGATCGAGGTACAGGTTTAGAAGTCGAATCAAGAGCATATAGGCCATTCACCAGATGCCCTTTACCAATAATCTGCTTCATCCCAAGATCCTAAAAAAGACAATAATCGGGATAGAAAACAACACAACAGTTAAGACTTTGGTGAGTTGGCTGAAAGATAATAAATTAAAAAAGAATTGTGATAAAAATAAAACAAATGATAATGGGAGAGATTTTGTTAAGTTTGTTGTCCCACGCCCAATTATTTAAGCGATAGATCCATTGGCTAAAGTAACACAAGGTAAATTAGTAGTTGACTTGAATGAAGAGAAGAGAGGATACCTGTGTTGTATTTCATATGACCAGTAGCACCTGCATCAATAAACTAACTACGAGATGAGGTGGACAGACAGGCAGTAAGATTTCTTGTATTAGACAAAGCTTATGTCATAGAGGATGGCTATTGCAAAACATAAGTGGTCAAATTTTGTTGATAGGTATTGGTTAAACGAGTATACTCATCCACTAAAATTGTGATAAAAGGCAAGGATGACTGAGGAAAGGGTAGGATGCCATCCTGAGTAGCCATATTTTCAAATATTCTACTATTATTCTGATTGGGAGGCTTGCCATGCAATTTCCAACAATTCTTCTTCATATATCCCTCGAATCCATAGTAATTACAGGTGTGATAGGTGCTATTGTTCCTAGCAATAGAACTACTATTGTTTCTACCTTTGCTACTATGATTAGTATTTGAAATGTTACTCACCAATGCCACTGAGTCATTGGACACCATATCAAAAGTCACATTACTATCTTTACAAACTCGAAGCAAACAGGCATATATTTTGCGTAAAGGAAGGAAGCATCACACTAGTTAACAATTGTGTGCATGCCACGTCAAATTTAGAGCCCAACCCTGCTAAGAAACATTGTACCATAATTTTCTCCTTTTGTTATGCTTGATAAATCTTTAACAATAATTAATGAACACGAGACAGATCTTGTTTGCAAGCATACAGAAATTCCAGATATTCTTATATTTCTTTGACACTATCACAATGATTCACAACATCATCAATAGTTGGATCTAGAGTATTATAGATTTGATTAAACAATTTATAATCTTCCATTAACCATTTCTTTCTAGCAACAAGATCTTGCAAATCTACACTAGTCACAAATCTACAAAGTCCTTTTCCATTGTGCATAAATTTTCCTTCCAATCAATTTTCTATCAGTAATTTTGGATGAACCTAATGTAATTTCAGTAACAGTCTTCTTATCCCCACCCATATCACTGTAGCACCCCCTTATCCTAGGATATGTACCGGGACGCCCGTAGGTCATCCCGACACACACCCTACGATAAGGATGCACTACAAACAATCACTAACACTCCACATGGCATTAAAAATTATAAAGCATTAATATGAAATCTACTAATTTTTTTGAAACCATAAATTTCTCATTTCATAACCTCAAAGCAGTAAATTACACAACTGCTATTTTCTGTACATTAGTCCAAAAGAAAATCAAACACAAAAGCTAGCTAGGTCATCTCTCAAAAAGTGCCAGCTGACCGACCTGTGTGCCATGACTTCTCTTGCCAACTCAATCTACACGACAGGAAAAGTCTCTCTGGAGCTATGAGTCTACTCTCTCGGTCCTGAAAAATAATTTGCAATTTTGGGTGAGTTTGCGAACTCAGTGAGGAACCATCATCGATGGTTCACCCAATTCATGCATATACACAGTATAACACAGATACACACAGTTATTTCACTAAGACACATTCAGAAGTACCACATGATTAATACGATATCAGTCAAAAGAACCAATTTAAATGCACATGAAATGCGTATGTGACGCTTTTCTAATTTATTACGTTGTTGTGACCGAGCGCCTAAAACTGTCCCATTAAGGGCGCATTAAACGGTGAGCCTTAGGCTCTGAATCACTGTGGGCTCAAGGCCCAATCACGTTGAGCTATAAGCTCTCGTTGGCTGCTCTGGTCACAACTGCCAATTACTGATCATGCAATTATGCATGAAATGCATATGTCCAAATAAAACAGAGTCAACATCATAACTGATCCCCATTCAATATATTCACACAAATCACTCACATGAAAATCACATATAGCATTTCTATGTCAGAATCTCCCAATCCATCGGACCTCCGGTCCGCAATCCAGGCACAAACAAACACAATCGTCCCACCATTATTCTCCACATAGTTATAAGTGCAGAATTATAAACACTTACTAACCGAGGAACCATCTAGGTTACTCACCTAATAACTTCCGAGCTAATGCCGGGAAGTCTCTGCAACGTCCGTGGGATGACGTTCCAACTGTGCCTCTATAACAATTAAAATAAAGACACGTTACCAACTGGATAGTCAGAAATATCAACCAATGCACATGAGATAATTAAAACATGTATAATGCATGTTCATGGCATTCCCGGCCCTAATCTAAAATTTTCCCATAATAAAAAATTTCATCTAAAATTAGAAAACTATAGCCACTGACAGCACCCAATTTGGACCTCAGTCGGTCCAAAAATGAATAAAACAGTGATTACAGAACAATTACCCGGAGCCACGTCAATTTCCTGTCTAAAAATTCCCAATTTCTCACAAAGTAAAATTAAATGTTCTACGAATCCGATGCCTCAAGAATCAGGTCAATCGGACGTCAGACGGAAAAGAAGTTGACAAAAGAAACAATTTGGTCACTTAATGCCAAATAATAAAAATAAAATAAAAAATATATATATATATATGCGCCTGCCTCGAGAAGGCGAGGCGTTGCCCTCGCGACCGGGCCATTCTACCTCGCCTCACGAGGGCGAGGCATCGTCCTTGCGATCCGGCGAGGTTCTACTCACTTCCTTCCTTTCTTTTTGCTATTTCCAATCCGAATTTCCAACAACAATAATTCTTAACACACAAATCGGAAAAATACAAACCATAGCTTGTTGGAAAGATCATGAAAAGCTTTACCATTCTCATGAAGACCATAAAAATCAATTTCACCCATAAGGGTGTCAAAAATCCCATCAAAGCTATTGTCTACTCAAAACCTCTCAAACAGTGCAATACTTTGCAAATTCAGTAACTACTCATTTCCTCAGTCAAAAATAACACAATAAATATTCTCAGTAATTTCACAATGTTATCTACAACTTTCATGAACAACCCAAAATCAAATTCACTTACTAACAAGGTCAAAAAATTCCACAAAGAATCTGCCTACTGAAATCAACCAATCTGGACAGTAATTTTCCAAACAGTAATTCTCTTAGCACAAAAGTCAAAAAATTCACTACCTTATATCCCTGAAAAGATAAAATCTCAAATTTCAATTTTCATGAAGAACTCAAACTCCAATTCGATTTCTAACAATTTCAAAACTGTTATGGAATCTACTGTCATGATCCGCCATTCACAACCTAGTTTAGGTTCAGTTTTTGCAAAATCATAACTCCCAAATCTGACCTTCAAAAATTACATGCAATATATCATTTTCAAGATAATTTCTTCCTATACAACTTTTCAGAAGATCGCTCACACCAATTCAGTCAACATAAATTGCTAAAATTGTTCCCAAACAGAAAGCTCACAAAATCAACACTTTGACTAGGTTTCTCCAAAAAGCATAAAACCAATAAATAGAAATCAGTTCATATCTCCCAATATACAACTCGAAAATTAGCAAGATCAGTGGCAATGGAAAACTAACTTAATATTCTACAACTTTCATGAAGACTATTTTCCCAAATTCCATCTCAATTATTTTAGAAGAATCAACAAAGTAATCAGGTCATAATTGCAGGTACTGTTCACAAACACTGAAACAAAAACTTTCCATGCAAAAATTCAACCTTCTAACATTACAATTTAACAACACCTATTTCACACAAAGTTGTAGCCAACATCTCAAAGTTTAATTGGGCACAAACCTCAACTCATTTGCTCACCTACACAATTAGTTATGATCAAAACATTACAATAGGTCAAAGATTCATTTTCCAGCTTTTAACATTAACCTAACTCCTATCACTTCTAATATCAATAATACATCCCTAAGCATCCAATTATACCTCTAATTCAACCACAAATTCATCACAACATATACTTATATAATTATTCAAAAGTTGGCAGCCCCCACATAACCAACTTCCATCTTGTATTTCCATTCATTAAGCACCACAAACATCATTAATAACATCACTTTCCCATTCTTTAACTACCATAACCAATTCCTTCACACAAGCATGCATTAAACCCATTCAAACCTACTACTATGATAATCAACTACATGTATAATTGCTCTCCATGAATGCCTCTAACTACCAAAAGCATAAAAACAAACATCAATACTCACCTTAAACAAGTTCAAGCTATACCTTCCTCAAATCTTCAAGTTCTCACCAACTTCCTTTTTTCAAACCTCACCCACGGTTTTCATAAGCATAACAAAGTTCATCATCAACCCAAGGTGAGAGCTAGCTTTACATGAGAAGGAAGAGGGAGCAAGCAAAAGAACAAGTGGAACTTATATGGGAGAAAAAGGAAAGAGTCAAAGAAGGAAAACACAATTGAAGGAGATGGCAAGTTTCGGATGAGAAGGAAGGAAAGCTTTCCAAAATGTATTTTTAAGTATAACAAGGAGGAAAAATCGTGGATGATGATGAAAGAAGACAAAACCAATTAATTAAAAAGGACACTTGGCATTTTAATGAACAAAAGACAAAATTTAGCTAATCTTAGTTAATTAAGCACCAATCCCAATTAAACTGTAACATCCCGTCACCGATGGGAAGGTTATATTGGTAAATTGAAGCGGGATAGGATATTACCGCATAATATCGACTGAGCATCCTGTTGGGCCCCGATTCGCATTAAGCATATTTAAATTATGTTGAGGTTTTAATTTGATGATTTTTAATCTGATTGGAATAAATTGAGGATTTTATTGCTTAAGTTATGATTATTAAATGAAGAAATTAGTGAAATTAGATTTATTGAGAATTATTATTTTATGATGTATTGTGAGTAATAAAAAGAATTATATGCATTAAGAGTGTTAAGAGTTATTGGAATTTAATGAGAATAAGATGGTATTGGTTTATAAAGATGGGCCTTGTAATTATTTTTTATATTAAGGAATGAAGAAGAATTGGGCTCTTATTTTGAGGTTTAGATTAATGAATTTGGGATTTTAGTGCTTAAGTAAGAATTATTAATTGAAGAAATTGAGTTAAATTAGAATTTGATCTTGGTGCTAGACTTGAAAAAAATTAAATGGTGTTAGGATAAATTTGGATGATGATATATGGTTATATATCTTTTAGCCCTTTTAATGGTCTTTTAAATAAAGATGGAAGAAAGCCTTTGGGCTAGTGCCCAATTAGGAGGATAAGAAAGGGGATGAAATAAACTATGGGCTAGGATCCATTAGGTTGCATTTAAATGAAGAAGGAAGGAATTGGGCTTGAGTATTATTAGGTTAAAGAAATAGTTAGCTAAGTAAAATTAAAAGAAGGAGGCTTGAGAAGATTAAAAGAGGAAGCCCATTAGGAGCCCACAAAATTTCAAATGGGAAAGAGGGAAATGAAAATTTGGTGAAAGTTAGAAGGAGGGAAAAGACTTGGGCTTGAAAAATTGGGCTTAGGTTTAAGTTAAAGGGTTTAAGTTAAAGAGTTAGGGTTAGGATAATGGAAGGAGGCTTAGGAAGTTTCCTAAGACTAAGAAGAGACTAACGAAAATTTTAAGGGAGGGAGGCCAAAGAGGTGTCATTTTGCATGGGAAATAAGTGAGGAAGAGAGCAAAACCTAGGTCATTTTGTGTCTAGCCATCCGAAAATGCAAAGAAGAGAAATGGAAGAGTGAGTTTCGCCATCCAAGAAGAAGAAGAAAGAAGGTAGGTTTTCAAAGCTTTAGGAAGGTGGGTTCTTGTGTTTTATGTAAGAAGAAAGGAAGAGAAAGAGGTTCTCCATCTTTAGAAGCATAAAGGAGATTTCGTGGGTCACTTCAAGGTAAGAGAAAATTCAAAATCTTGGTTTTATGTTTAGAATTTTAGCTTTCTTGATTCATATTGGTGATTAGAAGAGTGATTAGAAGGAGATGTTGTTGGAGGAGAAAGAAAAAAAATCAGATTTGTGTATGGATTAGGGTTTGAAATTTATGAATTTATTTGTTAGGATTTGTGTCTTTAATGATTGTTTTGATGTTAAGGGATAGGTTAAAGAATAGGTAAGGTGATGTTGCATGAATTTCAAGTTTCTCCCATTCTTGGAAAAAATTCCAGCACTTGTGTTTTATTAAATTGTGAATCTAAGATGGGATTTTGCTTAGTTTAGAGAGGGTTATGATGTTAATTGTTTAAATAAGGTATAGGTCAAGTGAGATGGATGTTAAACCTAGATTTTGTATTCTTTAACATTTTCCAGCATATGTACCTTATGTTAATTATGATATTATTGTTAGAATTTTGCTAAAATGATGGTGTGAGGAGTAAATATGAAGGAAAGGATAGGTTAGGTTAGTTTAAATGGAAGTTAGTACATCCTTTTAAAATTCCATCATAGTTGGTTTTGTTAATGATAATTTTATTGTTAGAGGTTTGCTTAAAGATGGGACTTGCTTTGCTTGGTTCAAAAGTGTGATTGGAGAATGATGTATGATGGAAGAAGGAAAGAATAAGAAAAGAAAGATTAAGGGAAAAAATTTCAGATTGTGATAGGTGACTTTTAGGCATGAGTTTTGAGAAAGTTGTTGGTTATTGAGATAGGTTTGATGACAATGACTTAAATAAAGTATAGCTAAGATGATAGCAAAGAAATTTTATGTTTCCTTGATGGCTTAAAATTCCAGCATTGGTTACTTGTTTTAATTCATGGTTTTGTTATAAGAGTTGTGTTTTCATGTTTTCATATGATGGTTTGAGGAGTATTGGTTAAAGAAAAAGGAAAGAAGAAGAATACATGAAGTTAGAAAATTTCAGCATAAAGAATATATGAGAGTTTGCATTTTTGTTCAAACATGGTGGTTAGTAGTGTGAATATGAAGATATAGGAAGATTAGAATAGGTTAAATGCAAGTTTTCCCAAACCTTAGAATTTTCCAGCATGTGTATCTTATAGTAATTAGGATTCTTATGCCTTAGTTTGAAGAGTTTTTCAAGAAAGAATAAGAGAGAAAGAAAAGAAAGGAAAAAGGGAAAGAGGAAGGATTATTAAAAAAATCAGATTTGGTGTGGTGTCTTTAAGGCATGAGATTCTTGGAAATAATTGATACAATTGAGATAGGCTTTGATGGTTATGGTTTAGGAATGGCATAGGCAAAGTGAGATAGGGTTTTAGTCATGTTTTTCATTCTTTAGAAATTTCCAGCTTTGATATTTAGTGTTAATTAATGTTTTGTATGCTTTGATTAAGGGCAATTAAGGCGTTTGGGGATTGAGGAAGGACATGTGAACCTATTGCAAAGCTTAAGGATTCAAGGTGGGTGATTTCTTAATACTTGAGATAATATGCATTAAAGTTTTTCTAATAAATGCAAACTAATGTTTTCCACCAATGACTTAGCATGTTTGTATGAATTACTTTATGTGATGTCTTTCACTTATATGTGATATTCTTGAGTATGAATTTATGTTAGAATGGATTGTTAAATGGTTTGTAACATGAATTCCGATGCTTTGTAATATTTGAATTAGTTTTGATAATGATTTGATTTGAAAACAATTTGAAAGTCAAATTTGAAAAGTGCCTTCAGCAACTGTTTGTTTTAAGCATGAATATGTGAATTGTATGGGTTTGGTTAGGTCCCCTCCGTAGAGTCAGATTACTTTGTCTCCTCTCGATAGCCTTCTCCGGCCGCCATGAAGTGGCTTAGGAGTTCCGATTTCGGACTCCCCTCTGTTCACGGCTGCACATGACCGCTATGCGGGAATGTGCAGTACGTCCTGTTAGGACCGAAACCAAACCATTCTGAAATGTTATGTGCTGTTTGATATTTGTTGAATTTGTAATTGTTTGAAGTGTAGTATTCCGTGAAGAGTTTTGACAAATTAAAAATGCTTTTCTCAATGTGACTTGTATGAAAAGATTGAATGAATGAATAACGGTTTTCACAGTATTTCTCATTTATTAAGTTATTACCCACGGAGCCGTCGAGCTTACCCCGCATTTTCCCCTCCTCAGGTAGCAAGCAAGAATCCGGGTCGTCGCATCGGGATTGAGGAAAATCCGATGCATTTTGTTGGTTTAGAAGTCTCAAAGATTTAGTTTGTTCTTTGTGAATGCAGTTTTATCTTTTTGGTTGTATTTAGGCTAGAATGACCTTCAAGCATTGTATTTGTTTAGTTTCATGTAATTATTATGGTTTTGAAGTTTGCAATTGTAAAAGTTTCGAAGTTAAAATGTATTGTTATGATTGTAGGATTGGAAATGAGAAAAACAAATGATAGATGACTAAGTGTGTGACATTGCCAATTGAGTTGAGTTGAGTTTGAAGTTGGATGAATGAATGTAAGGAAGATTGAAGTGGTTTTATGCAGGTTTGTAGTTTGGGTGAAGTTAAAATGAAGTTTTGGCTAGAGCAATTTTAGGGAGGTGCTGTCCAAATTTTCTTAAATTTGGCGAAGATTGCTTAGATTTTAGACCTCAAACGATTGAATTGGAATAAGAGGTCTTCTGAAAGTTGTAGAGCAAGTTAAGAACTTTAAAATGGTATAAAATGGGTTAGTTTTCGAATTGGGATGAAAAAGTTATGGATGTTTGAAATTTACTGCCATTATGCAATTAGGGTTTCTCGGATTACTATTCATAGGCAATTTTGGGCTGAACCTTCGGATGGGTTTTTCGCCCCTTTAGAGTGAGAATTGGAATTTCTGTCCTTCATGAAAATTGTAGAGGTATTGATATCTTTAAAATGAGATATGGTGCATCCTAATCGAATTCGGAGTAAAAAGATATAAGGGTCGAAATTGGCGGTTACTATTCATATGGTCAAATACTATTCCTTTGGTCATTTTACATTTTCTCTTATAACTCTCTCGTTTGGCCTCCGATTCACCGAAATTGAACCAGTGATTTCTCATCAACTTTCCTACCTTTCCTTGCAAAATGTCCAATTGTTAGCTTAATTGAATTTTGTCGAATTAGCCCTCACGCTTGTCTTGTTGATTTGCCCTATTTGAATTATACTTGAGTTGTTCGCTTTGCTTCCGCCTTTATGCCTTTCGAACCGATGTGCTTTGTTTCCGCTTTTGTTTTGTTTCCTTTCGCCTTATACCTTTCGGTTCGAGTTGCTTTGGCTTCCGTTTTCGTTTGTTTCCATACTTTGTTATCCGATTCGATTCGTTTCAATCTGTTTTGCTTTCGATTTCGAGCCTTCGATTTGCTTTGTAATTTGCTTCGGATTCAATTCTTTAGTCTTTGATTTTCATGTGCTTCATAATTTGTTTTCAGTATGTTTCTTCGTTTTAGTATGCTTTTCTTCCGTTCCGTTCGATTGACTTTTGTTTTGTTCTTCGTTTCGTTCTCCTAAGACCGAATCAGAAAATGGAGTTAAGATGAATAAAAAAAAATTATATCAGGATTTTTGGATTAGAAATTGGATATCCGGTAACGGGTGATAAGAGTTCATAAGGAATCATGTGTACGTATTGAAGGAATATGTATAAGCAGTTGGGTTCCGATAACGGGATCTAACACATCCTGTTGACCTCTAATTTTGGAGGCCATGAGTCTTTTGCACACGCACATATAGGTACATGCATTCATGATATTTTCCGTCTTTTGATTGTGAATACGTGAATATGATATGAAGTGTGAAATTATGAGATATTAGATTTGATTGTGATTTATTGAGAAATTTGGACTAATTGAGTTTGCATATTGAGTGGGAACTGTATTAGAGTGATCGCCAGTTGGCAGTGAACTTTAGGAAATTTTTCTGAAAATTTGGGAGGAAATGTCCGGAACGGAAATCTTCCAAGTGGCTGACTGATTGAATAAATTGGACCGAAATAATTGTCCATTGGCAATGGAAATCTAGAATTATGATTTTTGAAATTATTATATGGAGTCATTGAGATTTGGAGATGAATTGGACTGAAAATAAAACTGATTAGAGATAGAGATTTAAATGTTTTGGGAGAAAAAAATGAAAAGAGGTTTCTTTGTTCTATATATATATATATGTTCTACATTTGAAAAGGAAAGAAATCCTTTTCTTCTCCTAGGGCACGATTCTCCTCCATCGATTGATCCCCCGTTCTTCCTCCTTGCGCGAGTGATCGTTGGCTTGTTGTTTGTTTCTTCTTCCTTGTGCGAATCCCAGCCTAAACCCTAAGGAAGATGATGTTTGGTATGGCTTTGGTAGCTAAACCGTTGGTGTTAAAGGTTTAGGGATTTTCTGAGATTCGAAGGTTTTGAGTTTGATTTGGTAAGTATATGATTTAATGTTGTTATTTATTGTGTTAGATGCATTCATGGGGTTAAATATGAAAGATTGTGTAATTTAGAGTAATTAATACTGGTTTTTAGAGAGAGAAAGCTCGAAAAATCGATCGGAGAAGACGATGTGGGCTGCACGTCGCGACGTCTGGAAAAGGCCTCACCGTGGCGAGAAAATGCGTGCTCGCCGCGGCGAGCAAGGTGGGACGCCGCGGAGAGCGAATGAATTCACGCCACGGCGAACCTTTTTCCTTTACATCGCGGCGAGTCCAATGAAGGTGTTCGCCGCAGCGAACGGTTCCCACGCCGCGGCGAACGTCCCTTTGTGCGCCGCGACGAGGGGCTGTAGGTCGCGGCGAGGGACAGATTTTTGAGATAGGTTGATTTGGACTTTTAGGGCATAACTTTTGGTGTAGATCTCCAATTGAGGTAATTCTGGATTCGTTATGAACTAGAGAAAGAGGTCTACAATTGTGGTAGAGATTGAGAGCTTGAATTTTAATTAGAGAGAGATCGTAATTATCAAAAGAGAGTCCATTATAGTTTCAAATGCAACCTAAGAGTTATGTTTGGACTAATGGGAGTATAATTAGAGTTTTAAATGAGAGATTTGAGAAATCGATGGATGCTATTGACTTAGTGAATAGTGAATTTCGGTTATGAAGCGAGAGATAGCGGATTTGGATAGAGCGCTGGAAAATCATGATCATGCATTATATAATTTCAAATTAAGACATGTGCATTATCAAATTATTTCTGATTGTGCATTTTTGTAATTGGGTAATTATTTGATTATTATAGAGGCACCGTTGGATCGTTATTCCACGGACGGTCTTTGGAGCTTCGAGCAACGACTAGGAAGTTCAGGTGAGTAACCTAGTTGGTTTCTCAGCCTTTATGTGTTTAATATTACATGCATAAATGCCATGCGGAGATAATGGATGGATATATGTGTGTCTGAATTGATGGATTTCGGACCATGGGTGTCTGAAATATTGAATATGTGGTATTGAAGTGCTATTGTGTGTAAATGACCTTGAATGCATCAATGTGATTAATCGTAAATGTACATGACTGAAATACCGGACCGAAAGTCCGAAGGAATGGGAAGTTGCATTGAAATGTAAATGACTGTAAATGAAAATTTAAAACATGTGCATTCATGCATCAAGGTATGATCAGATAAAGACAGTTGTGACCAGAGCAGCTAACGTAATGTCGTGGTATCGCTTGCCCCCTGAGGTGGTGCATACCCTGAGGGCTCTCCCACGCAGTGCTCGGATACCACAGGCTCACTGTATCAGGGCATTCAGGCCCAACGCATTGTGCCCGTCACTGGGATTATCAGGGCATATCACGCCCAAAGTATATGAGAGCTTTAAGCTCAACGCACAGGACCTCTGGTCTAACAAAATTTCAGATCCACTGACTCAACGTTAATGAGCTCAGGCGCATGGTCACAACAACGTAATAAAATGAAAAGAGTCACATGTGCATTCTATATCTGTATATGAATAATTGGATATGATTTGTGAAATGATAGCGCATGTGAGTTGTATGATCTTGTGATTTGTAATATTTGGTAATGTATATGTATATGCATGAGTTGGATGAACCATCGATGATGGTTTCTCACTGAGTTCGCAAACTCACCCAACATTGCAACTATTTTTTCAGGAATTGGAGAGTACCCCGTTAGTGAAACGGGAGTATGGTTACCGCAAGCAAGTCAGATTTCAGGTTGGGATCAGTCTCATGTCTGCATTTGAGTCATTCTGATTTATGTGTAAATTTGTATTTTCGCAGAATTGTACTGTTATTATAGAGGGCCCCAACTGATTAATATTGTATTGTGAATTGATTACTGAAATTGGATTTTGACTGAAAATGTTTTTGTATCGCGGGCCCAAATTGTTTAATGATATATGCGCACTCTATTGTTTTCAAAATGGAACTAACTGGTTTTCTGAGTTTTAAATTGATGTGACCGTTCTAGCATACTACCCTCGTGAGACACGGGCTCGGATATCACCATCGATATCGGGTTCGGGTCTTGCGGGAGTGGGATGCTACATTTGTGGTATCAGAGCCCAGAAGTACAATCTTACATGGGCATTCTGAAAAAAATGTGTCAAGTACATGCATTTAGGTCATGTCACGGCAGACAGTGACAACTGATCCCCAGTTTAGCATATGAGTCATGTGCATGAATATGTCTCAGTCGTTTAAGCGGTTACAAATAGTGAGGAAAAGGATAACGTGTTAGAATGTGATAAAGGGAAATTGTGGATATCGAGAAATCGGAAGAAGTGTATGATTCGATTTGACTGATGAAGATTTAGTGTACTGGTATTGGTGGTTATATTATGAAATACAATATTAGAATTATATTGGGTGTATCCTTGAATGTGAGATATAAATAAGGTTATAGTTGCGGATTGATAGAGGAAAATCAAGTGTATAAAGTGGATGAAAAAAAAGGGTCCTATGATCTTGAGGAGTTACAATTTGGGTCTGATTACCGTGATAAGAGTTATGAGTAATGATATATGCCTTGGAGTCAAAATATGTTAAGTGGAAAATTTAGAATGATTACATAGTTATGATATTGATTGGAGTGTGAGAGTACATGGGTATGAAAAGATTGAAATGTAAGACAATGAAATTGGTAGATGAAAAAGGTTGTCAAGGTTTAGTTGTTTTGCCTATGTGAATGCACACCTGATTATGAGAACCCCATGGCAAGTGAAAATGTTAAGTCACAATTGATGAGTTAATGGATAACGCTAGCCAGAATTCTTGTAGTTTAAAATCCTATTGAGTTAGAATAAGAAATGAAAGTGCTTATAATGATCAGTTGAGAAAAAGTGAGATTATCAATGACGATAGCATAAGTAATGAGTTTGAGGAAATAAAAGAGAGACATGAGCATAGTAAAGTTTCCATGATCGAGAGCTGGTACCACAAGGATTAAAGTGTTCTTAGTAGCATAAGCTATTAATGGGTAAATCGATGTGAATACATTTTCAGATAAGATGTGATGATTATAGCAATTTATACCAAGATATGAAAGTAAATGCCCTTCAGAGCCTCATTATAAGGGATGTTCTAATTTTGTAAGGCATAGTATGAACTGCTCTTATTGAGATATTATGCGTAGTTGAAATTGATCTTCTCAAGGTATTAAGAGTGACTGATATAAAGTGATGGAAAATAGTTGATTGATAGAGTTTTATGAATAGTTTTAATGATTGACAAGGTTTAGTTGATCTGACGCTTTGATTTGATAGTAACCATCGAAGAGATAAATTTGAAATGGAGCATAAGTAAATTTTGGAGTCCGAATTCTAGCGGAGATTCAAGCGTAAGAGATAGAGTATGCTACTGAAAAAGTGTACATTACGTTAATGAGATGACTCTGATTATGTAAGAGAATTACTGAATATCAAGGAAATATTAATTACAAATATGAGGAGAATATAGGTTCGCGTATATTTTGTGTAATTATGTTTTGAAAATACGAGATTGATATGATGAATGTTTATTTAACCCAGAGAGTGATTTATCGTAAATAAATTGGGTTATGTGGAGAAATTAGGGTAAGGAATATGTGTCAGAATATGATAAGATGAAACTGAGAAAATTATAAGAAAATTGCTCCTCATTAGAGAGGATCGATATTTGACGAGTTATATGAATCAATTATGTGCATGAGGAGTTTAGTGTCTCAATTGTATTTAAATTAGATAGTGATTATGATCAGCGATGATCGATTAAATGAATTTGAAAGGTGAGAAGTGAAGAAGATAAATTGGCACAGTTGAGGAAATTAGTTATCATGCAAATTTTAAAAGAGTGAATCTTAATCTGATTGGATAATTAGTGGATGAATTAATATATTAATGATAATTGAGGTGTCGATAAAATGCGAATTTGAAGGGGGTATGTGTATACGGGATTTGGAGTTAATTAGAACTAGCTGAATGTTGGATGTGCTCAGGAATTATTAAAGATTTTTTGGTTTTAGCAAATTGACAAGAATGTTTGTGGAAAACGTGTGAATGTAATGACTGATGATTGTAAAGGAAACATTTGGAGAAAAAAATACAAATTGAATATTGATTGTATCGCTTTAAATTGGAGAATTTGCAATGTTTACTGAAGTGTCCCAGTAAAGGTTATGATGCAATCTATTAAAATTGTATAAAGTGAATTTATGTACCGAGAGGCAAATAAAGCTTCATGGGCTGTATTATGATGGATGATTTGAAATCTGTTACACTGAGTATTGCTTTAAAAGCTTGGAGACATTAATCGTATAGAAATATTTTGAAGATGTCCATGAATATGCAAATCGATAACGGTTAAGATATTTCGCGAATTTGAATGATTACTGAGTGTTAATAGTTGAGCTAACAAAGGGGCAAAAAGAATGTATTATTAGTTATCGGAATCTCCAAATCAGTTGTGCATATAAGGAATTGGCAAAGAACAAATTAAGGTGTGTGAAATAGAATCGAAAATAACTCCATTTTTTAGGAAAGTGATATGTATAGTCGATTAAGAGATATGTGTGGTATCCACTACAGAAACTGTCAGAGAAAAAAAAATTGAGAACCAATCAAAGTTTTATGTTATAGTAAGAGTACATCGAAAGAGGAATTGATAGTTTAGCAAGTAACATCGAAAGATTATTTGTGTGAATGATTATATGTGTGAATAACCAACAGACTTGACTCTTGAAAAATAAATGTCAAATTGGTATTTTGGGGTACATAGGAATATAAAATTGATGCATAGTTTGGATGGATTGAGAATATAACAATTGTTGTATAGGTGACACTAAATGAGCAGTGTATTATGTTGATGAGTAAAATAAATTTGTAATGTGAATTAAGAAATCCAAGTGACAGGGCAATGATTTGAGTGAATTGAGGTTACTAGAATCTTATGAGATTAGTGTTTTAATTCTAAGGAGACGTGATCTGATAAGTAACAAATGAAATGCTTTGTCATGTATCGCCTCAGTCAAAATACATAGATGGAGACAAAGGTAAATAGAGAAACTAAATTCGTGATTAATTGACCTCTATGTGATTGTGGTGTGATTAGATTGGTAAGACAGATTAAACCCTAAAAGATGATTCGGATCCAAAATGTTACATAGCCAGGATTAGGAAATATTGTCAGGATCTGACATAAGTGTTGTTGATATTGAAAGTGATGAATTGAGAGTAATTATGAGAAATTGGTAAGGTAAAAGTGAGTGGTTCACTGATTGTTATGATCTCAATTTATTGGCAGAAATTATTCGTGTATCGAAATAAGTGAAAATCGGAGAGGCAAGGATCAAAAAGACTCCCCTGCGTTCTTGAGTTAATCGTATATGAAATTTCAAGGGCGAAATTTTTGTTAGGAGGGGAGAAATGTAACATCCCGTCACCGATGGGAAGGTCATATTGGTAAATTGAAGCGGGATGGGATATTACCGCATAATATCGACTGAGCATCCTATTGACCTCTAATTTTGGAGGCCATGAGTCTTTTGCACACGCACATATAGGTACATGCATTCATGATATTTCCCGTCTTTTGATTGTGAATACGTGAATATGATATGAAGTGTGAAATTATGAGATATTAGATTTGATTGTGATTTATTGAGAAATTTGGACTAATTGAGTTTGCATATTGAGTGGGAACTGTATTAGAGTGATCGCCAGTTGGCAGTGAACTTTAGGAAATTTTTCTGAAAATTTGGGAGGAAATGTCCGGAACGGAAATCTTCCGAGTGGCTGACTGATTGAATAAATTGGACCGAAATAATTGTCCATTGGCAATGGAAATCTAGAATTATGATTTTTGAAATTATTATATGGAGTCATTGAGATTTGGAGATGAATTGGACTGGAAATAAAACTGATTAGAGATAGAGATTTAAATGTTTTGGGAGAAAAAAATGAAAAGAGGTTTCTTTGTTCTATATATATATATGTTCTACATTTGAAAAGGAAAGAAATCCTTTTCTTCTCCTAGGGCACGATTCTCCTCCATCGATTGATCCCCCGTTCTTCCTCCTTACGCGAGTGATCGTTGGCTTGTTGTTTGTTTCTTCTTCCTTGTGCAAATCCCAGCCTAAACCCTAAGAAAGATGATGTTTGGTATGGCTTTGGGAGCTAAACCGCTGGTGTTAAAGGTTTAGGGATTTTCTGAGATTCGAAGGTTTTGAGTTTGATTTGGTAAGTATATGATTTAATGTTGTTATTTATTGTGTTAGATGCATTCATGGGGTTAAATATGAAAGATTGTGTAATTTAGAGTAATTAATACTGGTTTTTAGAAAGAGAAAGCTCGAAAAATCGATCGGAGAAGACGATGTGAGCCGCACGTCGCGACGTCTGAAAAAAGCCTCACCGCGGCGAGAATGCGTGCTTTCATGCATGGCGAAAGAAGAAGCGGACGCCAATGAGCGAATGAATTCACGCCACGGCGAACCTTTTTCCTCTACATCGCGGCGAGTCCAATAAAGATGTTCGCCACGGAGAACAGTTCCCACGCCGCAATGAACGTCCTTTGCGCTTGCATGACGAGGGTGGAGTCGCATGAGGACAAATTTTGAGATAGGTTGATTTGGACTTTTAGGGCATAACTTTTGGCGTAGATCTCCAATTGAGGTAATTCTGGATTCGTTATGAACTAGAGAAAGAGGTCTACAATTGTGGTAGAGATTGAGAGCTTGAATTTTAATTAGAGAGAGATCGTAATTATCAAAAGAGAGTCCATTATAGTTTCAAATGCAACCTAAGAGTTATGTTTTGACTAATGGGAGTATAATTAGAGTTTTAAATGAGGGATTTGAGAAATCGATGGATGCTATTGACTTAGTGAATAGTGAATTTCGGTTATGAAGCGAGAGATAGCGGATTTGGATAGAGCGCTGGAAAATCATGATCATGCATTATATAATTTCAAATTAAGACATGTGCATTATCAAATTATTTCTGATTGTGCATTTTTGTAATTGGGTAATTATTTGATTATTATAGAGGCACCGTTGGATCGTTATTCCACGGACAGTGCTGGAGCTTCCAGGAAACAGTTAGGAAGTTCAGGTGAGTAACCTAGTTGGTTTCTCAGCCTTTATGTGTTTAATATTACATGCATAAATGTCATGCGGAGATAATGGATGGATATATGTGTGTCTGAATTGATGGATTTCGGACCATGGGTGTCTGAAATATTGAATATGTGATATTAAAGTGCTATTGTGTGTAAATGACCTTGAATGCATCAATGTGATTAATCGTAAATGTACATGACTAAAATACCGGACCGAAAGTCCGAAGGAATGGGAAGTTGCATTGAAATGTAAATGACTGTAAATGAAAATTTAAAACATGTGCATTCATGCATCAAGGTATGATCAGATAAAGACAGTTGTGACCGAAGCAGCTAACGTAATGCCGTGGTATCGCTTGCCCCCTGAGGTGTTGCATACCCTGAGGGCTCTCCCACGCAGTGCTCGGATACCACAGGCTCACTGTATCAGGGCATTCAGGCCCAACGCATTGTGCCCGTCACTGGGATTATCAGGGCATATCACGCCCAAAGTATATGAGAGCTTTAAGCTCAACGCACAGGACCTCTGGTCCAACGAAATTTCAGAGCCACTGGCTAAACGTTAATGAGCTCAGGCGCATGGTCACAACAACGTAATAAAATGAAAAGAGTCACATGTGCATTGTATATCTGTATATGAATAATTGGATATGATTTGTGAAATGATAGCGCATGTGAGTTGTATGATCTTGTGATTTGTAATATTTGGTAATGTATATGTATATGCATGAGTTGGATGAACCATCGATGATGGTTTCTCACTGAGTTCGCAAACTCACCCAACATTGCAACTATTTTTTCAGGAATTGGAGAGTACCCCGTTAGTGAAACG
Organism: Erythroxylum novogranatense; assembly: GCA_029891385.1. NCBI lineage: Eukaryota > Viridiplantae > Streptophyta > Magnoliopsida > Malpighiales > Erythroxylaceae > Erythroxylum > Erythroxylum novogranatense. The sequence goes on along the minus strand of CM057233.1, from coordinate 26,856,266 downwards.
GGAGTATGGTTACCGCAAGCAAGTCAGAGTTCAGGTTGGGATCAGTCTCATGTCTGCATCTGAGTCATTCTGATTTATGTGTAAATTTGTATTTTCGCAGAATTGTACTATTATTATAAAGGGCCCCAACTGATTAATATTGTATTGTGAATTGATTACTGAAATTGGATTTTGACTGAAAATGTTTTTGTATCGCGGGCCCAAATTGTTTAATGATATATGCGCACTCTATTGTTTTCAAAATGGAACTAACTGGTTTTCTGAGTTTTAAATTGATGTGACCGTTCTAGCATACTACCCTCGTGAGGCACGGGCTCGGATATCACCATCGATATCGGGTTCGGGTCTTGCGGGAGTGGGATGCTACATAAACTCTAATCATGGCACTAAAATAATTCCCTAACACCATTTAGCCAATAATCTAATGCCATTAGGCACCCCTTTTCAGTACAAAAAGGCTCACTCAATCAGTCAGTTGGAATTTTCCGATCCGGGCAAGAACTCCGAAAAATTCCAGAAAAATTTTCATAAATCTCTAAAAATGTAAAACACTCACTGGCGCACTCCAAATAATTTTTCAAATACAATTATCCCATAAATTTCACAAAAGATCTCAATTTGAAACCTAAGCCGGAAAATGTCATGAATGCATGTATACCATGTGCAAGTGCAACTAACCATCAATCATAGAGGCTATATGCTGTATGTGCATGCCGAGATATAATTTAATACTTCTAACCCGTCCCAAATTACCAATAAACCCTTCCTATGGGAGATGGGATGTTACAATTCTCCCCTCCTAATAAAAATTTCGTCCTCGAAATTCTTGCCTGGTTGACCGAATAGACGAGGATACTGTCTCCTCATATGCTCCTCGGTCTCCCAGGTAGCTTCGTCAGTCGAGTGGTTCCTCCAGAGAACCTTCACCAATGGAATACTCTTATTCCTCAATTGTTTCACCTGTGTCCCGACAATATGTATCGGCTCCTCTACATAACTCAGATTACTAGACACCTCAATCTCCTGAGCCGGAATCACATGGGTCGGATCTGACCGATACCGTCGGAGCATACTCACATGAAACACATCGTGCAACTGAGACATCTCACTCGGCAATGCCAACCTATATGCCAATGGTCCTACCCTCTCGACAATCTCATACGGACCAATATACCTAGGGCTTAACTTGCCCTTCCTGTCGAATCTCAGTACACCACGACACGGTGACACCCGTAAGAATACTCTATCGCCCACATTATACTCCATCTCCCTCCTATGCTGATCCACATAACTCTTCTGTCTATCCTGAGCCGCCTTGATGCGACTCCGAATCAATTTCACCTTATCAACAGTGTCCTGAATCAACTCTGGATCCTCAATCATCCTGACACCCTCTTCATCCCAATACAACGGCGATCTACATGGTCGCCCATACAGTGCCGCATATGGTGCCATCCCGATGCTACTGTGATAATGGTTGTTGTAAGCAAACTCAATCAGAGCTAGATACCGATCCCATGCTCCTCTGAACTCCAATACACAAGCCCGAAGCATATCCTCAACAGTCTTAATCGTCCTCTCACTCTGCCCATCTGTCTGAGGATGAAATGTTGTACTGAAGTTCAACCTAGTGTCCATAGCAGACTGCAAACTCTGCCAGAACCTCGAAGTAAATCTGGGATCCCTGTCAGACACTATCGACACTGGGACCCCATGCAGTCTCACTATCTCCGCCACATACTTCTGGGCCAACTTATCCATGGTATTGTTCTCCCTCACTGGCAAGAAATGGGCCGATTTAGTCAACCGGTCCACTATGACCCAGATAGCATCATATTGCCTCGGCGTCCTAGGCAAACCCATAATGAAATCCATGGTAATTCGTTCCCATTTCCACTCCGGAATAGGCAACGAATGAAGCTTCCCTAATGGAGCCTGGTGCTCAGCCTTAACCTGCTGACACGTCAAACATCTAGATACATACTCAGCTACCTGCTTCTTCATGCCAGGCCACCAGAAATGTTGCTTAAAAGTGTTATACATCTTGGTAATACCAGGATGCATAACATATGTGGCCATGTGAGCCTCCTCTAGGATCTCTCGCCTCAAGTCATCTACATCAGGTACACAGAGCCTCTGCCCTATCCATAAAGTCTCATCTCTCAATTCAAACTCAGAACTCGAATCAGCTTTTACCTTCTCAATCAGTCTCACCATAACAGGATCCTTGTCCTGAACTCTCCTGATCCTGTCCAGTAGCATCGGTCTCAGTTTCAAAGTAGCCAATAAGACTCCATCCTGCTCCAGATTCATCTGAACATTCAAAGCCCTCAACTGAATCAAGTTAGGCAACCCCATTGCCTGAATCTGAGCTGTACTAGTATGTGACTTCCTACTCAGAGCATCTGCCACTACATTGGCTTTCCCAGGGTGATAATCGATAGTACATTCATAGTCCTTCAACAACTCAAGCCATCTCCTCTGTCTCAAATTCAACTCTCTCTGGCTCAGTAAATACCTCAGACTCTTATGGTCAGTGAAGATCTGAAAAGTCTCACCATACAGGTAATGCCTCCAAATCTTCAAAGCAAACACTACTGCAGCTAACTTCAAATCATGAACATGATAGTTTACCTCGTGAGACCTCAACTGTCTCGAGGCATAGGCAATGACTCTACCGTGCTGCATCAGAACACACCTCAATCCCTGATGCGATGCATCACTGTATACCACGAATCCTCCAATCCCAGATGGAATAGCCAACACCAGTGCAGTAGTCAATTGATGTTTCAGCTCCTCAAAGCTCCTCTGACACTCCTCACTCCATCTGAATGGTACATTCTTCCTCAGAAGTTTTGTCAGAGGGGCTGAGATCAATGAAAACCTCTCGACAAACCTCCGGTAATAACCAGCCAATCCGAGGAAACTCCGAATCTCCGGCACATTCCTAGGAGTCTCCCACTTCAGCACTGCCTCAACCTTACTCGGATCCACCTGAATACCCTCTCTAGTCACTATATGTCCCAAAAATATCACCTGATCCAGCCAAAATTCACATTTACTGAATTTGGCATACAACTGTCTCTCTCTCATCGTCTGTAACATAATCCTCAAATGCTCACTATGCTCCTGTCTGTTCCTCGAATACACTAAAATGTCATCAATAAACACAATAACAAACTGATCCAGGTAGGGCTGAAATATCTTATTCATCAAGGCCATGAAGGCTGCCGGGGCATTAGTCAACCCAAACGGCATCACTAGAAACTCGAAATGCCCATACCTGCTCCTGAAGGCACTCTTAGGCACATCGGCCTCTGCAATCTTTAACTGATAGAACCCTGACCTCAAATCCAACTTAGTAAACACCTGAGCTCCCTGCAACTGATCAAATAAGTCATCGATCCTAGGCAGTGGATACTTATTCTTCACTATCACCCGATTCAACTGCCTGTAATCGATGCACAGCCTCAAAGTCCCATCCTTTTTCTTCACAAACAAAACTGGAGCTCTCCATGGTGAAACACTAGGTCTGATAAAACCCTTCTCCAACAACTCCTGCAACTGAGCCTTAAGCTCCCTCAGTTCTACAGGTGTCATCCTATATGGAGGTATAGATATAGGAGCGAAGACAGAACGAGGTCAATAGTAAACTTTGTCTCCGATCCGTGGCAAACCCAGAACTCATCAGAAACACATCCGAAATTCCCTAACCACGGAATATCCTGAAGCCTCTGCTCAACTCGTGTCAACCACATGAGCAGATATGCCTCACGACCTCCTGCATCAATCTCGTGGCACTAAGGAAAGAGATCATCCGGCCGGTATTGCTGACTAACTCCTCTCGAACACGGCTCTAGGTGACCGGAGACTCTAAACAACCTCCTTGGTATAGCAGGTCCATAATAGCCCTATGGGCGATGGCGATCTATCCCAGTAATCACATCGATCTCCTCGAGGCAACACTATAAGGTGCGCCTTAACACTGCTGATCAATCTGGATCGAGCATCCCCTGCAGACCTCTCCCAATGCAGTAGTAGTACCTAGAGGTGTACTCACCTCTAGCCCATACCATAACATCTCCCTATCCCCATGCAATCTACATGCCATATGAGGTGCAATAAAAGAATGTGTAGATCCAGGATCCAGCAAACCAAATGCCTCAATATCAGAAATTAGAAGCATACCAGCTACAACAGCAGGGGAATCCTGGGCCTCCCGCCTCGTCATGACATAGACTACGGCACAGGGGCTGTGGTGGTGCCCGACCCTCAGTCCTCACAAAGGATCCCTCAGCCCTACCTCGGCCTCTACCTCGGCCCCTCTGTCCGAATCCACGTCCGGATCCACCCACTCTACTCTTCATCTTTGTAGTCTACTCGGCTCGTCCACTACCAAGCAGATGAGCTCCCAATGTAATGGGCAATCCTCAATCGATGATCCATGAAGCGCATTTAAGGCAAGCTCAGATCAATCGCCAAGACTCTCCATCAGTGCCTCTTCTCATGATGCTCACAGAATGGGAAATCGCCCAAAACCTCGCCATCGCCATCGCCACGCTGTACAAATCTCCCTCTCTGTCCAAAACCCGACTGTCTGGATCCTCCTAAAGATCTGAAGGTCCTGCTCGGCGCCTGCTAAAACTCCTACCAGAGCTGCCCTGACTGTCACTAACTCTCTTTCCTCTAGACCCTTGACCCATCTCTCTGTCTACGCCTCAATCGCTTCCACCACACAAAGCGTGCAGCTCAACTCTATAAAGGAACCCATATCAAATCGGGCCAATCCTACACGGATCTCCAGATTCAACCCCATCTCAAACCTCCGGCACCTATCAGTCTCAGTAGAAACCACAGTAGCAGCATACCCAATCAACTCATTAAACCTCACCTCGTACTCACTCTCTCACATCCTACCTGTCTCGGCTCAAAACTCCTGCATCTTCATTTCCAGATACACCTTGGGCATATAATTGTCTCTAAAAGCCCTCAGAAAGTCCGCTCATGTCAGTAAGCAAGGTGCGTGGTGGTGCTTGCCGGACAGTCTTCCACCATGTATAAGCGGGGCCTGCGGAAGAGATACTGTGAATCGAACCTCTCATCGAGTTCAATCCATCCGATCGAGGACTCTCTCCCTCTCCAACCATCCCTCGGCCTCAGTGAAGTGCATCTTGACATAAAGTTCTGACCGCCACGCACAGATAAATCATATCTCCTCTCCGTCTCACGGAGACTCTAGGAGGTAACTCCTCAGATCGAGGCACCGAGGACTCTCTGTTAGCTCCAACAGATCCACAGTCACCGGTTGATCTATCTGATCACCTAAAACAGATGACCTATAACAAAACAAGAACTCTGATCAGTTTCTGCATTTCTCACAATAATTCAAGCCTAATTATGTACTAGTCCCAACAGATGCCAAACCATGCTCTGATACCACCTACTGTAGCACCCCCTTACCCTAGGATATATACCGGAACGCCCGTAGGTTATTTCGACACACACCCTACGATAAGGGTGCACTACGAACAATCACTAACACTCCACATGGCATCAAAAATCATAAAGCATTAATATGAAATCCACTAATTTTTTTGAAACCATAAATTTCTCATTTCATAACCTCAAAGCAGTAAATTACACAACTGCTATTTTCTGTACATTAGTCCAAAAGAAAATCAAACACAAAAGCTAGCTAGGTCATCTCTCAAAAAGTGCCAGCTGACCGACCTGTGTGCCATGACTTCTCTTGCCAACTCAATCTACACAGCAGGAAAAGTCTCTCTGGAGCTATGAGTCTACTCTCTCGGTCCTGAAAAAATAATTTGCAATTTTGGGTGAGTTTGCGAACTCAGTGAGGAACCATCATCGATGGTTCACCCAATTCATGCATATACACAGTATAACACAGATACACACAGTTATTTCACTAAGACACATTCAGAAATACCACATGATTAATACGATATCAGTCAAAAGAACCAATTCAAATGTACATGAAATGCGTATGTGACGCTTTTTCAATTTATTACGTTGTTGTGACCGAGCGCCTAAAACTGTCCCATTAAGGCGCATTAAGCGGTGAGCCTTAGGCTCAAATCATCAGGGCTCAAGGCCCAATCACGTTGAGCTATAAACTCGCGTTGGTACGTCACAACCTGCCAATTACTGATCATGCAATTATGATTGAAATGCATATGTCCAAATAAAACAGAGTCAACATCATAACTGATCCCCATTCAATATATTCACACAAATCACTCACATGAAAATCACATATAGCACTTCTATGTCGAATCTCCCAATCCATCGGACCTCCGGTCCGCAATCCAAACCAAACAAACACAATCGTCCCACCATTATTCTCCACGAGTTATAAGTGCGTAATTATAAACACTTACTAACCGAGGAACCATCTAGGTTACTCACCTAATAACTTCGAACTAATGCCGGAAGTCTCGCAGCGTCGTGGGATGGCGTTCCAACTGTGCCTCTATAACAATTAAAATAAAGACACGTTACCAACTGGATAGTCAGAAATATCAACCAATGCACATGAGATAATTAAAACATGTATAATGCATGTTCATGACATTCCCGGCCCTAATCCAAAATTTTTCCATAATAAAAAATTCCATCTAAAATTAGAAAACTATAGCCACTGACATCACCCAATTTGGACCTCAGTCGGTCCAAAAATGAATAAAACAGTGATCACAGAACAATTACCCGGGGCCACGTCAATTTCCCGTCTAAAAATTCCCAATTTCTCACAAAGTGAAATTAAATGTTCTACGAATCCGATGCCTCAAGAATCAGGTCAATTGGACGTCGGACGGAAAAGAAATTGACAAAAGAAACAATTTGGTCACTTAATGCCAAATAATAATAAAAATAATATATATATATATGCGCCTGCCTCGCGGGGGCGAGACGTTGCCCTCGCGAGGCCGACTTACCTCGTTTCGTCGCGAGGGTGAGGCGTCGCCCTCGCGATTGGGCCAACCTACCTCGCCTCGCGAGGGTGAGGCGTTGCCCTCGCGACCGGGCCATCCTACCTCGCCTCGCGAGGGCGAGGCGTCGCCCTCGCGATCCGGCGAGGTTCTACTCACTTCCTTCCTTTCTTTTTCCTATTTTCAATCCGAATTTCCAACAACAATAATTCTTAGCACACAAATCGGAAAAATACAAACCATAGCTTGTTGGAAAGATCATGAAAAGCTTTACCATTCTCATGAAGACCATAAAAATCAATTTCACCCCTAAGGGTGTCAAAAATCTCATCAAAGCTACTGTCTACTCAAAACCTCTCAAACAGTGTAATACTTTGCAAATTCAGTAACTACTCATTTCCTCAGTCAAAAATAACACAATAAATATTCTCAGTAAGTTCACAATGTTATCTACAACTTTCATGAACAACCCAAAATCAAATTCACTTACTAACAAGGTCAAACAATTCCACAAAGAATCTGCCTACTGAAATCAACCAATCTGGACAGTAATTTTCCAAATAGTAATTCTCTTAGCACAAAAGTCACAAAATTCACTACCTTATATCCCTGAAAAGATAAAATCTCAAATTTCAATTTTCATGAAGAACTCAAACTCCAATTCGATTTCTAACAATTTCAAAACTGTTATGGAAGCTACTGTCATGATCCGCCATTCACAACCTAGTTCAGGTTCAGTTTTTTCAAAATCATAAATCCCAAATCTGACCTTCAAAAATTACATGCCATATATCATTTTCAAGATAATTTCTTCTTCTACAACGTTTCAGAAGATCGCTCACACCAATTCAGTCCACATAAATTGCTAAAATTTCTCCCAAACAGAAAGCTCACAAAATCAACACTTTGACTAGGTTTCTCCAAAAAGCATAAAACCAATCAATAGAAATCAGTTCATATCTCCCAATATACAACTCAAAAATTAGCAAGATCAGTGGAAATGGAAAACTAACTTAATATGCTACAACTTTCATGAAGACTATTTTCCCAAATTCCATCTCAATTATTTTAGAAGAATCAACAAAGTAATCAGGTCATAATTGCGGGTACTGTTTACAAACACTAAAACAAAAACTTTCCATGCAAAAATTCAACCTTCTAACATTACAATTTAACAACACCTATTTCACACAAAGTTGTAGCCAACATCTCAAAGTTTAATTGGGAACAAACCTCAACTCATTTGCTCACCTACAAAATTAGTTATGATCAAAACATTACAATAGGTCAAAGATTCATTTTCCAGCTTTCAACATTAACCTAACTCCTATCACTTCTAATATCAATAATACATCCCTAAGCATCCAATTATACCTCTAATTCAACCACAAATTCATCACAACATATACTTATATAATTATTCAAAAGTTGGCAGCCCCCACATAACCAACTTCCATCTTGTATTTCCATTCATTAAGCACCACAAACATCATTAATAACATCACTTTCCCATTCTTTAACTACCATAACCAATTCCTTCACACAAGCATGCATTAAACCCATTCAAACTTACTACTATGATAATCAACTACATGTATAATTGCTCTCCATGAATGCCTCTAACTACCAAAAGCATAAAAACAAACATCAATACTCACCTTAAACAAGTTCAAGCTATACCTTCCTCAAATCTTCAAGTTCTCACGAACTTCTTTTTTTCAAACCTCACCCACGGTTTTCATAAGCATAACAAAGTTCATCATCAACCCAAGGTGAGAGCTAGCTTTACATGAGAAGAAAGAGGGAGCAAGCAAAAGAAAAAGTGGAACTTATATGGTAGAAAAAGGAAAGAGTCAAAGAAGGAAAACACAATTGAAGGAGATGGCAAGTTTCGGATGAGAAGGAAGGATAGCTTTCCAAAATGTATTTTTAAGTATAACAAGGAGGAAAAATCGTGGATGAAAGAAGACAAAACCAATTAATTAAAAAGGACACTTGGCATTTTAATGAAGAAAAGACCAAATTTAGCTAATCTTAGTTAATTAAGCACTAATCCCAATTAAACAGTAACATCCCGTCACCGATGGGAAGGTCATATTGGTAAATTGAAGCGGGATAGGATATTATCGCATAATATCGACTGAGCATCCTGTTGACCTCTAATTTTGGAGGCCATGAGTCTTTTGCACACGCACATATAGCTTTCCAAAGCTTTCCAAAATGTATTTTTAAGTATAACAAGGAGGAAAAATCGTGGATGATGATGAAAGAAGACAAAACCAATTAATTAAAAAGGACACTTGGCATTTTAATGAAGAAAAGACAAAATTTAGCTAATCTTAGTTAATTAAGTACTAATCCCAATTAAACTCTAATCATGGCACTAAAATAATTCCCTAACACCATTTAACCAATAATCTAATGCCATTAGGCACCCCTTTTCAGTACAAAAAGGCTCACTCAATCAGTCAGTTGGAATTTTCCGGTCCGGGCAAGAACTCCGAAAAATTCCAGAAAAATTTCCATAAATCTCTAAAAATGTAAAACACTCACTGGCGAACTCCAAATAATTTTTCAAATACAATTATCCCATAAATTTCACAAAAGATCTCAATAAACCTAAGCCGGAAAATGTCATGAATGCATGTATACCATGTGCAAGTGCAACTAACCATCAATCATAGAGGCTATATGCTGTATGTGCATGCCGAGATATAATTTAATACTTCTAACCCGTCCCAAATTACCAATAAACCCTTCCTATGGGAGATGGGATGTTACAATATCACTACTCTCAATCACTTTAAATCAGTCCCAAGTGGCAAAATCAAGCAAATAAAAAAGGAAAGGAATGATAGAAACAAAAACACTCACATTTGGAAGAAACAGAAGGGAGCTAATGACTGTCGACCACACCAAAACAAATTAGCACTACCTAGAAGAAACTAACCAGATATTCAGACAAGGACAGAGGAGGCTGTAACATCCCACCCTCAATTGGAAGGGTAAAATAGTAAATTTGACATAGGATGGAATAGATTTGGAGTGCATAGGATTGTTCATGCATAATAAGATTGGTCCACAGTCACATTTGTGCACATAAAATTACTGTGCATGCATACATGATATTCCTGGTTTGCGTGCCTAAGACAATTTTATTGAGATTAACGTGGTTAATGGGTTTGAAAAATTATTCTAAGTGCGCCATAAATTGTTTTCTATTTTACTGGAATTATAGGAATTTTTTTGGAATTTTTCGGAGAAAATTCCCGGACCGGAAAAAAATCGTCAAGTGACGAACCGGTAGATTTTCGGTAGCAAAAATTGTTACCCAATGGCACTGTCATATTGGGTATATTATTTTGAAATTGAAATTAGGGTAATTAGACTAGAATGGGTCAAATTGTAGTAGGATTTCTAAATCCTATCCCTAATTTGTCTTTTAGCCATTTTTGTCTCTCTCCTCACCAACTTGACACTTGTCCTATTGATTTAATGAGTTTTGTCTTGTTCCTAACAATTAAAGTCGGCAACTTCAAGGAGAAAAGGATGAAAAAGATGAATTTAGTGCTTATGGCTCTCATAATCCGAAAACCTATTTTTTGTTCCTCTTCCCCATCGATTTTTTCTTTTGGTTCTAGCTTCTCTTCTACCTTTTAAACACTTCCTCTCATGCATGCAAGCTCAACCCTCTTCCCTTTTGCAAGTGATGATGTCATGTATGTGTAGGAGAAACTAGGAAGTTGTGAGAGTTGGAGAATTGAGGAGATGGAAGCTTTGACTAGGTAAGGTTTATGTTAAGCTTTCATTATATATTTCATGAATCATGGTTATTAGATGTATTTAAAGGGGGTTATTGTTTACTAATCATGGGTTATGATGGTTAAATGTTATGAAAATGATAGTTTGAATTGTTGGGTTATGTTTGAATATGATTTGAGGAAGTTAGCATGAAAGATGTGTTGTAACTTGGTTTAACTTGCTTTTGGATGATTCTTGATGATTTTTCTTACATGAAAATGATTGTGTATAGTGCTGCCAAGTTGAGGTAGTATTTCCTAGTGAATGTATGCATGACCTAGGGACTGATTTCTTGTTCATTTGGTATGCTTAGTGAAGTAGAATTGGACTTGGCATGATAGGAAGTGAATGGAGAAGTAAAGCTGGAAAATTTGTTTTTGACCTACTGTACTGTTTTGGGCATAACTTATTTTGTGGTTATGCAAATGAGTTGAGGTTTGTGCCCAATGAAACTTTGGTTTGTTGGCTACATTTTTGTGTGAAATAGGTGTTGTCAAATTGTAACTCTAAGAGGTTGAAATTTGGCTTGGAAAGTTACTGTTTTGACTTAGGTGAACAGTATCTGGATTTATAACCTGATTGTTTTGATGATTTTTATAAATTAATTGAGAGGGAATTAGTGAAAATGGTCTTCATGAGAGTTGAAGCCTATATTGTTAGCTTTCCATTTCCACTGATTTTTCAATTTTTCGATCTGTATATTGGGAGATATCCACTGTGGAATATTGACTGATTGTGAGCAATTGGTGAAACCTAGCTATCAGTGTAGGTATTGTGACCATTCTGTTTACATGGATTACTGAAACATATTGGATGGAATTACATGCTTTTACTGTACTGAATGAAACTACTTGCAAAGGTGAATTGTATGGTTACTGAACTGTATAGGAATAAGTTGCATGTTTTTACTGTATTGGATTGGACTCCTGTATGAAACTGGAAACTGCAATACTGGGCTTTTATAACCATATTACTGGATTACTGAGTACTGCAATACTGGGCTTTTATAACCATACTACTGTAAACCACTGAGTACTGCATTACATGCATAAATGCATGAACAGATAATGGACGTTGTGACCCAAGTTGCGATTATTCTCGACCGCCTCGAGTCCGAGGGGATTTATCCACGAATCAGATCGACGCCTCGAGCCCGAGGGGAGAAATCACGACACGCCCCCACCGAATCTTGGAGCACTTGGGCATAACATCAATAATTGGAAAGAGTCACATATGCATTGCATTCACATGAATGACTGTTTTGTGAAAATTATCGATTACTTGATGACATGATTTATCAGAACTGTTACATGTTATCGCAAATTATTATTTAATGTCAGAAATTGTTATGTTATCGCTAATTGAATACTATCAGATTATGTTGTACGCCATGTGCGTAATGCATGATTTGAGTGAACCATCGATGATGGTTTCTCACTGAGTTCGCAAAACTCACCCAAAATTTGCATCTATTTTTCAGGTCCTGAAGAATACCCCGGTTGACAAGGGAGTATGTCTACTGTCGGCAAGTAAAGGATAGAGGTCAGGATCAGTCCGTGTCTGCAATAGTGTCTTATCAAATTGTGTTCCGCAATCACTGTATAACAATGCATTGTATTTCTACTGAGCCCATTGTGGTTTTAATGTTTTACTCATTGACTAATTGTAAATTATTCTTGGATGACTGTAATAACTGAAATTGGTTTATTATGAACATGAGTTTTAGTTACTTACTGTTTTTGCCGCGCTAACGTGGAATCAATGGCTTCAAGAAAAAAATGTATACTGGGTTTTAATCGAATGTTGTAGTACGCCACCCTCGCGGGGCACGAACTCGGATATCACCAACGATATCGGGTTCGGGTCACTCGGGAATGGGGTGTTACATTTAGGTGGTATCAGAGCCCAGTAGTACGTAATGTATCTGGGCACAGTCTGAAACATAGGGTGCATGCATTTGAGTCGTGTCATTGCAGCATCGTGGCAATCGATCCCTAGTTTGAGTCGCGGGGTAGAAATCCTACGTGTGCGTGCGTGTCAAGTGATTAAGTGAGAGAAAAGTGAGATGTGTTAGAGGGTGAACCCCGGTAGTGTATAAGCAATTAGGAAAGGAAAAGGAAAATGGATAAGGAGATTGATATTGTCTTCGTGGTTAGAATGACCGTGTGTTGGCCTAGACGATTAAGGAAAGAAGTGATATTAATGAATTCCGGATTAAAATGGCAATATTATGGTGACAGAAAAATGAATATGTCTAGAACTTGGAAAGGTCCATCGGAGATAGGAGAAGCATACCGGTGATAGTAGTCTTAAGTGAGATTAAAGGTCCGGATGAGTAAGTAATTAGAGTTCGATCAGATATGAGAGGACATGGGAAACATTGAACCGAGTAAAGTGTAGATGATCCGATCAAAGTGATATGGATTCACCGCATTTGTGTTCAATATCGAGATATCATAGGTAGATGAGGATAGCGGATTGTGATAGATCAATATTGTACCGCATCGGTCTACCTGAACTGAAAGAACAAAGTACCTAGTGCCTAGTCGAGTAAGAAAAAGGTAGAAGATAAAAGTGTACAGATAAACTGAAATGAACTCGTGAAACGGGAATGATCTTGAACGCATAAGCGTGAGACTGAAATGGTTATGTGAATATTGTGCTAAGATTTTCGAAACTAGTATCACAGGATGGTAAGGGAAAAAGACAGACTGACAATTTTCTACTGATTGTGTATCGGGAAATTCTAGATTTGGTTGAAAAGATGTATATAGACACAGAAATGGTAACTGGATGGGTAAATAGATAGAGATATAATGGAGTTGTATCAACGATTTTGTCGTGTATTGGGGACTGTGAATACCTTATCATAGACTGTTTGAGGAAAATAAAGAGATACGTAGTAATAAGGAGATGATAGTGTATAAGTCAAGCTGTTATGACTTTACAAGGTCAAGCTTGCGCGTGACGGATATGGAAATACAATGATGAGACATATAGTTCAATGATACGTGGAAAATGAAACAATGAAAGTGATATATGAAAAGAGTTGTCGCATTTAAGTCGATTTACCGTTGGGAGTCCAATAAAGTTGATCGTGATTAATGAAACGTATGTGAAAGATACATGAAAATTATAGAGGAAATGAGCGGTTGAATGCTTAGAGTGGTTATAAGTGTAAAGTTCATAATGGGTTAAATTAAGACATAAGCGGACTGAGTGTACCTGTATGAGAGGAAATGAAAAATGATTCTGGTATCAGTCATTTAGTTGATGATGAGTATAAACGGAAAGAAGTTCTGAGGAAGTCTGAATTGTATAAGTTACTAATTGGTTTCCTGATCATGAAATAAGTTCTACTGAGGTGTAGATTATGTAATAAGTGGTAAAGAAAGTGTTTGTGTGACTATTACAAGGAACCTTAGTGCAAGGATTGGTCTGATCTTTAAATTATGGCACCAAATTGTTCTTATTAGGATAGTGAGTATAGTGGAATTGAGCTTTTTGAGACACTACAAACTATTGAAAAATAATTAGGGACACTAATTGGCTGATGAGACTTTCGTGAACAGTATAAAGATGGTAACAAGACTAATGGTCAAAAGGAAAGAAGTATGGACATAATTAAAAGTGAAATTGAGTCATATCTCATATTACTGAAGTTATCTGTATTGTGTGTACGGAAATGTAAAGTATCCAATAACATGAGTGGAATTTTAATTTGAGATGATCCTATTGCAATGTGAAGTGAAATACTCAAATGACGTGGAAATTGATGGAAGTCCAAGTACAAATGATTAGGTACTAATATATATATATCAATGTGGATGACAGAAAATCAATTGGAAAGAGAAAATGAATAGAGATAAGAAGTCCTAAAAGAAAACTGACAATGACGTGATGTAGTGTTATCTTCATAAAGGGATTGTAAATTCATTAATTGTGGACTTAATGAGAAGGTAGAATGTTGTTTTGTGATGTTTGGAAAAGTCATCAAGACCCTAATTGGGAAGTATGCGAGGTAAGCAAATGATAGTGATTATGATGATAGACGGAATGTGAAAGTGTTGAACAGTGATAAATTGAATTGACTTTGATAAATGGTATTGGTGTTATCATCGCAATTGTTTAAAGTCTTGGAGATTTTAGATTCCTATAGGGATACATAGTGTTAATTCGAGGAAAGAGACAGGCATAAATACCGACAATGCTGAATTGAACAGACAATTCTACCTACTAAACTCAACTAGTGAACAGATATTGGGAGTTTCAAAGAATGTCAACTAGATTGTGGGTGATTGTGAAGTGTTTCTGGAAAATTGAAATTGTAGATCTAGTGATAAGAAAGGTTAAAAGTGCAGGAGTTAAAGTGATAAGTCTAGTCTTATGAGTCATAAGATGGATACGCAGTGAAATTGGAAAAAAATAATAAAAAAATAAAAATAAAAATAAAAATAGTGAAAGATTCAAAGAAGAGGTACGTGTACCCGATAAAAAGTGTTAGAACAAGAAAGTGAACAGTCGAAGTTAGACATTATAGTAAGCATATGCGAAAAGTGAAATTGAATAACTATGGCTATAGAATGAAGTGATTATAGATTCAAGTGCTTATAAGTTTGAATGTTCAACAGGAAAAATGTTTAAGTGGTTTGGGTTTCACAGGATTATGATCGTATTATAGAGTTCTGATTTACTGCTACACTGCACAGTGCCTAACGGGAGTCAAAGACCATAATGGCTTTGAGACTGTGATGGGTGAAACAAAGGAACTCAGGAAAGTTGAATGGGTTAATGGAGGTGGAACCGGATAGGACAAATGAAATAGAGTAATCCAAATTGCGTGCGTGAATACTATAGAACAGTGAATTGTCTAAGAATTTGAACTAAGAGTCACTGGATTATAAAGCATGGCTGCATTAGGTAAATTATCGCTGGTTATAGTGAATTGGAGCTAACTGTCCTTGTATTAGTACCAAAGAAATGTGAATCGTCCCTGACGAGATAAAAGAGGTTATGGCAAGTATCTGTACTCAATGGTATACGAATTAGACTGCATGGTACTGGAGAGAAAGGTATTGAATTGATAAAATATGATAAGTGAACAGATTCGGAAATAATGAACTGAGTCATAGCATCGGAACCAAAGTTAATGGCTACTCCGAAAATGGCAAGTGAAATAGTATGATAGTAAGGTCACCAACTGAAAGCCTTGTTAACTTCGTCTATTGTGATGAGTGTTAATGAATTGGCCAAATAAGGGACTGGACAACTGACTGAGTGTGGTTACTGTGACCTTTCGGAAAATGAATCATTGAGTGGAAAAGTATATGGAATTTGTAGAGACATTTGATAACTGCCATAGTGAACTGTTGATTGAAAATTTCGAGGAAGAAATTTTTATAAGGAGGGGGGAATTGTAACATCCCACCCTCAATTGGAAGGGTAAAATAGTAAATTTGACATAGGATGGAATAGATTTGGAGTGCATAGGACTGCTCATGCATAATATGATTGGTCCACAGTCACATTTGTGCACATGAAATTACTGTGCATGCATACATGATATTTCCGGTTTGCGTGCCTAAAACAATTTTATTAGGATTAACGTGGTTAATGGGTTTGAAAAATTATTTTGAGATTTTCGGCAGCGAAAATTGTTACCCAATGGCACTGTCATATTGGGTATATTATTTTGAAATTGAAATTAGGGTAATTGGACTAGAATGGGTCAAATTGTAGTAGGATTTCTAAATCCTATCCCTAATTTGTCTTTTAGCCATTTTTTTCTCTCTCCTCACCAACTTGACACTTGTCCTATTGATTTAATGAGTTTTGTCTTGTTCCTAACAATTAAAGTCGGCAACTTCAAGGAGAAAAGGATGAAAAAGATGAATTTAGTGCTTATGGCTCTCATCATCCGAAAACCTATTTTTAGTTCCTCTTCCCCATCGATTTTTTCTTTTGGTTCTAGCTTCTCTTCTACCTTTTCAACACTTCCACTCATGCATGCAAGCTCAACCCTCTTCCCCTTTTGCAAGTGATGATGTCGTGTATGTGTAGGAGAAACTAGGAAGTTGTGAGAGTTGGAGAATTGAGGAGATGGAAGCTTTGACTAGGTAAGGTTTATGTTAAGCTTTCATTATATATTTCATGAATCATGGTTATTAGATGTATTTAAAGGGGGTTATTGTTTACTAATCATGGGTTATGATGGTTAAATGTTATGAAAATGATAGTTTGAATTGTTGGGTTATGTTTGAATATGATTTAGGAAGTTAGCATGAAAGATGTGTTGTAACTTGGTTTAACTTGCTTTTGGATGATTCTTGATGATTTTTCTTACATGAAAATGATTGTGTATAGTGCTGCCAAGTTGAGGTAGTATTTCCTAGTGAATGTATGCATGACCTAGGGACTGATTTCTTGTTCATTTGGTATGCTTAGTGAAGTAGAATTGGACTTGGCATGATAGGAAGTGAATGGAGAAGTAAAGCTGGAAAATTTGTTTTTGACTTACTGTACTGTTTTAGGCATAACTTATAGTGTGGTTATGCAAATGAGTTGAGGTTTGTTCCCAATGAAACTTTGGTTTGTTGGCTACATTTTTGTGTGAAATAGGTGTTGTCAACTTGTAACTCTAAGAGGTTGAAATTTGGCTTGGAAAGTTACTATTTTGACTTAGGTGAACAGTATCCGGATTTATAACCTGATTGTTTTGATGATTTTTCTAAATTAATTGAGAGGGAATTAGTGAAAATGGTCTTCATGAGAGTTGAAGCCTATGTTGTTATCTTTCCATTTCCACTGAGTTTTCAATTTTTCGATCTGTATATTGGGAGATATCCACTGTGGAATATTGACTGATTGTGAGCAATTGGTGAAACCTAGCTATCAGTGTAGGTATTGTGACCATTCTGTTTAGAGGCAATTTTAGTGATTTCTGTGAATTGAATTGGCTCAAGTGATCTTCTGAAGAGTTTTATAGGAAACAATTATCTTGAAAATGGTATATAGCATGCTATTTTTTAGATAACAGAATTGGGACTTATGATTTTTCAAAGATTGGACTGAAGTTAGGTCATGGACTGCTGAACAGGACAGTAACTTGCAAGACTGTTTTGAATTGGTTAATGATGGAATTTGATTCTGAGCCCTTTATGAGAAGTGTAGTACTGTGTTTTATCTTTTTATGGGTATAAAGTATGCAATTTTTCGACATTTGTACAAGGAGTTATACTGCTTGAAAAATCACTGTCCAATTTGAGTACCTTCAGGGGCAGCAGCATTCACTGAATTGTTTGACCTAGTTAGCCATTGAATTTGAATTTATACTGTTCATGAAAGTTGTAGATCACATTGTGATCTTACTGAGAACATTTATTGTGTAATTTTTGACTAAGGAAATGGGAAGTTATAGAATTTACAAAATACTGCACTGGTTAGGAACTCTACTGCACTGGTTAGGAACTCATTGACTGGACAGAAACTTTGATTGTATTTTTAACACCCTTAGAGGTGAATTTGGCTTTTGGGTTCGTCATGAACATTGTAGATCTTTCTTTTCTCTATGAAATAGACATTAATTTTACCCAATTTGGAGTTCGGAGTAAGGAGTTATGACCTATGAAAGCTGGTATGTTGGAGAACATTTTGCAGATCTGTCATGGGAGTAATGTAGTCGACTTGTATCCTCAGATAACTCGACTTATGCATACACAGTAGCATAAGTCGACTTGTTTTCTCATGTAAGTAGACTTGTACTGACCTTTTTCCATTTTTTTGCTTATAACTTGTCCGTCCGGCGTCCGATTGACCTGATTCTCGAGGCATCAGATTTATGACTTATTGAATTTCATTTTTCTGAGATATTGAGAATTATTGGACGGAAAATTGATGTGGGTCCGGTTTATTATTTTCTGGTCACTGTTTTATTTTATGGGACCTATAGAGGTCAGAATTGAGCGCCGTCAGCGCCATTGGATTTCTTATTTTTGAAACGGATTTTTCTGTGGAAAAAGATGAGATTAGGGCCGGGAATATCATGATCATGCATTGTGCACCTTCTAAGTGTTACATGTGCATTCTGAAATAGTTCTGATTGAACAATTGATAATATTTGTATACTGTCACTATTATAGAGTCACACTTGGAGCGTCGGTCCACCGACATCACTGAGACTGCCAGATTTTGGCTCGAAAATACAGGTGAGTAACCTAGTTGGTTTCTCAAATTCCTGAATGTCTAAATGCCCTATGTGAATTACTTGCCGAGGTGATTTACATGGATTACTGAAACATATTGGATGGAATTACATGCTTTTACTGTACTGAATGAAACTACTTGCAAAGGTGAATTGTATGGTTACTGAACTGTATAGGAATAAGTTGCATGCTTTTCCGTATTGGATTGACTCTCGCATGAAATCGAAATCGTAATATTGGGCTTTTATAGCCATATCATTTGGATTACCGAAAATCTTGCAATACTTGGGCTTTTATAACCATACTACTGTAAACCACTGAGTACTGCATTACATGCATAAATGCATGAATAGATAATGGACGTTGTGACCCAAGTTGTGATTATTCTTGACCGCCTCGAGTCCGAGGGGATTTATCCTCGAATCTCAGATCGACCGCCTCGAGCCCGAGGGGAGAAATCTCGACGCGTCCCCACCAATACTTATTGAGCACTTGGGCACAATCTCAATAATTAGAAAGTGTCACATATGCATCGCATTCACATGAATGACCGCTTTGTGAAAATTATCGATTACTTGATGGCATGATTTATCAGAAATCGTTACATGTTACTACAAATTATTATTTAATGTCAAATTTTATGTTATCGCTAATTGAATACTATCAGATATGTTGTACGCCATGTGCGTAATGCATGATTTGAGTGAACCATCGATGATGGTTTCTCACCGAGTTCGCAAAACTCACCCAAAATTTGCATCTATTTTCAGGTCTCAAGAATACCCCGCTGACACGGAGTATGTCTCTCTGTAGGCAAGTAAAGGATAGAGGTCGGGATCAGTCCATGTCTGCAATAGTGTCTTATCAAATTGTGTTCTGCAATCACTGTATAACAATGCATTGTATTTCTACTAAGCCCATTGTGGTTTTAATGTTTTACTCATCGACTGATTGTAAATTATTCTTGGATGAATGTAATAACTGAAACTGGTTTATTATGAACATAAGTTTTAGTTACTTACTGTTTTTGCCGTGCTAACGTGGAATCAATGGCTTCAAGAAAAAAAAATGTATACTGGGTTTTAATCGACTGTTGTAGTACGCCACCCTCGCGGGGCACGGACTCGGATATCACCAACGATATCGGGTTCGGGTCACTCAGGAGTGGGGTGTTACAGAGGCGATGCTAGAGAAAGAAACTACTTTAGCAGACAAGGGCTCATGCACTAATATGTGGAAATGACATCTGGGACTGGGTAGCATGTGCGAGTCACGTGTTGGAAATCTGAGAACTGGATTCGAAGAGATGGTCGATCGACACCTATAAAGTCTTGTGAAGGAGGAGGTGAAGAAAAGTTTTTTCCCCAAAATGTGTCACCCACATAAACAATACACTGCCTCACTATAGGGCAGAAAATTAAAAAAAAAACACTTTCAAAGAAGAGACCTAGAAACTCTACTAGGCTCTAATACTATGAGAATAATGATTTTTTGTGTATTCTATTAGAATGATACAGGTATTTATATAAGAATACAAAGGCTAAACTAGGAAAGTAATGCCTATGATCATGATAAAATCTCTATGACTATGTTATTTACATTAGTTGTATAATTCGTATAATTACGTCAACCATTTGTAATAGCTATAACAACTGCTATATTCTATAACAGTTTCTATCTACTAATTTATTATATGAAAAGAGGAGGGGAAGACATCCAGAAAAATTCATTCACAACACACACCCCTCTCTATTCCCTTCACACCGTAATGCTTCTTCTATGGCCCTGCATAGCTAATCTCATTCTTGGACGAAGGAATTAAAACCTCAGAACATCAAAATTGTGATTTGACTTTGAGTTCTATTGTTCTTTCATGCTTATTATTATAATTATCATTCATGATTGCTAGGAGGCCTACTAGTTAATTGTGTTTGATAATCTACTGCTAATCAACTAGAAACTAGGATTTAGAAATTTCGTTAGTGTTGTTACTGTTAGAGAAGTTCTTTAAAGGCAATCACCTTTAACACTTATTGTATAAATCATTGTATGATTAATAAAGAAATTTTTCATTATTTCGATGTTCATACATTTATGGATTTGATGTTGATTCTAAATTGATATAATAAATTCCTTGATTCAAAACATAGCATGGAGGAAATCACGATGAGATCATGATAATGAGATTCCTATCATGTGTAGTTATGTTAGTGTTAGCCCCCGAAATTTTTCTTGTTCAATTAAACATGATTTAAATAAATTATAAGGTTTTGATGGATTAATTTTGGAGTTAATTAGTATGTTAATGTGAGTAGGATTTTAGTACATTAGTTAATTGAATTAAGGTAGTAAGATTGTATTAAGGGCAAAATTGGCAAGTCACGTAAGGTTAAAAGGCTATAAGGCTTAAGGGAAGGGCAAAGTGGACTTTGCACATTCATTTAGGGAATAAGAAGAAGAAGAGTGTTGTCCATTATTTTGAGAAGAAAGAAACGTGAGTGAGGGAGAAGAAGAGAGAAGAAACGAAAATAAGAAAGGGAGAGGAAAAAAACGTGGAAAGAAGAAGAAGGAAGGGGATTTGCTAAGGTAATCATCTCTCCTTCTTGCTTTGTTACAAAAGGGTTTAGAGAAATGAATTTGTGTGTGGTTTGTGTTGGAAGAAAGAAAGAACTAAAGAATAATTTTTTTTGTTATTTTTAAGGATTTCTAAGCTAGGGTTTCATGGTGATTGAAGAAGCTTTGGATAAACAAGTATAAGCATCCTTCTTTTTGATTTGTTGAATGAAGCATACTTAGTGATAGTTAGAAGTGAAAATGAAGTTGAATATGTGTAGGAAGTTGTTGATGAAGGATATAGGCAAATGTTCTCTTTTAGGGGTTAATGATCTAAGATAGATCATTAGTTGGTTTGTGAATGATATTGCGTTGACATAAACTTGAAATTAAGTAGAAAAGATGGTTTATGCTCAAGATGGGTTATATGTGAAAGGTGGGAGGTTAAAATATGGAAAAATAGGAAGATGAGTAGAGTTTCTATGGAAGTTCGTCGGGCCAACTCTGTGTTTCGCCGTGGCCAACATTGAAAAAAATCAAAGTTCGTCGCGGCGAAGTTTTTCCGACACAGCTTGGACATATTTTGGTATTTTAAGCATAACTTTTTATGTAGTTATCTAAATGGAGTAATTTTTTATTTGGAGTAAATTAGAGACATAGTGCTACAAGTTGTATGAAGAAATAAATTTCCACTTCACTCTCTAAGAATTTCAAATTTTTGATGGAATTTGAGCATAAAATACTGTTTCAATATAAGAATAGTTCGAAATTGTTTAGGGTATAACTTTTAGATTACTGAACCAAATTGAATGTTTTGGAGTCATTAGAGACTTAAGACAATGGGGAACATTGTTCTAGAAGAAAGTATTATCAAATTTCTTCATTTACCTAATCATAAATTAGAATTCCTATTGAATGGAATTTTTGGCTATTGTTAAAGGAAATCAAGGAAGACAAAAGGAGCAAAGGGTGAGGCACCTTTAAGCAAGGAAATCAAGGTAGGTTTCATGTTTATAATAGAGTCAATGAGCCATGACTATGTTTTCAAAAGCAATAGAATTAAATGATTTCATATTATTATTAGTGAATGATTTGAGAAATCTTCATATGTTTGGTATATGAATTTTGTGAATGAATTATGAAAGGGAAATACAATTGAAACATTTCGTGGTCATGAAAAACAAGTTTTCGAAAAGTGCCTTTTTGGGCAATATGTTTTGTAAGCCATGAAATACATGTTATGTGAGTTTGTGGTGGTCCCCTCATTTAAGTCAAGTGCATTTTGACAAATGGCTTCTCTTACCTGCCCGCTAGTGGCATGGAGCTCCTTCATGGACTCCAATAAGTTCACAGCTACACAAGACCATTAAATGGGATTGCAATAGTACGTTATGTTCACGTCTACACAGGACCATTAAGTAGAAATGTGTAGTACATTCTGTTTTGGATCCACCCAAACCATTCTGATGCACTTATATGCTCATGATATGTTTGACAAGATTGATACATACATGATTTGTACTATTGTGAATTGTTTGACAAATTGAGAATTTCATGAAATAAGTGTTTTATAATTTTTAAATGCGGAATTGCTATGGTTATGAAAAGGTTCAATGACAATGAGTTTTATAAAGGTTTTTTGCTTATTTCTCGATTATAAACTTGTTACCTACGAGTTTAAGCTCACCCCCATTCCTCCCTATCTTCAGGTGATGAGGAAGAGATTGAGTGATCAAAAGTATAAGGGCATTACTCCAAAATCTGCATATTTTGGAATTTAAGTTATTGTTGTAAAATACAAGGCTTAGCCACATTTGAAGGATTATTAGTTCATATAACTTTTGTATTTGGAGTTTTGAGTCATTGATGTTGTAGCACCCCCCTTACTGTAGGGTATACACCGGGATACCAGAAGGTCATTCCGATACATATCTTACGATAAGGAAAATCTACGATCGATCACTACATGCCCTTCATATGGCTGGCAACATAATTCACTTATAAAGCATCATAAGAAGATCACAATATTTTAAAACCAACTTTTTCCTCATTGCATTTCGCAAAATCGAAGTCTACATTGTCTTTCAACATTATCCATATATACATCATCAGAAACCTAATACAATAGTACTACATGAATGAGGAAAGTACATCAAAGTTATCTAAACCACCCAAAAGGACCCCAGATGACCGACCTTTAAGCCATGATCTCTCTCACCAATCACAATCTACCCGGATGGTAGAGCCTCTTTAGTAGTTAGGCTTGTCTCTCGGTCCTGAAAAGACAACATTGCAATTTTACTGAGTTTTGCGAAACCATCATCGATGGTTCACTCAATTCATGCATCACATCATTGCTCATAACATAATAATCACCTCATTGCATATTCACAATATATCACATTGGTCATACAAAACACACATCAATTATAATTGGCAATACACGTGAGACTCACTTTCATTTATTATTGTCATTATGATCGAGTGCCTTTTTGCCAGCTCATCCCTTCATGGATGTCGAGCTTTGTCATATAACGTCCCATATCCCTTAGTGGATATCAGGGACAATCACACTAGAGCCCAAGGCTCTATTCACATTCTAAGCTTTAAGCTCTTTATCCTGGCAACTCTGGTCGTAACTTCCTTTATCTTACATGCATTCATGTAATGAATGTTTCACATAACATAATCCTCAGTCAATCACATGGATGCACATTCACATTTTGATCACATTCATCATCGGACCTTAGTCCGGCATTCAGCAGAATGCTGAGCACGCTTTTACATTCATGTGCACGTTCACAATTTTCACATGTTTGGAGCACTTAAATAACTCATTCAAAACATATTCTAAAACAGACAAGTTATTGAGTGAGACCATTTAGGTTACTCACAGATTGTTCCCGAAGCTAATTTCTGGAAGATCCGGCAACGTCTGGAAGTTATTCAATAATGCACATGTATGAAATGGATTATGTACAATGCATGTTCATGATAATCTCGGGTATCACTTCTAATATTCTACTCAACACTATCCCCCATACCAAAATTCACTTAAGTATAACCAATACTTCGGTTTATGCCTCATTAGAACCATTGAAAACATAATTCATTACTCACTGGCTTACTTTCAGACTTCCTGAAACACCCTTTCGAGTTTACTGTCCACATTCAATCAGAACATAAAAATTGGGAAATTTGAGCCCACTCTCTTCTAGGAAAGTGTTACTCTATCTTTTATCTCTTCATGGACACTAAAATCACTCAATTTGATTCAGTAATTTGGAAGATATGCCTCAAACATTCTCAGACTGTTCCTCTCCAAAACAGTGTACTATACCCAACTTCCATCTAGAAATTGAACACCTTAGAGACTGGATCAAGATTCAGTTTCTTCATATGATTTGTATCCCTATTACTCTAGTTTACTAAAAATCAAGAATCTCCTCAATTGAAATCCTACAGACCAAGATCTAATCAAAATACTAAAACATGTTCAGTAAAATATCTAGTTCATGTTCCTTCCACCGATACCCTTACTTCGATTGAATTAATATTTTCAATTTAATACCAAAAACCATAAATGTTTTTGAAGAGATAAAGAAATGTGTTAGGAATCCAATGCTTCAAAAATTAGGTCATTTGTAGGTCTAGAGAAGAAGTTATGACCAAAAGAATCCAGTCTATTTTTGCTTTCGCCTTAGTTTTTTCCATCGTCTCATTTCTATCGTCTCATTTCCATCGTCTGCTTTTCTATCGTCTCATTTCCATCGTCTACTTTTCTATCCTCTCATTTCCATCATCTGCTTTTCTATCGTCTCATTTCCATCGTCTGCTTTTCTATCGTCTCATTTCCATCGTCTGCTTTTCTATCGTCTCATTTCCATCCGTAGAACATCTTCACTTATAAGGGCCATAACTTTTGACTCCGATATCTAAATTTTTCATGCTATATACTGTTGGAAAGCTAAAAGAAAGATCTACAACTTTTCAGAGGCATATTGGCTAAAATATCTTTATATCATTCCCATATTCATCCCTAAAGTCCGAATACGAATTTTTCCACACACACACCATCATACCGGATTACCTCCATAACTTCTTGAATTTTGAGACTTTTAGAGATAGAACTAAGATTCGATGTCTTCACACAACATGTATCCATGTATCTCTACTTTAATTCAATTCAAGAATCATCTCATTAGAACATCCACAAAAAACGTTATGGCTAAAGGACTAAAACATACTTTGTGAGAAATTTCCAGATTTTCAAACTTTCAATATTTTACATCACCAAAACGCCAAAATTTTTCTCAAGAACTAATTTAACACTATAACTAAATTTATTTCTTCCCAACTACCCAGTATTTATGAACAACCACATAAATGACATTTTCCATAGAGATGACAGTAATTTATCAACTCTATTTCACAAATCCCTAGCTGTAAGGGATTTCTTCACCACTTACCTGCTGAAAAACTCCAAAATCTTCAAGCCCAAAACTCC
Source organism: Erythroxylum novogranatense (assembly GCA_029891385.1). Lineage (NCBI taxonomy): Eukaryota > Viridiplantae > Streptophyta > Magnoliopsida > Malpighiales > Erythroxylaceae > Erythroxylum > Erythroxylum novogranatense. The sequence continues at coordinate 26,830,251 of CM057233.1, read as the reverse complement.
ACACGTTTTACGTACTTCATTGAATGCAATGACCAGTTTCTCTTCTTTCTCAAGGCAGGGGACACAAATGGCGAAGTAGGTTTGGTGAAAGAAAGGAAAACACAGAAGTCTTTCAGAAGGTACTTGTTGGAAAACTCTGAGTTAAAAAAAAAAAGAAGTTTTAGAAAGATGATAATGAAGAAGGGACTTGAACAAGACTTAACCTGTCAACTCTCAAGGAATAGTGACCTACTCCTAGAAAGAGTACAAAAGCCTAAGTGACACTTGTCACTTACCCAATACCCAAGTTCTAACTTAGTTTCTTTTGAAACTAACTCCCTTGACTATCATCTTTATAATCCAACTATCTCCAAAGCTTTTTTTAATTTCTGGCTTCCTATATATATATATATATATATGTATATATCTTTCTCAATACTCCAAAATTCACCAACACCTACAAATATGGTATCTCCACAATTCACTAATATTTCCAATGTAAAAACATTCATAATTCTCAAAATTCTCAATCAATCCAATTATACCCGAAATTATTCATGAATGCATGTATAATTATTTTTCATGTGCAAATAAATTCACTATTTATGTATAAGTGTATGGCATATCGTGCATGAAAATAGAAATGCATCTAACTCTCATCAGTCACTCCCATCTACCATTCTACCCTTCCCACTAGTAATGGGATGTTACAGATGTATTGTGGCTTGAAATGTCATTGAAGATTTGTAAAAATTGTTACTTTTGATGTTATGTTGAAATATGAAATTATGTATGGATGAGGTTAAATTGAAATTAGGTATACTTGAGGAAGTTATCGATTTGAGATGATTATTTTGATTATGAATTGTTGTTACATATATATAAGTAAGATGTTATGTGAGAAAGATAGGAATTATGAATAATGAGAATTATTAGTAAGAAATGAATTAAATGAAAAGAGATTGGAGAGTATGATGAGATAATATTGATTTTTTATGAAATGATGATGCATTAGAGGGAGTAATTTTGGGACAACATAAAATGAAAGTAAGGAAAGAGTGATGTAGAAACCATTGGAAATTTTAGGTTAAGGGGTTGTGATTCTAGGGGTTTCACCACGGCGAAACCACAAGGATCGTTGCGACGAACCTTTTCCCAAGAGCAATTCTCGCGTAATCTTGGAACTTCGCCACGGTGAACATATCAGGTCACTGCGGCAAACTTTTTCCTACGGGTCTAAGCAAAAGTTCTCGTTCGTTCTCCGTGGTGAAACATAGAGTTTTTTGTGGCGAACCCGCCATTTACTTCCGAAGGATTTTTCCTTCCAAATGAAGGGTTTTCGATAGTAAGACGCTCACGGTTTACATGAGTTTCAAGAGTTAGGCTCCGAAAAATTGGGACCCAGCAGTTTTGGTATCAGAGAATGAAGATGATCTGATAATAGCTAAGGAGATTTCATTGAAATGACCCTACAGGGTAACATGCTCACATTTTATGACTCCGAATGTTGGGCTATGGAAACGGGATCCAACAGTTAGTATTTAAACTTTCCCTAGTAATAGAATTAATGAGATAGGATATCATTAATCTAGATAGACTAGCATATGTTAGATTCCTTAATTGGATCAAGCAGTAGGTCTCATAAGCTATAGACATGAGTTGTTTAAAGTTAACATATGGTTGCTTACTAAGGGTAGTAAGTACATTGGATTGACTTACTATGAGACAATCATATGGATATTCTATTCTAGTGTTAATGATAGTCTCATCATAATAATGGTGCAAGTATCCTTGGACTTGAGGTGCTCAAGGATATCTCACATACTAATCATGTGCTTTAACTCTATTCATCAGTGCCTTTCAGGGGTTACTCATAGGGTGGTGATTAGGTACAACTTGAGGAATTCAGAGGTAGTTAAGTAGCCAATAAAGGATTTACCACTCCATGATACCTACGGCCTCTTATCGGGGTCATTACTTGGGATTCTCTGGCCAGAACAGATATGTGTCATGAAGAGAATCTTCAATGATACATAGAGTAATAAGATCCTCAGGATAAGATCTAATATCTCTTGGACAAGATGTGACATAATCAGTCTAGTAGGAGTTGACACTTTGACCATACTCTGAACCAAGTGGGGTATAGATGATAAAAGGATGAATTGCATGGCAACATTGTGTATGGAAGGGTTCATAGTCAAACCATTAACTTTCTGGCCAAATGGAGGTCATAACGTGTTGCTAGATACTGCCTTTGACTTACTTGAATTAAGTGTTAATTCAAGTAGCCAACATAACTGGGAACCTAATGGGTCACATACATAGGAGATCTGAAAGATGAGTAAAATGGTGTTGAATGGTGATTCAAGATATGAGAGAGTGTTTTGAGATTGTATCACAATGTGATTATGGTAGAAAATGTTGCATGGAATAGATTAGACACAAGTGTAGTTGGCTGCCAATTTGGTCATTAACTTCCTAAAACTTCCATTAATGCATGTTATTCTTGGTCATTAACTTCTCATAACTTCCATTAATGCATGCTATTCATGGTCATTAACTTCCCATAGCTTCCATTAATGCATGTTATTCATGACCATTAGCTTCCCATAACTCTCCATTAGTGATGAGGGTTATGGAAGGCGAAATGGTGCAAAAAATAAAGAAGATTTTCATGCATCTTGTGTAAGACACAAGTGAAAAAAAAGGTTCTTTCTTACACACATAACCTTTTTCTTTCTAACTCTTACAAGAGTTCTTGTCTTTGTTAGCACAAAGAAAGAATTCTAGCCATCTCCTAGTGAGGTTTCATCCTTCTATCTTCATGTGGACTTTCATTAGAGATGGTCTACTTTGATCATTGTGGTTTACAACAACCCAACAAGGAGAAGGTTAAAGAACGAAGGAAATCGTCGTAAAGGTAAATAAACATCTTACATTTCATGTTTTTGTTTTCTATATCTATATGCACGAGTAGATCTGATTTTTGAGGTTCTGTTTTATTTTTCGCTGCATATATTTGATATATATTATGTATGTGATGCATGACCAGAACCTTACAATTATGAAATCTTAGGAAGAATAATAGGCTAAGTATCTCTTAATCGCTAGTGATTAAAGGAACTTTGATTTATTGATCTTTATATTGCTTAATGTTGCTATTAGATTAAGTCCTTCATGTTGGGCTTAGATCATCTAATAATTAAGGTTAATTGGTTAGCTTTATTAGCTTTATACTTTATTCGCGACAAACAAAACCCCTCATCAATTTTAGTAGTAATTTACATACATTTTCAATTGCCTTTCTCTATGGATCGACTCTTATTCCCACTTCTACAAGTCTAATTTTTAGGAGCAAGGTTTATTTTTGATAACCCTCGATAAGCTCATCAAATTTTTAGCATTGTTGTCGAGGAAGGGTCTTAATTGATTTTGTGTGTTTTTGCTATGACCTACTACTGAAAAAAATCATATATATCTTTAATTAGACAAAATTAAAAATTCATAATTTTAATTATCGTCAATTTTTTTCATTTAGCATAATTTTTTATATGTTTCTAGCTCAAAAATACCTTTTTTTGCAGGTAACAGACGTCCTGAACAAAACTAATTGATCTATTAGATCATTAGCCCTAGTGGTTTTGGGCCAAATTCGATCAGTTTCTAGGAGTTTTCGAAAGTTTTTAGTTTCTGGCGCAATTTTTAATTTTTAAATTTTTATGTTTAGTTTTTGTTTATATTTTTTTGCCACTTAGTTTATGAATAATATTCATTCTTCTAATTTTGGTTTACAGTTTGATTTGGAGAGAATGAGAAAACCACAAAGAAATTAAGGAAAGCAACTAGGAAAAGGAGACACGAGATCGATCTTACGGGACTTGATTTGTTATTTACAAGCGATTCAGATTCACAAGAACAAAGAGACATAGTTCAAATTTTGAAGGATCGAAATAGAACATTAAATGTAACAATTATGGAAAAAATAGAAGAGAAATGAAAGAAAAAATGTCAGCTAGGTTATGTCCCAAATATCTCCTCTTTCTGTCGTCATTTAACATTTCCATTTAAATAAAACTAGGTTTAACCGAGGGACACCTGCCAATTATGGGACACTTGGCACTTCTCACGGATGTGAGAAGGCCTCACGGGTGTGACTTAACATGTTACAATCGTGACTAGCTTCTCACGATCATGAGAAGCATGGCTTGCATGGATGTTGTCCATGAGAAGCATGGGTGAGAAGGCAACTCTCATGAGAAGAATGCATGGGAGCTGGCTGGAATGACATTGTGTGGGCGTTGGTGTGAGAAGCAACTTGCTGGATAAGAGGCATGCATGCTTAGGAGCTATCACCATGAGAGCATGGCAAGTGCATGAGAGTTGTCAAGAAGCATGAGAACATGGCATGGGAGCTGGCAACAAGGAAGCATGGTAGTTGGCATCACTATGAGAAATGGGCTGTCAAAAAGCATAAGAAGAATGCATGGGCGTGAGAAAGTCTCAAGCCCATGAAGCTGGCTGTCACAACTGTGAGACTCCTCTACTCACAGCTGTGACAATTTTCCAACAAGTTGTGAGTGGTCTTTCACCTTAATTCTTCACATTTCGTCTCTTCTTCTTTTAATCTCATCTTCTTCTTGCTCCATGGATCAATAGAGTATGGACATTGAGAATATGGCTTCAATGAACATGCTTTTAGGTCACTTTAGCTCATTTACTTCCCAAATGTATCTAAGATCACATATGAGCTAAAGTGAGTATCTTAAACATTTATAAGGCATTAATCACTAAGTGTGGTAGATGAAATGAATCAACATTAAGCATATATCAATGACCTACACTGTCTCTTATGCCAAAGGGACCATAAATCCTTAAGTCACAACTTTTTTAGTGTGATTATGCTACTATGCTTAACATATTCAACTTGCTTCCCTCTTTAAAAGGATGGCTGAAAAATACTTTAATAAGTCATAGATTTGAAAATTGAGACATAAAGGATACTTAAACTATTCAAAATGATTTTTAATGTTTGGTTTACTTCATATAGAAAGAAAGAAACTTAACCTTTGGTAACCAAACTTGTATAATTAAGGAAACCACTAGTAGGATTGTCCACAAGATTAAAACTTACGCTATAATGAAAGAAGATTAATTGGATTTATCACTAGAACTATATTGTAAACTCTCAATTAACTAAAGTCCTATGGTAATCTTCAATAGTTGTTCATTAGATTAGTTATGAGTACCATTAGATCATCTATCTGGTTATCTTGGAAGTTGTTAAAGGACTTGTACCATTATTGCATTATTGCATGATTATATGTTTTTGTGTTTTGTTTGTTTATGGTTTTAGTTTTTCTTGGGGACAATTAAAGATTTAAGTGTAGTGTTGTTGATAGGTGAATATTATAGTATGTTTTCTAGAGGTTTAAGTATGCATTTAAGTGTTTTTTAGATGATAATCATGTGCTTAGCACTTATAATTGTGTTCTTGTTAATGCTTTTATTTGTTTTTATTTCTCGATTATTTCAAACGAAGGATTCGATCTTAATATTATGTTTCAATGGTGTTGATGTGTTTATTAGTGAGAGGAAACAAAAAGAATTGAAGAAAAGATGAAGAAGAACTTAAAGAATAAGAAGATGCGTGATAATCCATCAATTGTATGATTATGCACAAAGCAACTACATAAGATGCATGATCGTTCCAGAAAGAATAAATACACGATCTTGTGCAACTTTTCCAGCACACAAAATTTTGTATTCTTGACATTTCGAGGCTATTTTTGGAACCAAATTAAGTAAGCAACCATAAAAAGAACCCTAAAAGCTTTAAAAATATTTTTTTAAAAAGTAGCCTTAAAAAGTATTGAAGGAAAAGGCAAACATCAAAAAGGAGGCTGCATATAATAATTAAAGAGATCAAACCGGAGACATCAAGATCAACTCCATAGTTTCTAAATCAAGAGAAAAAGTTGTTTTCTTTCTTCGAAATTCTTATATTTTCATTATCTTAGATGTTAATTTGGATTAGTAGGATGTTGGACATGATTATGGATTTCTAAATCCATACAAAGGATTATTCTAAATCTTTTTTGTTAAAACTTTATTCGTGTTGAATTCAAAATATATTATTTCATTATGATATTTGTTATACCTATACTTGATAATAAATCAAGAAATTCAATCAAGTTATTTATGCTAAGGTGTGCAATGAGAGTTGGTAACTTAATAGACCTAAAAACATCAAATTAATATATAATTAAAGAGAGATATTAATTATGAGTTAATTATCCTTAAGATTGCTTCAACTCAAATTGACTATTTTGGAGTCGTCTTGTAAATCAAAAGGTTGCAATTATGTTGTTTTTTATTTCAATTGGGATTACTTAATTAGATTTCGAGAGAGGGGAATCAAAACCTTAGGATATCTAGGATCAAACATAATTGAATTAACAAGAAAAAAAGAAGTCAGAATAAGAATAGAATAACCCTAAGTTTCCATTATTGATTAACTTCATTCTTATTGCTATCTTCAATTATTCAATTGTTTAGTTTTATTAGTTATTTCAATTTAGCTAATTTATTTTAATTAAATTTATTCAAATTTTTATTACCTTAGACAAAGTGCATTCAAGTTGCTAGGTGACTAATCAATCCTCATAGGAATGATATTTTTTATACTAGAAGATAAGATCTGTGTATTTGTAGTATTGAGAGTTTTTATATAAAAGTTTCAATAAGTTTTTTTTTTAGACCATTGTGGGGGATTGAGTTTAGAATCTTATACAATTTGAATTCTTTTGATTTAAGGACTTTACTACTTTTCTTGTGTAATTGTAGGTACGTTAACACAAGAATCATAAAGAGCAACTGAGCAACTTGTAGACCTTTTCTTCCAACCCAGTAAAGACATTATAGTATAGATGGGAGTTAAACTCATATAGTTTTTAGTGGAAGAATTACCCAAATTATTCTTGGAATAACAATGCAGGAAATAACATTAGAGCATAAGGTCCACCAAGTTTCCAATAAGACAGTCATGGATCCTTAGAATCTAAGTCAGACAAGTTAATGGACGTGTTAAGCTTCAAGATTGATAGCCATAATGAAAGTAAAAAGAGGATGGAAGCTAAATTTGATCAAATAATGAAGAACCACTCCTCTTATATTCATAACTTGGAGGTTCAAATTCTGCTACTTTCTAATGCATTGCTAACAAGGAATGTGGGGAGCCTTTCAAGTAACATGGAAGCACAACTGATATCCTTATTATATTGTGACATTTTTGGGGTTAAACATTGTAACCATAAATGTCAGGCACCGTATTATAAGTGGGAAAATTCATATTACATGCAAAATTGGTCTTAGGATAGATCAGGTGAGCATACTGGCACTGAATTAGATATAAAATATTATTAGAGCCTATTAATGCCTTAAAGTGAAGAGGAGACAGTGGTCGATTTTGAAGTGAATCACACGTTAATACAATACTTAGAAAACGATATAAGAATGCACAAGAAGGAGGGGTTGAATTGTGTATTTCCCTTTTTGAAAAATTCTTTCAAAAATGTTTGTTAGAAATAAAATTCTTTTACAGAACTTCCGAAAGATTCTAATTAATCAAAACTTTGAAAACTTTGTTTACGAACTAAGTAATGATAAAACTTGAATCTAAAAGAGAGATAGAGTAAGAGTAGTTGACACAGTGATTTATCCTAGTTCACCCCAAACCGTGGGCTACGTCCAGTCCTCAGAGTTCTTTCTGAGATTTCACTATCTCTTCAACTTTTACAAGTATTCTTTACAAGCCTCTCCAGGTCTCTACAATCAGTATTCTTTCACATTTAGCCTCTGCAGGCTATCTGCACTATTTCCTCACATAAAAGTGTTTGAAACTTGTTACAGTAAAAATAGCTCTTGGCTAATTTGCACAGTATGCTTTTTACGATCGCGTAGATGTAATTCTGCTAATTTTTCAACTAACTTTTCAATCTTCAACTTCGACTTGTATTTATAGCCTTCGTCTCCAACTACTTCTTGATTCTTGTTTCTGGATTCTTGCTTCTTGAATATTGTTTCTTGAATCTTTAAAAGAAACGGTTAATTAGTTGAGTTCTGTAACTAACTCGAACTGACTCCTGCGTCTTCTTTTCAAATTTCGCGTCTGCTTTTCTCCGTCTGTATTTTTATGTCTGTGTTTCTGCGTCTACGTCTGTTTTTTGCTTCGCGTCTGCGTCTGTTTTTTTTTTACTTTGTGTCTGCGTCTATTTTTCTACTTTGCTTCAAGGCTGCTTTTCTACTTTACGTGCAAGCTCTGCTTTTCCGTAAGCGCTGCGTCTATCTTTCTTAAATGCGCTCACGCCCGCATTGCTTCGTTTGTATTGCTTCGTTTGTATTGCTTCATCTGTATTGCTTCGTCTTTATTGTTTCTTTTATTGTTCTCTTTGTTATATATCAAAATTATATCCAAGTAAAGTCATTTTGACTTAACAATCTCCCCCTTTTTGATGATAACAAATTATATACAAAAGAAAACAAAATACAATGTTTTTAAAAGAAACAAAAAAAAAACTTAAACTTATCTTCAGAACTCTTCTTTGACTTCTTCCTTTCTTTTCTTCGTCTGCTTCAGTCATACCTTTTGAGATTCTTTTCTGAACATTCTCTTCTCCTCCTCTGCTCATTCCCTTCTCCCCTATTTGTTATAATAAAAAATGATTAACGATGATGGCTCTTCAGCAGTTCTGTCATCATCTTCTTCAAATCATTCATTGTCTCCTTTATCTCGTTGACTTCTCAGCGTAATTTGCTGATTTCAGCTTGTGAGTCCAACGAGAGGATTGATCATTCTCTGCTGAGGGTGAAGTGAACGCAATTGTTGTAGCATATGCGTCCGAGGATGGAATGTATTCTTCATTAATCTCAATAGTTGGTGGAAGAACAAATGTATTAGATTCAGGAAGATCTAAGTCATACGGGGCAGGTAGCATAAGCAACTGTCTTCCTTGCAGGGGTATAGCTTCATCTTCAATAGACAGTGTATCAGATAAAGGTCTAATACGCAGAACTGTCTGAACAAGGAATTCAATAAATGTCCCTGTTATTAATCTTCCCCCTACTAGACAGTCTTCATACTTATCCGTATAGCTACAACTAACTCCGTCTTTATTCTCCTTAGAAGCGCATGCTTCATCAATTTTACACACTTCTTCTTCAATTTGATCTGCGGACAGATCATCACTAACTTCTTCAGGAAATAGCTTCGACTTCCCCTTATTCAAATCCAAAAGATATCTTGGCTGAACATCCGGTACAACCTTTATTTTCGTCTTCTCTGTGATCGGATAAATAGTACACGGTTTGCTGGATATTTTTGTAGGGTATGGCTTCATAGCAGCATCCCTCAAAACATCGTAGAAAATCTTTTCATCTTCTTTCAGTAAATCCCATGTGTCACTATTTATCGTAATAGATTGTACGATAACCACTATCTTCTTCATTGGTTGACTAAAGATGGCAATCGCAGTCTTCCTCCTGGTAACAACTTCAACCATTCTGACCTTCAACTTGTGTCTTCTCAAAAATTTTGAATAATTGAATATGATCAGATCATGTTCATCATTTTTCTCCTATGATTCTTGAACCAAGTTTGATTCTGTTGTTGCCTCTGCTTGAGCTTCAATAGGATTCTCCTGAACTAGGCTTAGCTCCTCTGGTTCCTCCTGTTGAGCAGTGGGGATTTCCTGAACTCTGTTATGCTCAATTTCTTTTTCTTTTTGAGCATCATTAAAGGTTTCTTTCTTTCGTCTAACTTCCCCAGCAGTGGACACAGTCTTCTTCCGACTAATCTTCTTAGTCTTTTTTTCTGCTTCAGTCAGTCTTGAAGATTTCTGCACTTGAGATTTTTCTTTTTCAAATTATGATTTTCTCTTCTTCTCAGTCTCTTTAGCCTGTTTGGTTGTATCTTCTTCTAGAATAGAGACTACATGTTAAGTCAAACCAGACTTCACGTATTAAATAATTTTGATGACAAACAAAGAGAAATATACAAATAAAAAGTAGATGGACGCATGAGAAGTAAAAAACAGCTGAAGGAGAAAAATCAGCCGAAGTAAGAATCACCAAGTTTAAAAGCGCATTTAAAGCTTTACAAGAGAAAAGCGATTTAAAGCTTTACAAGAGAAAAGGCATTTAAAGCTTTACAAGAGAAAAGCGATTTAAAGCCTTACAAGGAAAAGGCATTTAAAGCCTTACAAGAGAAAAGCGGATTTAAAGCTTTACAAGAGAAAAGGTATTTAAAGCTTTACAAGAGAAAAGTAGATTTATACAAAATATCAGACGGAAGAAAAAAACATCAGTTTGAGTTAGTTACGGAGTCAAACTGAATAACTGTTTCTTTCAAGATTCAAGAAGAAGATATTCAAGAAACAGTTGAAGAACCCGACTATAAATAAAAGTCAAGATTGAAGAAGAGACAACTTCATGAAAACCTTGAATATTCAACTTTTGATTTTCAGATTATCTGAGAGAAAAATTGTGAACAATATTTCGAGTGAACAGTGTTAAGAGCATTTCTATTGTAACAAGCTCTTTACTATTCTTTCAATTAGAAAGTGTTACAGATAGCCTGAAGAGGCTAAGAGTAAAAGAATACTTGCTGTAAAGAGACCTGGAGAGGCTCATTCGAAAGAATACTTGTAAACAGTTCAGAAATAGTGAAATCTCATAAGGATATCTGAGGACTGGACGTAGCCCACGGTTTGGGGTGAACCAGGATAAATTGCTGTGTTTTTTCTTTCTACTCTCATATTACTTATATCGTAGTTTTCAAAATTAACAAAGTTTTTTAAACTAGTTACGAATTGACTTACGATAAGTTTTTGAAAGAACAAGTAATTTCTAAAGGGATTAACGAAAAGTTTATCACAATTCAACCCCCCCTTCTTGTGTATCTTGATCATATTATTGTTCAATATATTAACGTGTGATTCACTTCAATTGGTATCAGAGCCTGGTGTTCAAGAATCACTTTAATAAAGTGTGAATTAAAGAAAATGGTGGAATCACACATGTATATTGCCGAAGGAGCTTCTGTCACTAGACCTCCAAAGATTCAATGGTAAAGACTACCACTATTGGAAGGACCGGATGAGATTGTTTATCGAATCTACTCACATTGACCTTTGGGACATCATCGAGAACGGACCATACACACCAAGATGATGATAAAATCCAATTCCACGAGAAAGATGGACACCGAGCGTAAAGCAAGATTTCAACTAAACTCCAAGGCGAAATTTTTCTTGAGTTGTGCATTGAAAGAAGCGAGTATGACAAAGTTCATGGATGCGACACGCCAAAGAAATGTGGGATACATTATCAATTGCACATGAAGGAACAAATCAAGTCAAGGAGTCCAAGATAAGCATTCTAGTGCATCAAGACAAGTTGTTCAAATGAAAGAAGAAGAGACCATTGATCAAATGTTTGAAGATTTCAAACAATTGTTAATGGGCTAAAAGCTCTTGGAAGAACGCATAAATACCAAGACCATGTTTGAAAGATTTTGAGGAGTCCGCCAAAAGATGGAGACCCAAAGTAATCATGTGACAAGAAGCTAAAGACTTAAGCGCATTAAAGCTTGATGAATTGCTTGGATCATTGAAGATACACGTAGAGCTTGATGCGTAAGATAAGCCCAAGAAAGAGAAGTCTATAGCGCTACAAAGCAGTCAAAAGAATCATAAAATCCGAAGAAGAAGACAAAGAGGAATACATCAAAGGCATTAAAGATTGAAGAATCAAAGGATGATGATTCCAAAGAAGTCGAATCAATCAAGTGATGAAGACGATGAGCTATCTTTCATTTCAAGAAAGATAAGAAGAATGTGGAAAAGAAGTCCAAAGGAAATTCAACATTCAAGAGGAACAGCGGCAAAGATGATGGAAAAGTCGAGAAAGCATCTATTACATGTTATGAATGCAATAAGCCGACATTACAAGTCCGAGTGTCCAATGTTGAAAAGACAACCCAAAAGAGTAGGATAACAAGAAAATCATGATGGCAACGTGGAGGATCTGGATTCATCGTAATCGATACAAGCTCGAAGCGTCGAACATGCTAACATATGTCCGGTAGTCAAGAAGAAAGTGATGAAGAGGTAACTTCTAGCTATAATAATATACAAGATGCATACTCGTAATTGTTAGAGGATTCTCATGCTATTCGAAAACAAGACAAGTCGTTGAAGAAGAAATATGTAGAAAACCTCAAACATACTCATGAGATAGAGAGGAGAATATAAGTCCGAGAAAGCAAGTTGAGGAACTAAATAACAACAAAGTTATAGATAGATCCAAGAGATTAAACAGTTGAAATCGAGAATCAATAATCTCTCGATTGATCTAGCTAAATTTACGATATAATAAAAAAGATGAATGAAATGCTAGGAAAATGCGTATATCCGAGTGATAAACCTGGATTAGGTTTACTAAAATAAGTCCCAAAGATTACGTGAAATCAATTGTTCAAAAGATAAGAAAAGATATCAATCAGGTTTTCAAAAAGGTTATCAACGCTTTCATTATACTTCTTATTATCATTCATTACACCATACTAACCCTAAAGGACCCAAGAGAACTGGGTACCTAAAACAAGATAATATCTCCTACAAATCCTTCTTTGGAAGAGCCAAAGAAGCACCATTGGTATTTGGACAAGGATGCTCGCGTCACATGACGAAAAAAGGTCTATGTTCCTAGATCTTCAAGACAAGAAAGGAGGTTCGTAACTTTTGGAGACAACAAGGTGGCAAGATAATCGGATTGGTAAGATTGGTAAGAATTCCATGCATGCATTATCAATCAAGTTGAATATATGTCCGCCGAAGTTGTTGTTCACAAATATTGTGGATCAAGTATCAATTAGAGGACTACTCAATACAAGAGGAAGAGATTCCAATATATCGCGACAACACCAAATACCATCGACTTGTCAAAGAATTCAATTCAACATTCAAAGGTAAAGCACATAGAAGTCAGACATCATTTCTTGAGAGATTACATTCAGAAGAAAGTCGTCACTCTACAATTTGTATAAACGCAATATCAGTGGTCGGATATCTTCACAAAACCACTAAGTGAAGATCGCCTTAAAGAAATCAGACGAACCTCAATATGATGATGGTTACGGACCATTCATCCGGTTTTCATAAAGACAAGATGACATGACGGAGGAGTTAACGGACCATTCATCCGGTTTTCATAAAGACAAAACAGATGACGGAGGAGTTAACGGACCATTCATCCGGTTTTTCATAAAGACAAGATGCATGCATTTGAGGAGTTAACGGACCATTCATCCGGTTTTCATAAAGACAAGACAGATGATTTGGAGGAGTTAACGGACCATTCATCCGGTTTTTATAAAGACAAGACAAAGGAACGGTGGAGTTAACGGCGTTAGATTTGTTTCGATATAAAACTTCTTTCATAAGAAAAAGTTTTAGATGGAAAAGTCGTCGATCATCGAGAAGTACAATAGTTCTAGAATTCGCTATAAATTCCCTAAACCGACTTTTGGGATTTCTACCGAATTCGAAATTGCTAATTCTCTTAAATCTCTGAAATTTCTTCAAGCAAGTTCCTACTCAATCGTAATCAGCAAGATGAATGTCAAACCCATTTTGTGAGTTGATCCAGATCGGGTCGGGAAGATTGGTAAACTTCAAGAACTAAGAAAAGAACAGATGGATATAGAGCCGAGATAATAGCGGCGAGGTTGGAGAAACTTCTTTCAAATACGAGATGAAGTCTATCTCCAAGAAGTTTATGAGTTCGAAGAATACTAAGTCAATGAGACGATACAATCGTGTCGTATGTAGACACACACTCGTTATAAGAACGAAGGAGTTCTTGGAGAAAGTCACCGAATGTCCGATGGATGGAGTTCAACTCACTAATATGGCGAAATGGATGACTAAGCTTAAGATGAACGAAGATGAAGTTAGTCGTCAACTTTATGGACAAAATAACCTAATCGAAAGGAGAGCCTCTTGGCTGGTACCAAAGGCAAGGGTATTGTTCGCGGCTCTATGTGGTCGTGTTTTACCGAGAATAGTTCACGACATCGTGTCACTACCTGGATGAACAATGTATTCTTCATCTTCTCAATCATCACCCAATAGATTTACCGTATTTGATTTTTCAAGACATGGTAAAATCAATAAAGGATACAAATACTTGTCCTTATGGGATGTTGTTGACAAGAGTGTTCGAGAATCGCATCGATTGATTGGGGAATTAGATGTAAGATATCTCATAAAAGCTATATAGATTCAACATCTATTGCTAAAATGGGTCCGAGATTTTCGTACGTAAAAGGAGTAGAATCGCCAAGGAAAGCAACAATTGAGGGGAGCGATATCAAGAAGTCTTCTATGAAGGAAACAAGATCACATTCTCGTGAATCAAAGTCGAGAAGTGTTCAATTTTTGAATCAGTGACTTGAAGCGTAAAGGGAACCACTACTTGAGTGACATTCCAAAGCAAGCAACAAGGTCACCCAGAGCGAAAACGTACAATGTAAAGAAGCCACCAATCCAGAGAATCAAGCCAATCAAAGCATTCTGAACTGCAAAGATCAAAAGCTACAAAGTCGTTGACATCAATCCTTGAAAAAGATTCAGAAACTCAGTCTCAAGGAAGTGGAGGAAAAAGGAAAGAAGAACCTGAAAAGAAAAAAACGCAACCTAAAAAGTCACCAAGGGGAAAGAAAATGAGTGCGACAAAAGAAGGAAGTCCAACAATAGAAACAAAGTCTAAGAAGGTAAGGCAAGAAAAGACTGTTGTTGATACTACAGAAAAGTCTGTTGTTGATACGGTTGATATTGCTGAAGTTAATATGGAAGCTGTTACTGGTAATCTTAAGGATACTCACAATGTCCTTGATAATCCAATTTTTGAAGAAGTAGTTTCTACTACTTTTCAATCTTCACTTATTCGCAAGCAAATTGCTACACATGTTATGGGACAAAAGGTTACTCAAAAAGTCTTGAGTGTGATGACTAATGTTCCATCCAAATATTTAACTTTTCAAAGAGAAAGTTGGGAACACAGATTGGTTGTCACAGAGGAGAAGAAGACCAAATCTGTCATCATCCGAGACAAACCAAAGAGATTTGTGAAAGCCTTCTTCAAATCAGTTGAATTTGATAACAGCATTCTACATCTGTTGGATAGGGGTTACAAAAATTTCTATGATCAACTGAAGAGAGTTGGAAGAGAACCATATCCACAAGAGGCATTTGGAGAGCGTCTTACTTTTTATCCAATACTGGACAGTACAATAATCAAGGTGGTACCTGATTTACAACCACCAAATTTTGTTGAACGCAAGTGTGAAGAGAAACCGTCGAAAGATCAACCGTAACCGCTTTTGGATGACATGACTTCTGATCAGATTGCAAAAGCAGTGCAATTGATTGATGAAGCATGTGAAGAGAAAAGAAGTGGAAGTTCTATCCGCATTTATCAAGATCCAGAACAAGCCAAACTAAGGCTACAGCAGATGATCCATGGGAGGCACTATCGAAGCGGTCGAGATCGTTCTTTTACGATTGGCAACTTAAAATGTTCTTATAGTATTTTACGAACATTCTCGCAAAATCGACCTCTGGGAGATCAACTCAATTCGCGAGCTATGCCTTGGCTTGGAAGCACATTTCAACATATACTTGATTCCTATGATCTTGATATTCCCGATCGTTCGTATATGTTCTTCCGCTCTCCTACAAATTATTGAACCACATGTCTCAAACGTGGAAGCTTATACAACAACGATTCTTTGTTGTTGATGACAAGTTGTTGAGATGTAATCCTCGATCGCAAATTAATCATTGACTTTAAAGAAACAAGTTCAGAAACTTGATAAGGATATGAAGAAGATTAAGAAGATGCTGAAAAAGTTGGTGAAACAGTTTGGGAATTTTTTTTTTTTGATTAATAACAAATTGGGGGAGAAGGAAGAATGAGAGAGGAGAATCAGCTGAAAGGAAAAGGCAGAAGAAATTTTGAAAGCAGAAGTTATTTTTGATTTATTCATACTTCAGATATTTGATACCTTTCATATTTCTCTATTTCACAATATTTGTTATCATCAAAAGGGGAGAATGTTAAGTCAAACCAGACTTCACGATTAAATAATTTTGATGACAAACAAAGAGAAATATACAAATAAAAAGTAGATGGACGATGAGAAGTAAAAACAAATGAAGGAGAAAATCAACCAAGTAAGAATCACCAAGAGAAAAGGCATTTAAAGCTTTACAAGAGAAAAGCGATTTAAAGCTTTACAAGAGAAAAGCGATTTAAAGCTTTACAAGAGAAAAGCGATTTAAAGCCTTACAAGAGAAAAGCGGGCGAAAGCCTTACAAGAGAAAAGGCATTTAAAGCTTTACAAGAGAAAAGAGAAAAGCGCATTTAAAGCTTTACAAGAGAAAAGCGATTTAAAGCTTTACAAGAGAAAAGCAAATACAAAATATCGACGGAAGAAAAAACATCGGTTTGAGTTAGTTACGAGTCAAACTGAATAACCGCTTTTTCAAGATTCAAGAAGCGTATATTCAAGAAACCGTTGAAGAACCCGACTATAAATAAGAGTCGAGATTGAAGAAGAGACAACTTCATGAAAACCTTGAATATTCAACTTTTGATTTTCAGATTATCGAGAGAAAATTGTGAACGATATTTCGAGTGAGCAGTGTTAAGAGCATTTCTATTGTAACAAGCTCTTTACTATTCTTTCAATTAGAAAGTGTTACTGATAGCTTTGAAGAGGCTAAGAGTAAAAGAATACTTCACGTAAAGAGACCCGGAGAGGCTCAATCGAAAGAATACTTGTAAACAGCTCAGAATAGTGAAATCTCGTAAGGATATCGAGGATCGGGCGTAGCCCACGGTTTGGGGTGAACCAGATAAATTGCTGTATTTTTCTTTCTACTCTATTACTTATATCGTAGTTTTCAAAATTAACAAAGTTTTTTTTTAAACTAGTTACGAATTGACTTACGATAAGTTTTTTAAAGAACAAGTGATTTCTAAAGGGATTAACGAAAAGTTTATCACAATTCAACCCCCTTCTTGTGTATCTTGATCATATTATTGTTCAATATATTAACGTGTGATTCACTTCACTGCAGACCTTGTTGCTTTGGGTGCACGAGATTGAGAACCTTCTGGTTGACTCTACTCTCTGGCTCTCTTTTCTTCTTGTTGCCTCAGAGTTTGAATCCTCGGTGATCTCTTCGCCTTCTTCGTAATTTCACCCAAAAGATTTTCTCCTTTTCTTTTTGACGTGCCTTCATTTGTCCTCCGAATTGGGTTCACTCCGCTTTGAGGACTCGCCTATTTTATCAACGGTCTTCCGATCAGTCTCCTTATTTCATCTGCAGGCGATCTTATACTTACTTGGGATTGAGATCTTGAAGCGGGAGTCTTCTTCGATACACGCTCCCCCTCAGTTCTTGTTCTCCTTGAAGAGTCTGCTTCTTCTTTAATCACTGTCCTCAAAACCAGTCGCCGTATAGTGATTGAGTCAATAGTACTCTTCACAGGTACAATCCTTCTATTTCTTTTGTGTAGAAGGACTCTGGATTCCTTAAAAATCCTTGTAAGAAGCATGCCGTAAGGATAGCTAATTGTATCCTTCATCCCCTTAATCATATAATGGAAGATTAAGAAGGGTAAGTCAATAGGATTGCGATTCAGCAGGTAGAACAAGCATTGTTCATCCAGGGTGGTCACCAAATGCCTTGAACTTGCTCTGGGTAAGATGCAATTAAACAAAATCACATGAAGAACCCTAGCTTTCGGGGCCAGACTTGAAGTCTTTCTCTCCGAAGGGTCATTCACTCCATACAACTGTTTGCTAACATCTTCTTCCTTTATGTTGACCATTGTCATCCACTTAGCCTTGGTTGACAGAGTCTCACTAACCGATGGACAATCAGTCACCATCCTTATCAGATCCTTTGTCACGACAACAGATATACCGTCTACTGATGATACAATAGTGTTGTCTACAAGTTGAGCATTCTTCCAAAAGTCAAATACCTCATTGGTGTACACTGGTTCTCGTACCTGGAAGAAATTCCTCTAACCAGCTCTTTCAATCTCAGGTTCTACGCCCATACCATCCTTCCTTAGTGACTCGAAATCCACATGCCTTCCGAATATCATAGCTGCCTCCATTGTTTGAACAGCCGACCCACTCGTAAGCTTTTCTTCTAGGGTAGGATGATTGAGAGAATTTGGAAAGCAAGATGAACCGTCTATAGATGAGAATAACCGCAATGATTTCAACTTCAGGCTACTTGAAGGGTCTAATCACGCGTGCCCTAGAATCATCGGGATTCTAAAGATCGTGAAGCGTTTCCCTCCAAAACTTCCTTGTTAGAGAAGTTACCAGCTGTAACTCACTGTTTCTGACGCCGTTAATTTTGACGTCACTTTAGCCTGTCTGTTCGCTTAACATAACCATGTTAAGGTTACGTCTGATCTTCTGGAACCGTTCTTTACTTAATGGTTTAGTGAAGATGTCTGCCCACTGATACTCTGTTTCGATGAACTGTAGTTTAACCACCTTCCTCTGAACATAGTCTCTCAAGAAGTGATGTCTGACTTCGATGTGTTTCACTCTAAAATGTTGTATCGGATTCTTTGACAGATTGATTGCACTGGTGTTGTTGCAATAGATTGGAATCTCCTCTTCTTGAACTGAATAGTATTCAAGTTGATATTTGATCCACAGCGTTTGTGAACAATAGCTTGCGGCAGACATATACTCTACTTCGGCTGTTGATAGAGTGATTGAGCTTTGTCTCTTGCTTGACTATGAAACTAAGTTTGAGCCAAGAAAGTGACATCCTTCACTTGTGCTCTTCCTTTCGATTCTATCTCTGGCATAGTCCGCATCGCAATATCCGATTAACCTGAAATCTTTACCTTTCTCAAACATTAAGCAAAGATCAGTAGTACCTGTGAGATATCTCATAATTCTTTTAACAACAATAAAATGAGACTCTCTAGCATCGGCCTGAAACCTTGCACACAAGCATACACTGAACAGAATATCAGGTCTACTTGCTGTAATATATAGTAAAGAACTGATCATCCCTCTATATAGGGTTTGATCCACCTTCTTACCAAATTCATCTTTCGATAAAAGCTTTGAAGGATGCATCGGAGTCGCCATAGGCTTCACATTATTCATATCAAATTTGGACAACAATTCTTTTACATACTTTTGTTGATGAATAAAAATTTTCTCTTCGGTTTGCTTAACTTGCGACCCAAGAAAGAACTTTAACTCACCCATCATGCTCATTTCAAACTCTTTCTTCATTAGACTCTCAAACTTCATGCATAACTTCTTTGAAGTAGCACCAAAAATAATATCATCAACATAGATCTGTACTATAATAAATTCATTTTCATAATTTTTCCTAAAGAGCGTCTTAGCAACTTGACCTCTACAAAAACTATTTTCTAAGAGAAAAGTACTCAGACGATCATACCAAGCTCTAGGAGCTTGCTTCAGGCCGTATAAGGCTTTATGAAGTCTATAGACATGGTCTGGATTCTTAACATCCTCAAAACCAGATGGTTGCTTAACATACACCTCTTCGTCTATAAAACCATTCAGAAGGACACTCTTCACATCCATCTGAAACAGCTTTATATTATGACAGACCGTATATGCCAGCAATATCCTAATGGCTTCAAGTCTTGCTACTGGAGCATATGTCTCATTGTAGTCTATTCCTTCTTGCTGATTATAGCCTTGTGCTACTAATCTAGCCTTATTTCGACTTACTCTTCTTGATTCGTCTAACTTATTCTTAAAGACCCATTTGGTTCCTATAATGGATTTCTTAGGGAGTTTCGAAACTAAGGACCAAACATTATTCCTAGTAAATTGATTCAGCTCCTCTTGCATGGCTAACACCCAAGCTTCGTCTCGAAGAGCTTCCTCAACCTTCTTAGGCTCTATTTCAGAGATAAAATCCACATTAGCTTCTCATCTGAATCTGAACCTTGTCCTAACTCCTTCTGAGGTCTCTCCGATAATCAACTCTTCTGGATGAGAACTTTTATATTTCCAGTCTCTTTTCAGTCCAATAGTTTTTGGAATATCTTCAACTTTGTCCTCTTGAGTACCTGGTGCTGGAGTTTCTGTTATGTCATCTAAGTTCTTTGAAGGACCTTCAATCTCCATGTCATCTTCATTATGGGGTTGGGAACTATCATCAAACTTAACATGGATGGTCTCCTCAACTGTCTTTGAAATAAGGTTATACACCCGGAATGCCTTAGACGATGATGAGTAGCCTAGAAAGATTCCTAGATAGGTCTTTGAATCGAATTTATCCAACAGCTCCTTTGTATTCAGAATAGAGCATTTGCACCCAAATGGATGAAAGTAAGATATGTTTGGTTTTCTTCCATTCCATAACTCATAAAAAGTTTTCTTCAACATGGGCATAATGTAATTACATTCAATAAAGCATGATGTATTCACAGCTTCTGCCCAGAAGTACTTAGGAAGATTCATCTCACAAAGCATAGTCCTAGCCATTTCTTGAATCGTCCTGTTCTTCCTTTCAACAACTCCATTCTATTGTGGAGTTCTGGGAGTAGAGAAATTGTGGAAAATTCCATTCTCCTCACAGAATAATCTAAACTTCTCATTCTCAAACTCTCCACCATGGTCACTCCTGATACTAGCTATAGACATTCCTTTGTCATTATGTAACTTTCTGGATAAGGTCCTAAAACACTTAAAAGATTCATCTTTGTGTGATAAAAATAATATCCAACAAAATCGAGTAAAGTCATTAATAATAACAAGTCCATATTTCTTTCCACCAAGACTTCTTGTCCTTGTTGGGCCAAATAAATCCATATGTAATAACTCTAAAGGTCTAGATGATGTTATAAAATTTTTAGAAGAAAAAAGAAGTTTTAACTTGTTTTCCTTCCAAACAATCTTCACAGAAAAACTCTTTGTCAAAACTTATTTTTGGTAATCCTCTTACCAAATCATGTTTTGCCAACTTTGAAATGTGTTTAAAAGAGACATGACCTAGCTTTTTATGCCAGATTAGTCTTTCTTCTTTGGAAGATAGAAAACATGAAATATTTTGACTTTGAAAATCTTCTAAATCAATTTTGTAAAGATTATTTCTTCTCTTGGCAGAGAAAAGTATAGACTCATCTTTGTTTCTGACTTCACAAAGATTTTGATTGAATGTGACTGTGAAACCAGAATCACACAATTGACTGAAGCTGATCAAATTATATTTCAGACCATCAACAAGCAGTACATTATTTATGCATGCAAGGGAATCTTTACCTATTTTTCCGATTCCAATAATCTTGCCCTGCTGGTTGTCTCCGAAAGTTACCGATCCTCCCTTCTTATACTGAAGGTCTAGGAACATAGACCTTCTTCTCGTCATATGTCGCGAGCATCCACTGTCTAAATACCAATGGTGCTTGCCGCATCTTCCAAGGAAGGATATCTGCAGGAGAAACTATTTTATTTTTTGGTACCCATATTTTCTTTGGTCCTTTATGGTTAGTAGTATGCACATGATGAGTTCTTTGATGCATATTACTAGAACGTTGATTAATACGAGGTTTATTATAGTTTCTCTTTTGAGAGAAAGGGTTCTTATGAGAATGAGTCTTATTGCCTGTAAACCCTAATCCGGTTTTATCACTCATATGTCTACATTTTCCAAGTATCTCATTCATTTTCTTTATGCTCTCGGTGAAAGTAGCTAAATCGGCTGACAGGTTCTTAATTCTCAGTTTCAGCTTATTGATCTCTTCTTATTTGTCTACGACTTTCTTTTTCTCCTCTTATTGCTTCTTTAGACAGATATTTTCTCTCTCTATTACTTCCGTATGTCTAATATTTTCTACATACTTTTTCTTTAACAGTTTGTACTGTTTCAGAATAGCATGAGAATCTTCTAACAATTCTGAGTAGGCATCATGCAAGTTATCGTAATCAGATTTTACCTCCTCATCACTTTCTTCCTCGGCTACCAGGCAAATGTTTGCATGTTCAGACGACTCGAAACTTGTATCTGATTCTGATGAATCTAGGTCCTCCCATGTTTTCATTGTGCTTTTCTTACCTTCTCTACTCTTCTTTGATTTCTTCTTTAGAGTAGGACATTCGGACTTGTAGTGTCCAGGCTGATTGCACTCGTAACAAATGACAAATGAATTCATTGGTTTAGCCTCATCTTTGCCATTCTTCTTGAAAGTTTGATTTCCTTTGGAATTCTTCTTCCACATGCATCTTATCTTTTTAGAGATGAAAGATAATTCATCATCTTCATCACTTGACTCTTGTTCTGATTGGCTAGATTCGTCATTCTTTGATTATTCAATCTTTAACGCTTTTGATGACTTCCTCCTTCTTTGAGTCTTGTGATTCTTTTTTCCGGCCTTCAGCGCTATTGACTTGTCCCGTTTGGGCTTATCTTCAGCATCGAGTTCAACTTCATGAATCTTCAAGGATCCAAGCAGCTCGTGTTGGGACCCGATCCGGAGACCGACGCCCCAACCCGAAAACGGAAGCCAAAGTGAAACGAATCACAAGGAGGCGGAACAAATAAAACTATTGATCACAAAGAGAAACAAATGGATCATATATCGAAGCAAATCAATTACGAATCGAAAACAAATTGGATCAAAGCAAACAAATTGCTTATTCGATCTTAAACAAATTCCGACATCCGTAAACAAACACTTTAGATAGCTTATCATGTTGCATTGGAAACCTTAAACTTAATCTATCCGATTCCGTGCAAATTTTTCTTTTTCTTATTTTTCATTCCTTCTCTTCTTATTCATCTTTATTCAAAGCTCATACTAATCAAAACAATATCATTTCCCTTTTTGGAAATTCATTCTAAACAAAATCCCACTTACTTGATTCTTCATGTTCAACCCACATCTCATCAATAAATTCAAAACTTGTCATTCTCTTTATTGGCCAATAAACACTTAGTACATATACCACTATACTACCCTACAAAAAGAAATCGGGCAGCATAACGGCTATGTTAAGCTAACCCAAAACCTGCACACATAGGATTTAAAACTCACTTTTATAATTCAACTCAAACACACAATTCTCAAATCAGTACACAAATCTCATAATGCAATACAATTCATACTCAAATTTATAAATCAATTCCTTATACAACCCAATCATTCTCATCTATCATAACCATACACAAGTTCTTATACAATTCCATAATCCGAATACATCATGAACTAAACGCTTACATTACATTAATGGCCTTCCAAGCCATGTACAATTTTCCAATGATCAAAATCCAAAGTACACAATGCACAATAATTCTCAATTTCTCAACAACATCTAAACTTAACAATAGTTCAATAAGAACTCATACAAATAAAATCTCTCATTTTCTTTCACTCGATCTTCTTCTCATCACCTGTGGATGGGAATGAAGGGGGTGAGCTTAAAAAAGCCCGTGGGTAACAGGTTTATAATCAATCATAAGCAAAATCGTTCAAAAGTTTACTGCCATAGAAATTTCTTGTTGAAAATCCATAAAATGCTCGTTTCTCAAATTTTCGTCATGTATTGAAATCCATAATCCGCAAAACACAAATGTATCAACTTGTCCAAAAATCACAATTTCATAATGCAATACATCATCTCATTAAACACAAATGATTTCATTTCATCATTCAAGCATAACACACAATCCACATCATAACATAACACGTCAAAATGCTAATGCACACACAATTTGGCTCGAGGGTTCCGTGAACAAAATAGAGAAACCGAAGTTTACTTCGTGAACGAAACGAGTCCATTTTCGGATCTCGTGGGCCACAAGAGGGCAGCCGGGATAAGGCTTTGACGTCGTCGTGCACGTGACTCGAAACGGTTCCTCTCAGCCCAAACAAAGCACATAATCCAATTCAAATGTTCATATAACAAAATGCTATGATTTCATTCAATGGCATACATTCTTATCCAAATGTCAAGCATTCATTCATACATAACATGGCATAATCACATTTCTATGGTTTAATCATAATGATATACATCATATCAACATAACAAATATGCGAACAAGTCACATACAATGCATATACAAGCATTTGCTCATAACCATTCAAATCCAATTCATGGGGTATATGAACACATATAAACCAATTCTTTAAATCATTTAAAAACAACATATGCACAATCATAAAATATTTGAAATCATTTTATTCTCTCAATTTGGGAAAATCTTTAATGGCTTATTATTCAACTATAAACATGAAACCCACCTCGAATCGATGCTATAAGCTTGTCCTTAGCTTCAGTTGACCATTGTTTCTTCCTTTCTTCCCATTTCAAATTCCCTAAATCAAATTAAAATTTCACTTTATAAAAATCATGATTTTCAAAATTGATCACATAAATCACAAACTCATACTCATATCAAGACATCTAAATCAAGAACTTCCAAAATTCCCAAATCATACAATTGGGCGTAAACCCTAATTATTAATCATCCCAAAATTGAACCAATAATCCTAAGTAAACACCAAAATTGACTTCAAAATCCACAAACCCATATCATTTCCGTGCTAAAACAACCAAAATCTCAAGAAAATCTCAAAGGTCACAAGGTTCTCTTACCTTTTTCTTTCTCCATTTTCGACATTGCTTGGCTCAAGATGAAGCTCTCTTCATCCACCACATTTTTCCCCTCTTGAACCACTTGAAAATCACCCTTGAAGCCCTTGAAAAATCGAACCCTAGCTCTTCTTTCTCCTTTCTCCTTCCTCTCCACCGACCCTCTCTCTCATTTCTCTCTTTTCTTGTCTTTTTCTTCTAATTTTCGTGCCCCACTCTTCTTCTTATACCAACCCACA
Source organism: Erythroxylum novogranatense (assembly GCA_029891385.1). Classification (NCBI taxonomy): domain Eukaryota; kingdom Viridiplantae; phylum Streptophyta; class Magnoliopsida; order Malpighiales; family Erythroxylaceae; genus Erythroxylum; species Erythroxylum novogranatense. The sequence goes on along the minus strand of CM057233.1, from coordinate 26,805,285 downwards.
TGCTTAATGACCACCTTGCCCTTCCGCTTAAGCCTAAGGTCTTAACTCTTTTAAGTGATGTTCCCAATATGCCCTTACACTTTAGTTTCATGTATGCTTACTTTAGGACAAGTTTATCACTATCAATTTGAAGGAATTTGTCAAAAATTCCTTCTAGATAAATGTTCCTTATTGTCTTAATTTCATAATGCCACAAAAATCATCCAATTCGGAGCACTAAATCAAAATTTATGCTAAAAACATTTCAGATATGTCTTATGCTAAATCATTTTCCAGCACATTATTTCCATCCAGAAATTGACATTCTTAATCCCAAAATTGACATTTTATGTCTTCATAACAATTGTATCTCTATTTTCCTAGTTTAATCCAAATCAAGAATCACCTTAATTGGATGTCTATAGCAAAAGTTATAATCAAAATATTTTCAGATGTTCTCTAATCCAAGACTGCACACTAATCCAAAATTCAATTCAGAGATTGAAAATCTTAGGGGCTAAATTGAAATTCACTTTCTTCATATGACTTGTAGCCCTATGTCTCAATTTTATTTTTCCTCAAGAATCACTTCAATCGGATCATCATAGATTGAGAATTTCTCAAAATACCGAACCATGTTCAGAAAATAGTCCAACTCACTTTGATTAAATTAATCACACTTAATTTATTCTCATAAATTCACAAATTTTTCATAAAAATGAAATTCATTGTCTTAAGAATCCAACGCTTCAAGAATCAACTCAATCGGATGTCGGACGGAAAAGTTATAAGCAAAGAATTGAACAAAAGTCAGATGAGGAAGGAACATAGCAAAATCGGAAGGAAACAAATCGTTCCGATTGTCATAAGATTCAATCAAAATCTTTCAATTCAACTCCAATTGATACTAATTTTCATGGAGAGATATCTAAAGATGTTATAAATCTATTTCTTCAAGAATCACGTCAATTGGAGGTCGGACGAAGGAGTTATGACCCGACAAACTCAACATGTTCATGTTCTGATTCCTACCGAACATACTTTGGCACAAATGCCATAACGTTCACTATAGATGTCGAATTGACTTCGTTCTTGGACCATTAGAAAGTAGACATCTAGGGCTAAAATGTTCATGAAGACCAAAATTTGAAATTCGGACGTTATGGGGGTCAAAACATGGACTGTGTGAAATTTACACGGTCAGGCGCACAGACCGTGTAACCTTTTAGGGTGAAAACTGTCTCCTGCGCCTGGATTTACACAGCCCGTGTGAATTTACACGGGCAGACCGTGTAACCTATGGGTAAAGCAAAATTTTCACCCTTCAAGACCCCTCCAAAGGGTCCTAAACCCATCCTAACTTCTCCAATACTCATATCTTACCTAAAATCAACCTTTTCGAGCCCGAGATCACGTCACAAACTCTAAAAGTTCGGGAATTTCAATTACCACGACATCCCAGCTTGCAATAAACATAACTCTCAACTCCGGTCTCGAAAACTTGCATACTTAGTATCGTTGGAAAGATAAAAGAACGAACTACAATTTCAAAGAAGGTAACTTTGCCCAATTCCAATTCAATTATTCTAGAATTTCCCTTGAATCAACATACTCATTTTTATCCTCATACAAAACTTAACATTTTCCCAACTTCACTTTCTCTATTACAACATCATCCAAAGCAATAACCTCTTATCATTCACCAAACATCCTATCTTACATATATAACCATGGTTTATGCTTAAGGTTTCTCAACTCATCATCCATACTTAGTTCACATTCTAATTTCACAACCATCTATATACCAATTCATAATTCAAAGCCATACATAAACTCATATTCCATTTTGATATTTCCACTAAAATTTCGGGGTCCAACAGCTCGTCAAGCTTTAGCACACTCAAATCTTTGGCTGAGTAATCGAGGGCATTCACGATAAAAAATTTGTCTTCTTGTCAAAAGGCTAGAATGACACTACGACCAAGCTAAATAAAAAATGTAACCTAGTTGAGTAACTGGGGGATATTTATAATAATGTATTTGTCTTCGCATCAAATGATTAGGTGATCATGAAAGAAAATATTAAAATATGGTGCTTATGATAAAATTAAACCTACTAATCTTTTAAAAATAGTAAGAATTTTCATGAACATTTACTTAGTGATAGTTTACCTTTTTAAGTATCATAGGTTCATGAATAGGCTATCAATATTTTGATTGATATGTATATTCAAATTAAAGCACTTAAACATGAATGGAATAAGTTATTATGTTGGAATTTTTTAAGAGGTTGATGTTTGAAGTTAACTCCATGAGATTTAATGTCATTGTACCATTATTGCATTGTTGCATGATTGTGTATTTTTGTGTTTTGTTTATTTGTAGTTTTAGTTTTTCTTTGGGACAAGTAAAGATTTAAGTGTGGGGATTTTGATAGGTGTATATTATAGTATGTTTTCTAGAGGTTTAAGTATGCTTTTATGTGTTTTCGTATATGAAAATCATGTGTTTAGGACTTAGAATTATGTTCTTGTTAGTATTTTATATATTTTAATTATTTGAATATTTTAGAATAAGGATTTGATCTTAACAGACTGTTCTCAAATAGTGACATAATACAAAAACTCAATTTCAAGCCAAATTTAGAAACTCTTAGAGACAAAATTCAAATTCGATTCCTTCATGAAAAATATAGCTATATGTCTCTAGTTTATTATAAAATTAAAATCATCCCATTTGGATTTCTACAGATCAAGATATGGCTAAAATACAGATGCATGTATAGTGAAAATACTACAGCTAACATATTCCAGAAATTCTTCTTTCACTTTTTCAGATTTTTTTACACTTTATACCAAACTTAAAACAACCTCTTTATAGTTCATCAATTACACCTCTATTAGGCCTGAATCATGCTCCAATTCCTCATCAATAACCTCTCCTGTTCCAATTCAAAATTATTCAATTAACAGCTCACAAATCCTAGTCTTTCATGCATAAAAAATCAAACCAGAAATCTATCTTTCATTATCATGTATATAGGTCTAATTCTTTCTCAATTCAAGAACACTCTTCTAACAGCTTTCCTTGGCATAAATCCACCTTCTTTATACAATAAATTCTAGTCTAATACATCCACATAATACCCTAAAATCCATGGTTTCTATATACCAAAAAGCAAAACAGAAAAAAAATTCCAAGTTTATGCAACATTTTCCATTATATATCTTCACCAATATCACATGCATTTCATTCTAATTCAAGCATCATTCTTATATCATTTGACATGCTATAAAACTCATATTGTTACTTACCTATTAGGCTTCCAATTTAATACAAAATTCCAGATTAGCCAATCCTCCCAAGCAAGTAAAAATCAACGCAAACTTATGGTGAAAGTAAGTTGATTTTCGAATAGCAAAAATAAAGATCACATTCAACTAGTTTTCTTGGCAATTTGGTGAAGGATATACTTATGATTTTGGTGTAGAAACTTAGCTAAGGTTCAAACAAAATTACAGAGAAAAGGAGTTATTTCGGTGAAAGGAACAAAGGAAAGAAGCTGAAAAAACTTGCTACATCACATGCTAGGTGTCACCTTCTAATGTCAATATTTGTCTTAAGGCATGTATTACATTTGTCTAATCAAGATGCTGCCACGAATCCACACATTTAATATCCATCTATCTCCTACTAATTAGTCCACATGTCACTCCAAGATTGGTCTACTTGTCACATACTAATTGATCCAATTATCATTTAATTACTAGTCCATTTGTCACCAATTTAACTATGCCTAATGTCACTCAATTTTAGCCTTAATCATCCTAATTTTCGTATATCAATTTTTCTTACCACTTGATTTTTTTTCTAGACCAAATGTACGTTTAATTCATTAATCTCTCAATCAATAACATTTAATCCCAATTTATTAATTGAAATACAAACATGTCAAAATTCAAATCACAATTCACATCATGTTCACTTAACTTCTTTCATACCCCGGGACATGTCAATTGAGTACATATGCTAACTTGTAATGTGCACAAATATCAATTTGTGTATGAATGCTAATATTATGCATGTATATGCAATACTTAATCTAGGGTTAAACCTTAAGCATATACCGGAAAATAGGATATCTCTCCCCCTTTAAGAAATTTCGTCTTCTAAATTTTTACCTGAATGGTTAAATAGGTAGCGGTACTAATTTCTCATGTTCTCCTTCGTTTTCCATGTGGTTTCCTCACTCGAATAATTCTTCCAAATGACTTTTACTAATAGAATCGCTCGGTTCCTCAATTATTGATTCTGATAGCCATTATCTTTATCGGTTATATGTTTTTAAGAGTTGTTTAATGTGTTTGTTAGTGAATAAAAACAAGAAAAATAGAAGAAAAGATGAAGAAGAGCTTGAAGAATAGGAAGATTTATGATCGCGCATGAAGCAGCTACATGGGATGCACAATCGTGATAGAGAACAAAGAAAAGATGCATGATCAAGCACATCTTTTCTAACACACAAATTTTTTGTGTTCTTGACATTTCGAGGCTATTTTTGAAACCAAATTAAGTGGAAAAGTCCTAGAAAGAACCCAAAAAGACTAAAAAAATGTTGAAGTGCAAAGAAAAACTTCAAAAAAGGCGTTGCACATCATAGTCAAAGAAATCAAATTAGAGATATTAAGATCAACTGCGGAATTTCTAAATCAAGACGTAAAGTTATTTTCTTTTTTTTTCTTCTTATATTTTTATTGGCTTGAGAGAACAAGCCTTAGAACAACTGATAAGGTTACTCTTTTATGACCAGAAGATCACAAGTTTAAGTAACGAAAACCACCTCTTTGTAAAATGCAAAATAAAAGTTGCATACAATTAATGACCCTCCTCCAACCCCTATAAAACGGAGAGCTTTATGCACTGAAATTTTCCCTTTATATTTTCAATGTCTTGGATGTTAATTTGGATTAGTAGGATGTTGAATAAGTTTATGGATTTATAAATCCATATTAGGGATTATTCTTGATCTATTTTGTTAAACTTTATTCTTGTTAAATTCAATATATGTTAATGCTTTATGATATTTAAAAATGTCACGTGGACATTGTCTAGCAAAGGACTAATCGGTAGTCTTCTGCCACTGTTTCTTTATCGCCTAATCTACATGAAGAATCTTAGGAAACATCAATGGATGAGGCTAATCATCATTCATCTCATTTTCCATATAAAGACAAATGTAAAAGATCAGTAAAAGCTCTCGGGAAAATGTGACAAGAAACCATACTTTATATACTTATTGTAGAAACGGCTGAAGCTCTCGTTTTTATTTCAGCCGTTTTTACGACAAACAGTATAGTAATAAAAACACTAAAACCCTTTGCCCATACGTTTAGCAACATGATGATGTTAATGCTATTATTGGAAAGAAATGTGGGAGAGTTATTGAAAAATCTTCTATACTGTGGCATAAACGATTAGGACATATCTCTAAGGAGAGAATAGAGAGTTTGATTAAGGTAACTATTTTGCATGATCTGGACTTCTCTGATTTTGACACTTCTATTGATTGAATAAAAGGGAAGTTTACAGTCAAAGTAAGAAAGAAGAAAATAATTAGGAAGAAAGAACCGTTACAGATAATTCACATAGACATTTATGGACCCATTGCTCCTATTATCATGGGACCTTTATTGCTGATTTTTCTCAGTATAGTTGGATTGAATCATTGGATGCTTTTAAGTCATTGAAAAATGCTATTGAATTGCAACTTGGGAAGCAGATTAAATGTGTAAAATCTAATAGAGGTGGTGAGTATTATGGTTGATATGATGAAACAGGAAAAAACCCTAACCCTTTTGCTAGATACCTGCAGGATTGTGGAATTGAGGCGCAATATACCATGCCTGGCACTCATCAGCAATAGAGAGATGAAATCGTACTTTTATGGAGATGGTTAAGTGCATGTTTAGTCACTCCACCTTATTAGATTTCTTGTGCAAAGATGCCTTGAGGACTGCTATTTATGTTCTCAATCATGTGCCTAGTAAGTTTGTACTAAAGACTCCTTTTGAGCTTATATCAGGAAAGAAGCCCAGTTTGAAACATTTTCATGTTTGGGGTTGTATGGCTGAGGTGATGATTTATAATCCTCAACTGAAGAAGCTTAATCCTAAAACTATTTCAAGTTACTTTATTAGTTACTGTACTAGCTTAAGAGGCTCAAGATTTTATTATCCCAATCGCACTACTAAAGTTATTAAATCAGATTGGGCTGTCTATTTTAAAGGGGATGTGGAACATAATGAAAGACATGAGTCTTCTGTTATTGATTTCAGAGAGGATCGTGTTGTTTTTCCTACACCTATTGCTTTCTATCTTGAGACAATTTAGTCTCCTCTGATTCATGATGATGTTGTTAATCTAAGAAATGATGTTGAAATACCTCAATAGGTTGACATTGCTACTCAAGCCCCAAATGTGGTTATAGTTCCACCTAGGAGATTTGAAAGATTCCTAAATCCACTGAGTCTTCTAAATTTCAAGACTATTACATTTACTTGGAGGAGCATGAATTTAATTTAGTTGGAGACTCAGATCCAATTTCTTTTCAGGATGTCATTTCTAGTCCTCGAAGTTCACAATGGCTAGTAGCCATGGAAGATGAGTTAGCTTCTATGTGTATGAATGGCATTTGGGATTTAGTGGGATTACCTAATGGTTGTAAGACTGTTGGGTATAAATGGGTCTTTAAGACTAAACATGATGCTAGAGGTAAGGTAGAAAAATATAGAGCCAAACTTGTTACAAAGGGGTATAATCAGAGGGAAGTTATACACTATAAAGAGACTTTTTCCCGATCTCTACTAAAGATTCATTACGTTTTGTGATGGCTTTAGTTTCTCATTTTGATTTGGAGCTCCATCAAATAGATGTGAAAATTGCTTTCTTAAATGGTGATTTGTATAAAGATATGTTCATAAATCAGTCTGCTGGTTTTGTTGAGAAAGGTAAGGAACACATGGTATGTAAATTGAGAAAATCCATTTATGGCCTAAAACAAGCCTCCAGACACTGGTACTTGAAGTTTGACCAAATTGTTTGCTCCCTTATATTCAAAGAAAATGTAATTGATCAATGCATTTACTTGAAAAATAGTGGGAGAAAATTTATTATTCTTGTCTTTTATGTTAATGACATTCTTTTAGCCAGTAATGATATAGAATTTTCTTTCTAAGACTAAACAAATGTTAAAAACTCATTTTGATATGAAAGATCTCGGTGATGTTTCTTTTGTTCTGGGCATTGAAATTCGTCGTAATAGATCTCGTGGTATTATTGATTTGTCTTAGAAAAGGTATATTGAAAGGATCTTGAATAGATTTAACATGAAGACTTGCAATCCTTGCAATGCACCCATCCGAAAGGGTAACAAAATTTCGAATAACTAGTGTCCTCAAAATGATAAAGATAAGTCAGCGATGGAAAAGGTTTCATTTGCTTCTACTGTTGTGAGTCTTATGTATGCTCAAGTCTTATGAAACGAGTTATGAGGTACCTACAAAGTACTAAAGATTACATGCTCACTTACAGGATGTCTGATCACCTTAAGGTGATAAGTTATTCTAATTCTAATTTTGGTAGCTATCCTGATGATCACAAATCCACATCATGATACATATTTATGCTTACTAGAGGAGTTTTATTTTGGAAAAGTGTTAAACAAACACTTACAAAAACTTCAACTATGGAGACAAAGTATGTAGCTTGTTATGAAGCTACTTGACATGCAATATGATTGAGGAATTTCATTTCTGAGCTTTATCTTGTGGAGAGTGTTTCCAGACCTCTAACCATATATTGTAATAACTTTGTTATGGTGGGTTTCTCTCAGATATGCAAGAACTCCAAGTGTTCGAAGCATTTTGATACAAAGTATATGTTTGTTAGAGAGAAGGTTAAGGAGTTTCAGACTTGTGTGTAACGATCTTATGGTGGCAAATCCTTTAACCAAAGGCTTGATTGTTAAGGCTTTTATGAGTCATGTAACCCGCATAGGTCTATTTAGATCTTTTGATGCCTTGGATTAGTGGGAGTCTGTCTTATATGTTAATTTTGATAGCAACATTGTATTTGGCTATTTTGTTATTTAGTCTAGGGACTTTTGCTTATGTTTGTTGCTATTATTGTTATTGACATATATTTTATTGATATACTGCGCAGATACGTTTAAATGTCTGTGTATATATGGTATTTTGTTGGAGACATTTTGTACCCATTCTCATTTTGTTGGTCTGAGATATTTTGTTAAATCTCAATTTGCATCTTAGGTGGATGCTTGGGCCATTTTGTTTGGAATTGCACAAACGGAACACCATTTTGTGTGCATTTTCTTATGACACATTCTTTTAGGTCATCGAAGTATGAGTATCTTGCATATATGCTATCAGTACTCTTATCGGGTCTGATTGCTATACTATTGAGGTACTTGTAACCTTATCTTGGATTTATGATTGAGAGATTGTTGGCTCTACTTTGAAATTCTATTGTGGCCATATATTGTTATATTAATATGAGAATTTGTTTCTATTATTCAATGATGTTGGTTATGCTATCCAAGTTAGAGAATGATAGAATTTTATCATTAATTTTGTGGACTAGCATAATAAACATAATTTGGTACAAACCTTAATTAATTTGATTTAATTTGATGTCAAGATAATTAGGCTTGGTAATTATCTCTCAAACGTGTTATTGAGCCTGTGTTCATGGGCTTGCTATGATGGATAGGCTTGACCTATATTTTGCAGTGCATAGGAGACCCTACTACTAACCAACTTTAAATACAATCCCCTCATTAAAAATTGTACGGGCTTTTGCTAATCAGGTTTGGAATAGTAGTAGTCAATCATCTGCGTCTCTGTCACTTTACTTCACAGAAAATAACAATAGATTCAATCGTTCCTCAATTTTCAGGTATTTGTCCATCTAATTATTGAATCTAGCATGTTGTGATCTTAGGATTAATTAATTGTATTGATTAATTATGAAATTAATATGTGATTTCGTGTTTAATTTTCTTCCCTATCCACAAAAGCGTGTTAGAAATAAATAAGGTTTGAAGTACTTCTCCCACAAACTATAAGTTTTGGACCAGGTAAATTATTTTAGTTCTTAAACCTAAATTATGTTAATTTAATATCGTATATAGTATGCCAACGTATCTAAGCTTCTGACGTGGCATTTTTTTTCATTTAGAATAATTTTACTAATTTATAGTTCATCAAATTATAAAAATAATTTAATTAATTTTAAATTTTAATTTAGTAATAATAAACAACCTATCATATTTTCATTCTTTTTTATTACCCATTAGATTCAAAGAAACCCATTAAATTTTTTAACCTAAGGCCTCATTTATTAAAATAAAACTGGGCATGAAATTAGAAAGTGATGGTCGAAATATAAATGAAATAACTAATTATGCACATATATCAGTACGTAATCACTAAGAATGAGATTAATTAAGTTATCTTTATATCAAATATTATGAATGTTAATCATAATTTTTACACATATTTAGTATTATATGATTTATTTTGTAAATAATTACTCACAACATTTTTGTATTTTATAAGAAATTAATCAAAATTATTTTTAATTATTTATAAAATTATTAATTTTAAAGAATTATGAATAACTTTTAAGATAAGATTAAAATTAAAAAAGTACAAAAACTCTTTTAACTTAATATATTATCAATGAAATAAATCATCTAGTTATTAAAGAAATTAAATATAAAAGATTGTAATATGTAGTGATTTTGATAACCAAACAAGTAAAAGTTAGGATATAAAGGCTGCACTCTCATTCCCAATTCTTTATCAAGTTAATAAACAAGACCTAATTTTATTTATAAAAAAAAAAGGAACTTTTTAATTGCTTGTGCATAGTACTTGTGAGAAGGTGATTGTTTGAAGGTAACTTGGCAATTAACTCGAAACAACCTTTCTTCTGTTTGTTACCAAATCAGACCAACAATTTCGTCCAATGCTAAGATAATGTTAAGATGTCCAACCTTGTTCCACATCAAACGATGTAGTTTTAAATATTAGATAAGATTAACAGAGTAATATTAGACAAATTATCCAAACTTCAATTTCCCACCAGCTGAGTAGTAGTTAACCTACATGAAGAATCTTAAGAAACACCAATGGATGAGGCGAATCATCATTTATCTCATTTTCCATATAAAGGCAATTGTAAAAGATCAGGGAAAATGTGACAAGAAACCATACTTTATACACTTATTGTAGAAACCATACTTTATACACTATAGTAACAAAAACACTAAAGCCCATACGTTTAGCGCCTCTTCGCCAATTCAACCCACCCTTAACATCTAATACATTTTGAATTCCCAATCTCAAATAACTTATCCAAGTAGTTCAACAAATTCAATCTTCTACCCACTCAACTCCCCCCCTCTTTTGTCCTTAGGCCTAATTTCTATACCTTGAACAATAATTCCACCTTTCCAGTTACCACCTTTAATTTCTAATACACTCATTTCAATTTCCCCTTCTTCACCTTCCTTGTTAAAGAATTCACCCAATTCAATCTCAAACCACCCATCTTTCCTCTCTCTTGGATCACTTTCTACAACAGGCATTGGAGCTTGCATTTGCATTACAGACATAAACATCCGGCTTCCTAATCCAATCCTCCTTCGTCCAGTTTGGTATCGCTGCCTCCGCCCTTTCCCTGCATCCAAATAAACAGATGGCGTGGGACTTTCAGCTCCAGCAGGTCCCATTGAAACCTCTAAAGGTCGATAGTCAAATCCATAGGTTCCAGTGGCTGATGTAAACACCAGGTAGGCTGAATAAAATGTTGCTGGGGATAGCAAAGAAGCACTAATTTTGCCACGAATTTCCAGCCAACATACTTGAATAAGTTCAGCCACTTCTCCAAATCTGTTTGAAGAATAACAATAGTATATTTCAACAATATATACAAGTTACTGAAAAAGGTGAACAATTGGACCTTCAATGTAGTCAATATTAGAGGAAGATAGATATACCTGCATTCAGGTTCAGAAGTCCATTTCCAATACCAAGGAGTATCACCCCAAACAATCACCAGGTTCCTTGCAGAGAGCATGTAACATTTCTTCCCAGTTGATTTGTCCAACGAAAAGCTCTTCAAATTCAAATGACATGGAGAAAATGGATGAATCATTACACAGCGAACATAGGACGCGAAATAAATACAGACGAAGGTCCAACAATGAGACCCAAAAAAAAAAATTTGTTACAAGTATAGATGAAAGAAAGAAATAAATATTGGAGGGTAAATAATTATCTGAAGCATGGAAAAATATCAATAAGAGAGGAGAGAATTTACCAACTTAGCGCCGTCGATGAGAATAGGGTTGTCACAGAGGCTGAAATAGAGGTCCTTCAAAGAAGAGAAGCGTTTGAGCATAGAGGAATCGGTGGACCTAGCAATTATTGATCGATAATCCGGCGGTAAATATTTCTGCCAAACAGCATCCGATTCCGCCGCCGATCTGAACCGAGATGATATAACCGACAATCGGCAAGTATCCCGAGGACCCGACAACGAGACAAAGTTCTCTATGCAATCTTCTGGCAGCGCCAACAAATCCAACCCTCGGCTTCCCATTTGTAAGAGTCTGAATCTGTCGTTGTTAAGGAACGGATTGCAGTGAATGAAACAGAGCGCGAGACAGAGAGAGCGAGGGGGTCTGCTTAGATATAGAGAGATCGGATTCTTCTACCAATATTACTTTATCTTTCTTAGTGTTTAACTCTTCGGTCTATGTTTTAAATTTTAACAATTCTTCTTGTTTTCCTTTTTCTTTGCTCACTTCAATTTCTGTTTTCCCTTTTAATTGACAATTCAATTTTAATTTTATTCGATATCAAATAGTCAACAAAAGTTGGTCTTTCCGTATCCTTCCACATGTAATGTGCATTAACTCTATCTCTTAATTAATAGAAAATAAAATTAAAATTTGAGCAATTAAATTAAAATAAATAACTAATTTGGTAAAATCAAATTAATATTGAATATTTGAATTATAATAAATTAATTTGATAAAATATATTAGTTATAAAAATATATGTAGATGAATTATATAAATATAAAGCCGTGTTCGTCACTTCTACAATAAATGGTAGGATAAGAGGTTCAACGTAGAGGAAGACTTGGAAAAATAAGTAAATGGTAGGGTAAAAGTTTATATATAGAAGAACACAATATTAAGTGAGAAAAGAAATACACATTTTAGTTTTTGCTAATATATTTTAATGTTTTAGGTTAGAAATCTATATCGTTATCATCATTCATTATAAGGTTAGACTTTATAGTTTTAGTTATTGAGAATCTAAAATTTTAACAATATTAAATTTTATATAATTTGTTTAGCTATAATTACATAATTTTTATTCCTATATAATTTATGAGATCAATAATGAATATATATAAGTCTACATTCTTCAATTAATATATACACATATTTTAATACTTTGATTCTTATACTTTTTAAATATTAAGTTAATATTTTTATTATCTTATATATGAAGGTCCAACAATGAGACCCAAAAAAAAAAAACTTTTGTTACAAGTATAGATGAAAGAAAGAAATATTGGAGGGGAAATAATTATCTGAAACGTGGAAAAATATCAATAAGAGAGGAGAGAATTTACCAACTTAGCGTCGTCAAATGAGAATAGGGTTCTCACAGAGGCTGAAATAGAGGTCTTTCAAAGAAGAACGGAAGCGTCTGAACATAGAGGGATCAGTAGACCTAGCAATTATTGATCGATAATCAGTCGGTAGATGTTTCTGCTAAACAGCATTGGATTCTGCTGCCGACCTGAACCGAGATGATATAACCGACAATCGACAAGTAGGAGTGTTCAAAAAAAACTGCGAACCTGTGAACTGGACGTGAACCACATGAATCGAACATGTAAACAAGGTTAACCGAACATGAGTTTAGGTTTGGTTCAAACCGAACCTGAAAAATTAGGTTCATGATTCAGGTTCAGGTTTCTAACTTGCGATTCTAGGTTTAAACCTAAACCTGAAAGGCTGAAATACTCAAAAAATATATCATATATTTAGATATAATTTATGAGGATATTAATAATAATAAATTCACTAGTATTTACTATATTTATTCTTGAGTAAAAAAGAAAAAAGAAAAAACTATTTTAATTTTATGTTATTAAATGTTAATATTGAACATTGTTATTATAACTAACAACTAATGCATAACACTCAATACTTCTACTTCAAATATTAATTAATATGTGTCAAAGTTTTGATCAAAGTATTAAACTATTAATAGAAAAATTCATTGACTAAAATAATATAATCGTTTAGAGATTAATTAAAGAAATTAATAAGTGTGGAACACATTTATTAAGAAATCCTACAATATTAATTTTTAAGGTACATATATTAGCTTAGATATTTATGAGATATTATAAACATTAAACAATGTTTAATAGTTTATCTTTTTTTCTAGTATTGATCTTTTATAAGACATTGTTTAGCATATTTTACTTTGCTTGGGTTTAACATATTGGATTAATCTTTGATGAATTTTATATGCATACTTTTATGAATAATTTGTATTTATTTTCGCTAATTATTTTTATAATCGATAATCGACAAGTAGTACAAATCTAGTAATGTTAATAATATGTATTTGAATTCTGCTGCCGACCTGAACCGAGATGATATAATCGACAATCGACAAGTAGTACAAATCTACTTGTACTACTTGTCGATTAAATTCATATTAAATTTATAATCTTATTTAATATGAATGGACTATTTGTTTTTTTTTTTAGATTTTCATGCTACATTCATACATACATACTGAATTTAACATAAAAGAAACAAGTAAATGAGATTATAAATGATAGTACAAATCTAAGAGTGAATTAAAAAAGACAACAAATTAAAATAACATACATTAGTTTTAATGGAAATTCCAAAGCATAAAAAGCAATAGAACTTGATGAGATCCTTGCACTATTTCTTGAACCTTAGGCATTTGTTGGACCACTTGCCTATCATTAAACAATAACAATTATTAGTCATTCACACTAAAAAATAAAAATCGTTATTTAAATTAATAGATTATGAATTGCTAAAAATACCTCACTAACATCCTCATCATACTCAATAGTGCGACAATATGCATTCGTCTCATCGTAACATGTTACTATAAAACAACCACAAAATAAAGGATTCAATAAATATATATAATAATAACTTAATTATTTCATTGAATTTCATTCAAATAAAGATAAGAATCACCTTTTATTTCACTCCACAACCAACTTTGTGCACACATCAACGCTTCTAAAGTCTTGGGATGAAGCCGATACGGTGTGGACTCACCAACCTTCCGCTTGGCTAAAAGGACTCAAGCTACAGCTTGAAACTGGTATAGCTAACACATCTCTTGCCAACTTCATCAAGAGTGGATACTTTACCCCATTAGTTTTCCACCAACTTAAAATATCAAAATTTTCTGTTCTTGGTAACACTTTTCCTCTAAATAATGATCCAATTCATTTTTCAAACAAACTACTCTCTCTTCAAGAGCAACTTCCTCATCAAACTTTGGAGAAATCCTTCATTAGCATCTCTATCATACCCAAAAGTAGATGAAACTTCACCATTATAAGAAGGTGAATCCCTCATTCTATACTCTTCAAACAAATCATAGCAAACTTTCAAAGTTTTTTTGACTTCATCAACATATAAGTACTCTCCATAAATTCTTTTAAAACAATATTCTAATAGTTTGGTCTTGTACCTTGGATCCAATATGACTGCCACTCCCATGATTCCATGAATGTCAGACCAATACTTTTTATACTTGGCCAACATATTTCTTGTCATGCCTTGAATCACCTCAATTGGAGACTCACACCATTTTTTCAATGAGCTTTTGATTTCAAAAATTTTAGGGAAAACAATATTTGTCATTGGATACTTTGTACCTGAGAACATCTCGGTCACAGAATAGAACAATCCTAACTTCTCGCAAACCATTTCTGCAAGTCTCCAATCCTCTTCAGTTGGCAAATCTTTGTATAATGGTTCACGCTGACTCAAACGATTAAAGACATCCTTGTATATCAAAGCAGCATTAAGCATTGATTATGTGGAATTCCACTGGGTCTTGCAATCAAGAACCAATTTCTTGGTACTTGCAATGCGTAATTGTCGCACCGCTTCTTCAAACTTTTGCTCCCTTTTTGGAGATGCTGTCCAAAACACCACACTATCTCTAATCCTTTCTATACTCTTGCCAATGACAAGCAAACCATCTTGAACGATCAAATTTAAAATGTGGGCACAACAACACATGTGAAACAAAGACCCATTCAACATAAGTGAATCAAGAGAAAACTTCTTTGTGATATCACTAATGATAGCTTCATTAGTCGTACAATTATCAACTGTCAAAGTTGATAACTTTCGATCAATGTTCCAATCCAAAATGGTATTAAATAAAACATTGGTAAGAACTTCAGCAGTGTGTGGACAAGGTACATAAGTGAACCTATATTATATAAGTAAATAAACAAGAATTAGATAATTAATATTGTCAATCAATGATTACTAAATGATAAAAAACATAGAAAAATGTGATTCAAAAAAAGAGGAAAGCAAATTAATACCTTATGATACGACTTTGTAATGTCCACTTATCATTGACGAAATGAGCGGTGATAGCCATAAAACCCTTTTTTTGATTACTAGAAGTCCACATATCCGTAGTTAACGCAATCCTACTACAATTTGCCTCCAACAAACTCAAAGTCTTCACCCTTTCGTAGTCATATATCCTTAAGATATCGCTTTTTACGGTATTTCGTGAGGGAACCTTAAACAAGGGTT